>CM062811.1:711796214-712136489 GCA_031772625.1 Pinus tabuliformis | reverse complement strand
CCATTTTCTTGTGGTGTTCTTGGAACTGACTTCTCTCTGCGAATTCCATGCTCTGAACAGTACCTATCAAACTCTTTGCTGCAATATTCACCTCCATTGTCTGATCTAGGACACTTGAATTTCTTTCCTGTCTCAATCTCAACCAAAGCTTTCCATTTCTTGAAAGTATCAAATACATCAGATTTATTCTTAATACAATAAATCCAAGTTTTTCTAGTTGCATAATCAATAAAAGTAACATAATAATGAGAGCCATCGAGAGATGATACCTGAGCAGGTCCCCATACATCTGTATGCACAAGCTCTAATTTTTCGCTCTTCTTTTCTTCCCAACTCTGAGAAATCTGACTCTCTTTTGTTTTCCATAAATGCAATTCTCACAAAAGTCCAAATCAACATTCTTCAAACCCGGCAACAAATTCCTTGAGTGAAGAATCTTCGTTCCCTTTTCACTCATGTGTCCGAGCCTATGATGCCATAATGCTGCATCTGCTACTTTGGAAGTTAAAGCATTAATAGAGTTAGAAATACCATTGCATAAATACAATGTACCAACCTTTTCACCTTTTTCTATTACCAGGGCTCCTTTGGTAACCTTCCAAGCTTTATCTGTGAAAGTTGTCACACAACCTTCATCGCCTAATTGCCCTGTTGAAATCAGTTTTTTCCTTAGATCTGGAACATGCCTTACCTCCTTTAGTAACCATTGGTTTCCATTTGCTGCTGTTTTACAAGAACCTTACCCATACCAACAATTTTACAGGGTTTATCATCACCCAAACAAACTTGTCCAAAATCTCCTTGAACATAGTCATGAAAGTATTTCTTATCAGGTGTGGCATGGAATGAGGCCCCTGAATCTACCACCACCCAGGAATTAGTGATATTTTCGAAAGAAAGAATCAAAGCATCTTGTAACACCTCACTTGTCACATTTGCTTCATGATTGTTTTCTTGCTGTGCATCTCCTTCTTTTCCCTTCCGAGATCTACAGTCTTTCTTTAGGTGTCCTTCTTTCCGCATTTCCAGCACACTATCCCCGATTTGGACTTGGATCTGCCTTTCCTTGATTTATTGCGATATCCTGAGCTCTTTCCTCTTTCCATTTTTGTTCCCCTAGACTCTGCACTCAAAGCATTACCCGATGTCTCACAGAGCTTTTCGTCACATTTCCTCACTAAGGATAGCACCGACAACATCATCAAACTTTAAAGTACTAGATCCAGAGACAGAGTTACTAATGGCCATTACTAAACCATTCCAACTTTCTGGTAATGAGCACAAGAATAACAGAGCTCTAACTTCATCTTCAAAGTTTACCCCTACAGAACTTAACTGACTTGTAACTGTATTAAAATCATTTAAATGATCTGCAACAGATCCACCTTTCGACATCTTCATATTAAATAACCGTTTCATAAGAAATACCTTGTTTGAGGCCGAGGGTTTTTCATATAGTTTCGACAATGCCTGAATCAAACCCTCCGTCGTTGTTTCCTTCGAAATGTTGAAGGTGACTGACGCAGCAAGGCACAACCGTATTGTTCCGAGTGCCTTTCTATTGAGAAGGTTCCATTCTTCATCTGTCATAGCCGTCGACTTCTTTGTTTTTCTACTCAATGGTAGGTACAGATCTTTCTGATACAGATAATCTTCCATCTGCATCTTCCATAGCGAGAAGTTTTGGCCGTTAAATTTCTCGACCCTAAACTTACCATCTTCCGCCATTGCTCCCACTCGAACGAGGAATCCTTCTTTCCTGCGAGTTTATCAGCCAAATAGACCTTCGGCTCTGATACCAGTTGTTAAGAAATTTACTGCATAACATAAAATATTACTAAGAGGAATAAATATAAAAATAGCCAGCAACAACCATAAACACAAATGTTTATTCAGAAAACCCCAAATCCGAGGAAAAACCCAACCTAATAAGATCTTATTAGCATTGGCCAAAACCCTGGCCAATCTGACCAAGTGAGCCTTCACCTCTCACCTCCAGGTCTTGCATTACAATGAAGTCCTTCCAGCTTTTATAATAAGCCTCCATTACATATATACCACGGCAGAGAATACTATGGGTGCACAATACCATGTGCCCAAAACCATCACTATTTAACCTCATCAACTTTGACTCTATCCCGTGTCAAGTTTACCTAACACATTATGCATGGTCTTATTTTTGGAAGAATTAACAAAACTTGGAATATCATATCTGCCAAATATTTACTCATCAGATCAACAACATGAGTTGATGCGTTGAGCATTCAAAATACTTTCTGCTTTAGTTTGTTTCCTTTTCCATACTTGTTTGACTTTCTTTTCATGCTTGGGTGTCATGGCTCTAGCTTGTTTAGGAACCCAATTCAAGTTACAATCACGAGCCATATGTCCAATCTTATGGCATTTGAAGCATTCCATAAGTGAGGAGGCATGATTCATTCTTACAAATTTTCTTCTAGGGAGATGATGGGGACCATTATACTTGACCTTATTGTATGCCCTACAATCCTTTGCCATGTGCCCAAAATTTGTACAAGAGTAACAATAACCAAAAAATATACTTTGATACCTGGAGGACAGAGCTTTCCTTGATGAACTTATAAATTCTTTCTGCCTTGAGATCCTTTGATGATATCCTTTGCTTCTTGCATCCTTGACATATTCTACATACCTTCTTGGAGTAAGGTTTCCATTAAGGTTAGCTTGACAAATCTTCTTGCTTTTGCTGGAACTGGGGGCATCATCATCTCTTTCAAGCTTCTCCACATCCTTATTGTTTGATGCATTAAAGTTTGCATCATTTTTGCTTGAGGGTTTACCTGCATAATCAAGACCTGATTTATCAAGGGGGGATCTTTGATGAATTAGGATGTCTTCTAGGGTTTGAGAACTCTTTAAACTCTTGTTTAGATGATCAACTTATTTCCTTAGGAGATCAATTTCTTATTCCATCATATTTCATTCTTCATCCTTCTTTTCTAGATGGTTCTCCATTTATTCCTTCATCCTTATTGATTCACATGTTTGGGCCTTGAGGGAGGGACATATGATTTCAATCTTAATATTTCTTTATCTTTTTCTTCTAGTTGGCATGCTATGGAATTTCTTTCCCTTTTTGCTTCACCTACTTGTCCTTCCAGGAGGGCCAAAAATTCCATCACCTTTTCAATTCCTTGTACTTGTTTATTTGCTTCTTCCAGCTGACATTTAACTGAGGAGACCTCTTCCTTGTATTGACCAATTTTTGCTTCAAATTTTTTCAAGTCCTCATGTCTTGTTTCAAGATGGTTTGACAAAATATATTCCCTTTTATTTTCTTTATCCAATTGATTTGTCATGGATATGACTCCTTCATGATGCCTTTCCTTGTTTTGATAAAATTCCTCCTTAAGCTTGGTGAGTTCCTTATCTCTTTATTGTCCTTGAAGCTTGAAGAGGTCAAATTCCTTCTTGTTCTTGTCAAGGTCATGGTTACCATCTTATGCTTTCCTTTTGAGTTCCTCATTTTCCTTTTTCAAGTTGCTTATTTCTTCTAGGGAAACTACAAGTTTTGTCTTAAGATCAACCTCAACTTCTACTTCAAGAATTTCTTCATCATCATCTTCCTTTATACAATCGGTCCCTTCGTTTTTGCTTTCATTTTTCTTATTTGGTTCATCTTGATGCTCTTTGTCATCATCTTTTGGATCAGAGGTTATGACTAATAATCCTTTAGAGTGAAGATCTTGAAGCTTTTCCCAAAGCTCTTTTGCTGATGAACATTTCTCCACTTTGACCTTTATAGGATTTGGTAGCCCACTCAAGATTGCTTTTATTGCTATTGCATTATGTTCCTTGGACTCTTCTTCTTCCATTGTGCTTCCAGTAACCACTAATTCCCAGACTTCAAAACCTTGAGCCATTAAGAAATTATTCATTCTTGCCTTCCATATTTCAAAGTTTCCATTGAACAATGGAGCTTTCCCAATTTGATTCAGTAGGGGAATTTTGAGGTCTAAAATGGGCCTCCTAAGAAAAATGTACAACAAAAATAAACTTTATAAGAACCAATAGGATTTAATATGATGATGTCAAGCATGGGGACAATTCACCATTTTTGGAGTAAAAAAGTAAAAAATAAAAAAATAATAAAATAATAAAACTATTTTTTCAACTCATATTTTCAACTTATCTCCCTAAGGTTTTACTCAAATTTCAAGCGGGAGTACTCGTTGGATGAAAAATTCATTTCTTCATTCAAGGAGTACCCATGTTGCATACTTTTGATGGACCATGCTACACGAAAAATGAGAAATACATAAAAAAACGTGATTGCAATCACGTTTTTCATGTATTTCTCATTTTTCGTGTAGCAGGGTCCATCGAAAGTATGCAACATGGGTATTCCTTGGATGAGGAATCAAATTATGCATCCAACGAGTGTTGTCACTTGAAATTTGAGTAAATCCATATGGAGATAAGTTGAAAATACGAGTTGAAAAAATAGTTTTTTCTTTTTTTCCTCTAAAATTTGATTATGTAATCTAATCTTATTTTATTATTTCCACTACTATTTTATAATTTATTTAAGAGGCCCATTTTAGACCTCAAAATTCTCCTAATGATCCACTTAGGATGTGACACCTTCGAAGGGTTTGCAAGCCTTCTTCGTTGACTTTTCCATATGTGTTCTAAGGATCTACCTTCAAGCTGTTAGGCTGTGGGTGAAGGAACTTGGCTTTGATACCAATTGTTGGAAATAATGGGTGGGGTGAATCAATATTTATTTACAATTGTTACTTTTATGCGAGTTAAGATCACTTATAAACATAACACAAAATGCTCAATGAAAAAATAAATAATTTTATTAATTAGAAATGAAGGACTCCAATCCTCTTCTTTACAATAAATCTAGTACAATAATGCTTAGGGATCCAACCCTAAATGAAGAAACCAATCTTCAATCAACCAGGCTTCAACATGTATGATGCCAAGCTCCAACTTAGCCTTTATGAGGCTCCAACTCTATCTTCCACAAGGCTCCAACCTTGTCATTATGAGGCTCCAACCTCTAGGGCTCCAACCCTCTCCACTAGCATAGGCTCCAACCCAATCTTCTTGAGGAATCCTATCCTCTAAGGCTCCTACCCTCTGTTGCAACTATTTAAGTACAATGGTTATTCAAGGCTTCCTATGTCTTTTGCAATAATCCTTGATAGTATTCTTTAACAATGCCCTCAAAATACCCTAGCTCATCAATGACAACTTTATGATTCTCAGAAGTTGTCTCCACAACTCTTAATAATACCCAATCAAAATTTTCCAAGGTTACTCCATGAGGGATTTAATCATGCATCAAGGTATCCAAAAATGTCTCCAAGGTCAACTTCTATTATGCTTCCAATTGTCTTCAATAAGCCGCTCCAAATGAAAGTCAAAGCAATACTCCTCAAAGTATGCTCCAAAACTGATCTTCAAAATGGTCTCCAACAAGCTCAAGTCTTCCCAAAATAATGGCTTCCAAAACACTCAAATGAACCCTTCAAGAATACACTCAGATGTCTTCAAA
Organism: Pinus tabuliformis; assembly: GCA_031772625.1. NCBI lineage: Eukaryota > Viridiplantae > Streptophyta > Pinopsida > Pinales > Pinaceae > Pinus > Pinus tabuliformis. Next base: position 712,130,941 of record CM062811.1, on the reverse strand, counting down.
AATGTCACTAAGGTTTCCTTCAAAATGTCCACGAAGTAAGCCCACAAGTCAGCTCAATCAAGCCCAATAAAACTGCCCAAACAAGCTCAACAATTTTGCCCAATCAAGAATGTCTTCAAACAGTTCTGAACTGCAAATATTTTCAAATACTTCTGAACTGCCAATACTGTGCTTAAAAAGTCTTCAATAAACTGCCAACTCTTGTGCTTCCAAGGTCTGCAATAGACTACCAATACTATGCCTTCAAGATCTGCTATACACTGCTAATCCTGTGGTTTCAAAATCTGCAGTAGAGAATTAATATATCTGCTCCAAAGGTCTGAAATGATCTGATGGTAATTCCATAAATTAATAATAAGTCCACAGAGCCAAGTCTGGTCCAAGAGTTTCTTCACAAGTTCCAAAGTGTTATTCCCACAGGTCTGAGCTTTTAAGTACAGGTCTGATTTTTGTCACACAAGATTCAGACTTCTGTACTAGTTTAGATTTACAAGCCACCACAGATTCGGACTTCTGTTGTCACTGGTTTCATCACAGGTTCAGCTCACTACACATTTTTTTTGTTGCAGACTTAATTGAGCCACAAAACTGATTGTCTCTTAGTCAAGATTTCGACCTTGTTTTTCGTTTCTTTGCTTTGCTCTACACCTTATTCACCTCATATTCAAACTGTTATTCATTCTTCTTGACCGCAGATATATGACTAAAAATGATGAGATCATATGGGTATATATACTTGTTTGAATGTTTGGTGAAGGGTCATGTTGGTTGGATAGGTGCATTGAGCCTACATAAGTCAGCTTGCATAGGTTGAAAATACATATATTTTTTGATTTGAAAATTATATTTCTCCTTAATGACAAGGAGTTAGGGGGCATATGAATATTCATTGGAAAGGATTTTATGCCCTCTACAAGTTGATGTAATCAACTTTTCAAGACATTCTAATGTCAATTTTTTTTTCTTTCATCAAAAATATCTTTTTATGACAAACTTTTAGGGTTATGAACATTTGGAATGTGGATACAGATTTAGGGTAATGGATAATATTTCATTTATTTATGCTAGGATGTAATTATTAGGGATTTTATGGTATTAGGATTAGGGTTCAAAAAGACTAGGAGCTAGGGATTTTCAATAAAGAGATAGTCTACAACAAGGCTAGAGATGACATCATGGGACATGAACTAGAGTGCTAAGGCTTTTCAACAAGGCTAGCTTTGAAGGGTTTCATCATCTTAATGGACCTAGGACAACTTTTTCATCATAGACCTAGGACTTCAACAATGTCATCATGTGTCAAGGAGGATTTCATAGAAGGATCTACTTCATTTATTCATTACTAGGCCATGCTTCAACAATCTAAGGCTTGCCATCATATAGATAGGGATATATGGAGGGTTTCATGTACAACAAGAGTTTCTAGGGTTTGCATCAACAAGGGTTTACACATAGGTTTTTGTCCAAATGTTTGCTTCAATAATGCACATGTCATATTGACATAAATGACAACTTTGAACAACACCAATAGCTCGAAAAAAGTTTCCTTGCCACATGGGAAGTCAAGAAGAACCCTCTGCAGATTTTGGCTAAGTATGACAGTTTGAAGAGAGCTCCAGGAGAATTAGTGTAGGACTTTTAAGCAAGATTAGCAAGATTTAATAAAGTATATAATTCAATACCAGTTGAAATAAAACCCCCTCCTGGTTGGACTTGCTTCATTACCCAGATGGTTTTGATGCCGAGCTTTCCTATCAGCTTAGAGAAAGGAACCCAACCACTTTAGAGGATATGCAGAAAAATGTTGTTGCAGTGGAAGTGAATTTGCTGAACAAAAAGGCCAAAATGAAAGCTAAGAAAAGAGGAGTTAAAGAGGAGGCTTCATCTTCATCAGATAGAAGTTGGATGTCATGGTGAAAATAGTGGAAAAGTTGGTGGAGAGATTGACCTTAGAAAACAAAGTTGTTGGTAGAGATCAGCAAGCCCCTCCTCCAGTAAGAAATCCAAATTTCCAGAGGCCTCAAGTGAAAATAAAGAAAAGAGAACAGTGAAATCAAGGAGATCAACAACAAATCAGACCTCCTTTCCAAGAGAATTTTACAGAGGATGAAGAGACAACATAAGATTAGGATCAGATTCATTATTTTGGTGAAGAAGAGGACAATATATTTTTGACAAAAGAAGAACAAGACTTGTTTTTTCAGCCACAAGTTGATATCATACATATGGAATAAGATGAATACAATAATGGGTACAAAAATGAAATCATGGAAGTACAAAGATAGTATAATTTGAGAAACAGAAAGGTTCTAGTAAATCCTCCAAAGAAAGGCCAAGCTGATGCACCTACTTCTAGCTAGAAGAAAGTTGATCCTCCAAAAGAGATTCCTGAAAAGAGAGACAACCATCAAAGAGGTAGAGAAAGGTCAATCTTCTTTCAGTTTAGAAAATGAAATATCTAAAATCAAAATTTCTATTCCATTTAATGAACTGATCAAGAATGATACATACAAGAGTCAAATTGTCAAAGCACTAAAGATAGGAGATGTTTTAGATACTGTTAACTTGAATGATGATCATCCTGAACTTCTATTTGGTCCAAAAGTTGATGGAGATTTTCAAGATGGAGATGTCCCACCTTTTTATGTTAGCTTGAATGTGCATGATTTGATTTTTCATAATGCAATGTTAGACTCAGGTGCATCACATAATTTAATGCCAAAGGTTATTATGGACAAGCTTGGTCTGGACATCACAAGGCCATATAAATATATCTTTTCCTTTGATTCAAGTAAGGTGAAATGTTTGGGTTTGATCAAGGATTTGGTGGTCTCTCTCACTCAAATCCCAACAAAAATTTTAGTGATGGACATAGTTGTTGCTGATATTCCTCCAAAATTTGGCATGCTTTTATCAAGGTCTTGGTCTGCAAAGTTGAAGGGTACTCTACAAATGGACATGTCTTATGCCACAATTCCTATTTTTGGACAACCAAGGAGATTGTATAGAGAAACCTTGATGAAGTACATGGTAAGTGGCAAGGAAAGGCCTAATAACCATCCTATTTATTTAGTTCATTCTGATATGGATTCTTTCATATTATATAATGATTTGTGTTTGGAGGAAGATAGTCAAAACAGGGACATCATATTAGAAGAGAATGAAGGTGAATTGCAGGGAACAAAATCAGAACATAAAGAAGATGATGATGGCCTTTGGAACATGTATTTTTATGGAATAAGGAAGGGGTTGGAGTTGGTGTGTGGATAATAAGCCCAAAGGTGGATAAGTCAAGGTTATGTTCTTACAAATTAGCCTTTGACTGCACAAACAATGTGGCCGAGTATGAAGCACTGATTTTGGGATTGCACACTTTGAAAGATTTGGGAGCAAAGAGGATTGCAGTTCATGGAGATTTAAAGTTGAAGTTGTCACTAGAACTTGAAGCATGAAGAGAAGGCCTTGAGATTTTGATGAGATTCTACCAATTTTGTGAGGTTCTATTTATAACAAGAGGGGGTGACTCTTCAACTCCCCTTTGTGACCTTTGGACTACCCTCATGACTCTTCAACTTCTTTACAAAATGACTCATTACATTACATCATGAATCTTCATATTCCAATATTGACACTTGGAATTTCACTTACAACATAATTACAAATAATATTACAATTTACACTTGTACCCATATAAGACAAAATAGGGTAGAGACAACTTGACAGCCTAACAAGACACAACACTATGATGCTTGAGTTTGGGAAAACTCTAGCTCAACAACTTCCACTTGATGCTTCTCGGTAACATATTGGTGCCAAGCTCGGTATTGTGTGATGACATCCCCAAACTACGTGATGGTGTCTGGATGGAAGCAGACTTTAGCCTCCATGGCATCTGGGTACAATGTCTTTGGAGCCAGTTTTAACATCCCTCTCGAGAAAGAGAAACATTGTTCTAATCTAGACATGACCACTGATGTAATTTTGCATGTTCTGTCTGTTCATCTCCAAATCCTCCTTGGTGGTAATATGTCTTAGTTTCCCTAATTATTCTTCGATTTCCTATCCGACTGGTGTCTGTGTTTGGCTTTGGTGAGTGAGCCAAATGATGGGATCTTGTGTGTTTTCACCATAAAATCCAAACTGTTTTATAACTGTACATATGGAACCTGAAAACTTCTAATGAACAAAAGGTGAGATGCTTGTTCTGAATCAATATTCAAAATATTTCTTTCTTGAGCTTTGCCTATGGCTTCATTTTCTTTGACAAGTTAAGTAGTGCCCCTTTGTATCACATTGTCCATTCATGTGCGATGACAATGGAAACTTGTACATTCCTTTTGACAAACTCTCTGCTCTGCTATTGCAACCATGCAAGTGAAAATTTTCGTTATGTATGGTTACGAGCTCCTCATAGTGGTCTCACATGGTCTCACCAAGTGTCTATACTTGACCAAGTAACACTTCTCTCATTTCCTCCAAGTAGAACTATGTGAATATTGCATTCCATGTTGCTGTATGGAGCTGTTATATATCTTGCCAGCTAGCCTGTAAGTTCTGTGCCAATTGCTTCTTCTTAGCCCTCAAATAGTTAGTGTTTAATCTTGTTGGACCTGCAAAGGCCAAGTTGACTTCAACAATGGAATTTGGATTCTTTCTGGTGTCCGCCACTATTAACCTCAGGCTCTAGTGAATGTAGTTGGTGCATGATCATCTAGTATATGATTTTTCCATGCTTGTACAATTCTATTATGGAATTCATCATAAGACAAATTGTACAAGTCCATTACTGGATGTTCTTCAAGAGGAACAACATCCCCTTAGCTCAGAGCTATATTTGCTGCTAGAGGTGATAGAGACTGAACGATGATGTGTGGTGCAGTCGGCATCAGGTCAACATCCTCATTCTGTGACTCTAATTCCAAATCCATATCTTCAACTTCAATCATGTCTTCAATATGCTGACAAGCTACTGATCCTGCATATGCTCACCCTCCTTAGTTGCTGGCTGGTTTTGTTCTTGCTCTTCAACCTGTATTGGTGTTGTTTCTTCTGCTATGGTGCATTTCCTTTCTTCTTCTTCCATCTTCTTATCCTCTTCTTGTTCTTTCCTCCTCATCTGCCGTTCTTCCTTCAGTTCTTGTTTCATTTTCTTTAGTCTCAATTATGCTTCCTGCAAGCTATGATTTTCTCTTTTCCTCTGCTTCCTCTCACTTCTGTTGCTAAAGCAACTCTCATAAGGATTGGATCCGCTTTCATCTTGCATCTTTGTTCTCCCACTAGACTAGCAACAACTTTTCTCTTTCCCTTATCTTGTATGGGATTGCTACTTTCAACAGTGCTGCTTCCGACGTTGTCCTCTAGATATGCCTAAAGGATCTTTGCTGAAAGAGCTTCATTAACTTGCTTCCATGTTAGTGTTGACCCGTTTTCTATAAACAACTGAGTGTCTACATACACTGGCAAGCCTATTGATGTTTTCTCAATTGATTCCCCAACACTTCTTTTAGTGGTCTCTTTTGAATCATCTCTCTTTGGGGCCATGGTGTGGTGCAGGTAAATTTTAAGTGCGGACACAAACAATTCCTCTAGCTCGAGAGAGCGGGTCTATCCACAAACAAACAATCTATGGAAAATCTCCTTAATCTAAAATCAATCAAGAGGGCCTACCGCTTAGGACACTATTCTGCTTGGTGATGATCCTACTTCCTCACTCCAGTTATCTTCCGTTTCCTTCCTTCGAATACCTGAAACAAGCAAACAAAAACAACAACAAACGTGATAACATACAATATTGTATTCAACCTACTTAACATGTCAAGGAACATTAAGCCATAAAGATGTGAAATGATACTTCATGTAGGAAATCAATCAATAGTTGCATTTATATAAATCAGAAAGAGATTACAACCTGTGCCTTGACGTTGCTGGTCTCCTTTGACATATCCAGGTTCCCACACTTCTGTTAGCACTTCATGGATAGCCTCAACAATGAAATTTTTAAGGCCTCTTTCCCTCTGGTCTCGAACCAAACAAAAACACACTATTCTCCCTCAAACATACACTAGAAAGCTACAAGATATATATGACTTGCTGATTATTCATACTTACTCCAAAACTCCAACTAGATTTTTCTTGGGAAAAAGAGAGGTTTATATAGCTTGGATGGATGGGAGATGGAGAAGATCTTATCTCTTGAGGTTGTTCCATCCTAATAGGGGAAAGGAGCCCAAACTGATTTCCTCAGCTCTATCCAGCCTGACCATCTACCAAAATTTCATTACGAAGATTCTAGACATGGAAGCTTCGAATCCTTATTTAAAAAACCTTCCAAAAGAGGATTGATGCGGCTAAAAAAGGGCTCAGTTGATCTGATCAGTGAAAGGACTATTTTTAACCTCTATAAATAGACGTGAGGAGAAAACTGGTCAGTAACGCTGGTCTTGTAAACTGGGATAGAAGAAAGATTCTTGGGAAATGATGCAAAGGAGAATTATTCTGCTCATGAAGAGGGACATACTGGGATTTATTCATGATGGGAAAACATGTCGGGTACACTGTAGAGGTCCTCCAGGATTGTAGATGGGGAGTACAAGTACAGTGACAAAATGCTGTGTAATAGATGCCCCCTAAAGCGTGAAGGCCAAACTAGAGTGAGGGGTGAAATGCTTTACAAGTGGAAGCGGGGAACTAAAGTCCATCATCAGGAAACCTGTAAGAAAGCATAGATACATATACATCACTGAAAACTCCGAATAATGATACATGAATCGTGGTATGGACGCAACGATCCAGGTAATGATCATGTAAATGGATCCAAGGCATGGGCGCAACCATCCAGTAGAAAGGATCATAACGAAACCAAGGTATGGTCGCAACCATCCAATAATGAGAAGGATCACATATAATAACTCATGGTATGGTTGCAGCCATCCATATGAAAGAGACATGTATATCAACATGATCATGTCACATCACCTTGCAATCTAGACTTGTGTAATCTTAGCCCAGGGTCTTGCGCTCCAAACGACCTGATCAAAGTACAAATCCTAACATGTGAATGAATGTGTTGAAGTCGAACATGCTAGGAAGTCGCTTGATTACCGGTCAATGATGTGAACTATTAACAAGCGCGAGAGAAACCACCAATAATGACAATGGCTCTCAAGGTACTGGCAGCACAATTCACGAAATGTGAATAAAGGAACTGATGTCAAACACCTATGAAATCACTCGATCGAAAGCCAATGATGTGAACTTGTCGTAGAGTGAGAAGAACTTGCCATTAGGGCATGCAAGCTCTAAGGTATTGGAAGGGAGTCTCTTAGCCAACTTCCTGGATAACGAGCTAAAGTCGACAGGAAACGACTATGTCGAAGGAGGGCCATGATGTATCCCACATCATCAACATGAGACAAAGGGATGAAAATGATTTCAGATGATACAAAGAATCAGGAGTAAGTGTAACTGCAGAAGCACTGAATCTTGAACATATTGGTGACACAATTCCGAAGTTTGGTATTTGTTGGATCTATAGGATCAGTGGTCATGATGATGTGGCAAAGATCAAATGGAAGGCAAAAGTGAGCGAGCCAACCCAGTAAGGTCAAATGAAAAGGAGGATATACCAACCCGACACGAAGCAGAAAGTGACATGTTCAAGAGTGAGCTGCCGACACAACTGATAGAATTTCCAAATTTTCCCCCACCATTTTTGGCAGGTACCCCAATTATTTTTGATCACAAGCTTGAAGGGGATAGCATATGCTTGCACTGTAAGTGTTATCGGGAAATCTAGTGTCTATGCAGAGCTGCTAGTCCCACTAAGGCTGGTAGCTATCTTAGAAACAAACAAACTAAAACTACTTTCGTTTTCCTTTATGAGAAGTAGATAAGAGGGGAACAAAGGAGACCAACCTCTGTCTTGCGCTTGGTTCCTTGCTTGATTCCTCTCCCCTCTGGTATATCGTTGCCACTCGCTTCCTCGTCTACCCAGCTTCAAAGAGCACCTGTGGAATCAAAACAACATAACACTATCCAAGAACAAAGATCTACTATCATAAACAATATATGACCAGATATATATTGACCACACAAATGCATATATCATCAATCATACAAGAATGTGGAGGAAAACTTGAATAGCTTTATTAATATCAAGAATAGCAAAGAGGATTACAACCAATTGTTCTGACCCAGCGTCATCCTCTCAGCAAGAAAGCCCTTCTTCACCTCATGAAAATCTTAGATCACCCAACACTATGATGTTACACCAAGAAACCAGCAGCACTTCCTTACAAGATACAAAATTCCAGCCTCCTGGATCTCTGGGATGAGGGATCCATATATAGATGATTGCAGGGAGGTGAGACAGCTTCTGAGATTTGATTAGTTTACTCTCTCTGATAGTTCTTGATTCCACTTGGAGATTGATGATCTCTTACTCATCCCTGGGTGAATGCAGAGAGGCAAGTGTCACAGGAGAAGTTTTTGGAAGATTCCATGATCCTCCACCTCACAAATTGACTCTGCCATTTGTCCACTCTCGCCCATCGCATCCCATAGAAGGGCTTTTCAGTATGCATCGCACCTCCTGTGTGCATTTAGGTGGGATGCAGCGCACTTTGACCATGGAGCAGGTGAGATGGTCCAGTTTTGACCAGTTCTGAGTAGTTTTTCATGGAGAACTTCTGGGAGATGATGTAATCAGTTGACCTTGTTCTGATAGGGGTTGGAACAACACTTTTAGGGACTTAGGAGCCCTTGGTTTATGGACATATTTGATTGGGGTTGCAGTGCCCAAAAATTTCCATAACAGTTGCCCCCTAAAGCATGAGGTCGTTAATCTTTTGATGTTGGGTGAAATGATTTATCATGAGGATTAAAAGTTTTTTTGAGCTGGAAGGCGACCTGTAATAAGATACAATACAATACATTATCTTCATAATATTTTCATGATCTAGCTGAGGTGGGCATTCCCATGCTTAGCTTTATAAATTCATTTTCATGTACATAAGACAGACAATCGTCTGTGTGCAAACTGATGATTCTGGTAGAGCCATCATCCCTTAGGTTGGATGATTATCTGTGCAGCAATGATGCACATTTGATGTCTTTATTTTCCTAAATATATATTGCAGCCCGGATGGATGAAACTAGATCCGGGGTCTTCAATCTCATTCGATCTTCACTCAAAGTACAAGTCGATCCATGTGAGAGATGTTCTAGAGTCGAACATGGAAAGACATCGCCTGATTACCAGCCAGTGATGTAAGCTGTTAACAGGCGCAAGAGGAATCACCGATAATGATGATGACCCTCAAGGTACGACAGTACAATCTACGTGGTGTGAAAAATGGACTTGGTGTCGAACACCACGCAAAATCTTTCGGTGAAAGGCCATTGATGTAAACCTGTCGCCGGAAGTGAGAAACTTGCCATTGAGGCATGCAAGCTTCAAAGTACTGAAAGGGTTGTTCCTAGATCGAATTCTTGGATAATGAGTTGACGTTGACAAGAAGTGATCCGTCATAGGAGGGCTTTAGTGAATCCCACATCTATGACACGGAACAGAGCAAATGATTTTAATGAAGGTGAAAACGGTATGATGATATAAGGTTCAGGGTGGCGGTCATGAAAGAATGGAGCATGAATGTATTGCAGTGGATGAGACATAGGTGAATTCTCTGAGCAATTTCTCTTGAACATACCGGTGACACTGACATGATGGATTGGTAGCGTTAACCCCAAATATGGATGGTGTGATGGACCAATGGTGATATGACCAGTGAACGGAACAACCCAACCCAACTCGGATGCGGAGTGAAAGTGTCATGTTCAAGAGCGACTTACTACCAATAAAGTTTCTTCAAGTTTTTCTTCCCAATTTTTCCCCAGTCATTGCTGACCAGTACCTCTTTATTTTTGTCAAGCTTGAGGAGGATAACATATGTTTGTTCTATAATTTTCCCTTCGGGCAAACCCATCGCTATGTTTTAATGAGCCTAGCGATAGTGAAACTCGTTCTTGTCTGTATGGACAAGTTTGTCACTATTCGGTTTTAACGAGTTTAACGACAAAGATAACTCGGTCCTTTTCAATTTTAGAGAGTCTGAAAGGGATGTAAAGAAAACTCCAACAATCCTTTTTCGTCATATAATCCCTTAAGTCCGAAAAAGTATAAAATAATACAAAAGGGATGAATTTTCGGTAATTTTAACGAGCCGAACAAAACAAGCGCTCGATCTTTTTGTGTAATAATCCCTCAGGTCCAAAAAGATTAAAATCTAAAGGAGGGATAGCACTTCCAGTCACTTTAACGAGCTAGAGAGGCCAATTACTAGGCAATATTTTCATATTTTACGAGTCAGATGAAAAGAGCTTAAAGGAGACTCGTTTTTCTAGGAACGAGTGATAAATTCAAGTAGCAGCTAATTCCAGATAAGGTTTGGAATTTTCCAATCACGGCAGTGTCACAAGGATGCCTAACAGGATCACTCTTCGCAACTGTTCCTCAAAAAGGGTAAATAATCAAATGGAGGTGAATGATCGGCCAATACAGAGTGGAGGTGATGATGAGAACACGACCAAGGCTTCAAAGGTTGATGATAATGCATTCACGATGGTTATTTACCAGAAATTGGTTCATTTTTTAATGAATGAGCTTAAACTCTAGGGGAAACATTTGCTCACTGCTTATGTTTAATTTTTAATGAGCTTGAACTTCCACATAAAAACTGCTCGATCCAGTCGTATAATAAGGATGTCTCATCTAAGATGGCATTTTTCAAAGCTTTTCCCCACATCCTTTCTTTATGCAAGTTGGGAAACGACCAATCCTACGAGTTTAAAGGGTTAGAGGACCTACAAATTTAAAAAATAAATGGTCGCTCTTCGCTTGCATGCCAAAAGGTTTGCATGCCCCCAGGTATAGCGAAAAATTTCTAGGTTACCAAAGATTGTTCTATCCACACTACAGACAAAACACTTCCTCGACGATGTCTACCGAAATAGACAAAGGTGAGCGGCGCAACTTGCCTCCAATCACATAACTTTAACAAAGGAATCTTATTCGGTCTAATCTCATAATCCAATCATATATCCTTCGCGGAAACCTACCCTATACCCAAGGTTTTCCTGCCGAAACAGACCAGGGTGCATGCCCCCTGGGTTTTAGTCATGTCCTCTCGAATCACTCGCGCTCATCAGGTGGACGGACTGGGGATTGATGAGACATTCCTTGCGTGAAAAGACCATTCAAGGATGGTATTTGACTATTTTCTATGTGTGAACTGGGGAATGAAAGCTGGTCTACGAGCTTGACCACTCTTCCTTCATGCGGAAAACACATTACTCTAAAGAGTGAGGAGACAATGGCTCCCATGCAATAAATATAGTCGCGTCCAAGGAGTAGATTATAATCCAGGGGTCCTTGGACTACCATTACGTTCATGTGAATGATTTTCCTTCTCAATGTTATCGGCACATTGGGAAGGATCCCTAACGATCGACTGGTTCCTTTGTCAAAGCCTGTTAGATTTCTCATCTCAGGCAAAAGCGATGGCGAACCAAGCGCTTTCCAAGAAGTTGAGGAAAGGATACTCACAGAAGCCCCTTCATCTATGATGGTACTGGCCATGACCATTCTGTATATTTGAGCAATGATTCGAAATGGTACACTAGCCGGTAAATGGGGTCTGCCTAGTAGATTCCAATCGAAGGAAACAACTAGGTTGCTTGGAGGTGGGACCAAATAGACGGCCGGATATGACTCTGACGAACTTCCTTCCTGCGGTAAAGGAACGGGTAGACTGCCCCCATGTTCATCGGAGTCTGTGTTTACGAAGAGGATTTGAATGGTGTCGTTCTTGTTCTCTTTGGTGACTGTATCATCTGAAGATGGATCCTCTGAAGGCAAGACCGGGTCAACTGCCGCCTCGACCTTTTGACTTTCATCTGGTGTGGATTCAGATGGTTTATCTTCAATGATAGATGCTTCGACCGACCACAATGGCGTGTCAGTCGGATTTTCAACTAGTGATGGACTTGGCAAGAGTTTCTTATATCCAGGAGGAAGCCGTAACAGTGAAACCGGATGGTCGTCCAAAACTCTTTTAGCCTCATCTAGGAAGGGACAACGGTGGATGGCGTGATCGCCTTCACACAGTTTACAAGGGAATTTACTTTTCCTTTTCTGTCCTGACATTTCGCTTTCACTAGTTGACGGTGTACTTTCAACATGATCATTAGAGGTTGTTGACACCGGATTGTGCAAACGAGGAGACCAGTCCCTTAAGATCCGAGGGATGTAAGGACAATCTCGATGATAGTGATCTCCTTTGCAAATGACACATGGATATTTAGGCTTTGACAGTGCAGTGTGTGGATTTTCACTAGATGATGCCTGGTTGCCCCCTGTCGTCTTTGGCTCCTTCTTCTTCTTCTCTTTCTTCTTCTTCTCCTTCTTCTTCTTAGTTACTTGACTTTTGGATTTACCAGCTTCATCAAGCGAAGAGGAAGGAGGAGAGGGAGAATCAGACAAAGTAGAAGGTTGGGTGGTAGCTTTGGTATCATCTAGTTGCTTACTTGATTGCTCAGGAATCACGATGTTCTGAACAACAGAGGTCAAGAAGAGCCATACGGGTAGGCCGATTGTCAGTCTTGGAAGCGACAATGTGGCCATATGGGGTGCACCAACATCTCCCCAAGAGGAGAAAGGACTAGGATTTCCTCCAAGGGGAAATCCTTGGTTGGTGGACTCCATCTTTCTCAACCTAAGACCAACGTAGGAAAGGTGATGTTTATTCCGATTAAAATAAATTTTAGACGCTTTGACACAACTTGTTTTTTCAATTTTTAAGAGTCGATAAAAAACAAAAGATGACTCTAGTCGGCTTGATTTTTAATGAGATTGAAGTGACAAGCGCTCAGATGGACCTTTTCCCTTAAGGAGTCTGAAAAGGAACGAAAGAGACCACTCTGGAAATCTAGACAGAGGGATTACCAAACCAATCGCAAAACTGCAGAATACTTTTTACGGTACGAAAATCAATCTTCCCGAATGCCGTGTTTAGTGCATTGCGATCGATAGGGCAGTAGACACGGCTTCCTATGGATAAAGGATATAGCCTATTGTGGTCTCCCAATATATACTCGACGGTACGTGGGAGCACAAGTCCGTACTGGCACTTATCGTCTCAAAGTGGAGGAATCACCCAACCAGCAATGAAAACAACAGTTACCAGGTTTTACGATGCCGGAATACGTCTCTAGCCTAGACTTCTAAATGTTGTGCGTTAGGTTCCAAAGCGTTTTTAGATTCATTAAATTTATTTTACAGTTGATCTTGCTTAAGAAATTTTCCTTTCAGGTTCACCGCGCGATATAGATATACAATTCCTAAAATGAAATCTAAGATGATAAACAATCGTTTAATCTTCTTTTTTGCAATGAAAATCCTAGCTACTAAAGAAAGAGAGATGATATTCTTTCAACATAGAGCAGAGAGCACACACTATATGCATTGTCCTAAATCAAACCAACAATCAGTCTAAATGCAAATGAATATGCATGTATTTGTTTTCATCCTTCTTAATGTGTGAATGATAAAAAGAAAGCTAAGCGCAAATCTGAATTATTTTTCAAAGCGACATTACTAACAAGCTTCTTTTCAAGACAAAATGAAGACAATGACGACACTTTGTTATTCGGAATTGAAAACTTTCTTTCGACACTTGAAAAACTACTAAGTCAAATCAAATACAAGAGTAACAGTGTAATCGACTATCAAGAACAATCAGGTTCTCTTTTATGACTGAAAACGACACTTGCGACACTTCCAAATCAAGAAACGACAGTTCAATTACACTACTTCTTTGTAAAAGAGAACTGAAAATGGCTCACAATACATAAAAACATTTACAGTTCTTTACACAATGGTGTGTTATAGACATTTTTGTGCCTTGCAGCTTTGAGCATGAAATGTCCATAATCCAAGGGATCCAAAGTCCCTAAAAGAGTTGTTCCTGCCCCTAAAGGAACAAGGTCAACCAATGACAACTTCTCCCAGAAGTTCTCCACCAAAAACTACTCAGAATCAGTCAATTCAGGATCAATTCAGATGCTCTACTAGCTGCCTGCGTTGCAAAGCACCCCAGTACACTAGCTAGGTGCGTTGCAACGCACCTAAATGCACTACCAGGGTGCGCTGAGCGAGAAATGCCAAATGGCAGTGTCATTCCGCGAGGTGTACAGACAATGGAAGCTTCCAGAATCTTCCTCAATGACACTTGCCTCACTGAGTTCGACCAAGGATGAGTAAGAGGCTCTCAGCCTCCAAGTGGAAGCAAGAACTGACAGAGAGAAGCCACAAGTCAAAACATAAGCTGACTCATCCTCTCTGCTTACATCTATATATGGATCCCTCATCCCAGAGATCCAGAGGCTGGAATTTTGTACTTTGCAGAGAATTGCTGTTGGTTTGAGATTGAGATTAGTGCATTGGGTGATTTATGCTTTGTTGGAGGTGAGGAAGGGATTCCTTTGCTGGGAGGTAGATGCTGGATCGGGACTCACTTGGTTGTATCTCCTCTTGGACTTTCTTATCATATCAATAAAACTATTTGAGTTTCTCCTACATGCTGTGTATCAATGATGCTTTGTTATATTTGCATGTTTAGCTTAAATCTGATCCTAAGCTAGTTATGAATGTAAATCTATATCTTTTGTGTAGTTTTCCTCTTCTGTGATCTTGCAGGAACTTGGTGAAGCTGGACTAGTAAGGGAGCAGGCAGCGGGAAGCAAACAAAGAGGAGAGCGATTGGATCAACAAACTAGCAAAAGACACAGGTTAGTTACATCCTTCCTCTTCGTTTACATTTCATAAAGAAGAATACGAAAATAGTTTTCCTTGTTTGTTGCTAAGGCACTGTCACACCTTAGAGTGGGATAGGGGCGTTCTGAATAGATACTTTTCCCAACAACAAAATCTGCTTACATCTATATATGGATCCCTCATCCCAGAGATCCAGAGGCTGGAATTTTGTACTTTGCAGAGAATTGCTGTTGGTTTGAGATTGAGATTAGTGCATTGGGTGATTTATGCTTTGTTGGAGGTGAGGAAGGGATTCCTTTGCTGGGAGGTAGATGCTGGATCGAGACTCACTTGGTTGTATCTCCTCTTGGACTTTCTTATCATATCAATAAAACTATTTGAGTTTCTCCTACATGCTATGTATCAATGATGTTTTGTTATATTTGCATGTTTAGCTTAAATCTGATCCTAAGCTAGTTATGAATGTAAATCTATGTCTTTTGTGTAGTTTTCCTCTTCTGTGATCTTGCAGGAACTTGGTGAAGCTGGGCCAGTAAGGGAGCAGGCAGCGGGAAGCGAACAAAGAGGAGAGCGATTGGATCAACAAACTAGCGAAAGACACAGGTTAGTTACATCCTTCCTCTTCGTTTACATTTCATAAAGAAGAATACGAAAATAGTTTTCCTTGTTTGTTGCTAAGGCACTATCACACCTTAGAGTGGGATAGGGGCGTTCTGAATAGATACTTTTCCCAACAACAAATTGGCGACTCCACTGGGGAGCGTGTCTAGTTAGTTTATTTGTGTGTCTATTGTTGTTCTTCTCATAAACTTAGGAGTGGTGAATCGAACTGCATTTGCCATTTACAAATGCAAAGTAGAGATCTGCTACTCTAGTCCATTCACTGGGCTTGTTTATGATTTGAACAGCTGATCCACAAATGCTCTAATTGCCCTTTGTGATAGCTCTTAGTCCTCCTTTAAATCATCCCTCTAATTGTACCTTATTGATAGCTTTTATCCGGCCAAAAACCTTAGATTAAACTGCAAAACGTGACCCAGAACCCAGAGACAATTCTCGTTTCTGCTTCAGCGCAGGCTCTGTGAAGAGAATCTGCATTTCAACGCAGGTCCCGAGAGGGCTACCTGCGCTGCAATTCAGTTTCTCTGTGCAACAGGTGCGCTGATCAGCCTTTGC
The DNA here is from genome assembly GCA_031772625.1 of Pinus tabuliformis. Classification (NCBI taxonomy): domain Eukaryota; kingdom Viridiplantae; phylum Streptophyta; class Pinopsida; order Pinales; family Pinaceae; genus Pinus; species Pinus tabuliformis. Next base: position 712,114,935 of record CM062811.1, on the reverse strand, counting down.
CCTGTGCAGCTGTGGTTCTTTGCTTCTTTTTGTTCAGTTTTATCTCTGATTTTTGCAGCCTGTTATCAGTGTGTGTACCTATCTGAAAACCCCTTTTCTTTGCCTTAATTCCACCTCAGTTGTATAAAAGAAACTGTATTTGTTTTTGTGTATTTGTTACATCATTTGCAGTTTCCCATTACAAAAGTAAACTAGTCATACTGTCGCCCTTAGATCTAGACCTGTCGTAAGTGTCATTTTGATCTTAGGAGTGAGTTTGTTTGCTGTTGACAGTTGATTACACTTTTACTTTTGTCTTTTGGTTTGAATTTGTGAATTTCTAGTGTCGAAACAAGTGTTTACTTCAAAATCATAAAGTGTCGTAATCGTCTTTTTGATTTCAAAAAGAAGCTTGTTTGTGTTTTCACTTGAAATCGAATTCAAATTTGTACAACAACTTTCTTTTTAGGCATCAATATTAAGAAAGTGAAAACAAATACATGCACAAGTGCATTTGCATTTTGACAGTTTGTATGGTTTGATTTAGGAAAAGTGCATTTACAGTGTGCTCTATGCTCTTTGAGAAAAGATTGTGTCTTTCTTTTCCCCTTGTAGCTAGGATTTCATTGTTGAAAAGAGATAAAAGCTTGCTTATCATCTTTAGACTGCATTTAGGAATTGTATCTACATCTCGTGGTGATCCAAAAAGGCAAACTTCTAAGAAAGATCAACCTAAAATAAATTGAATGAACTTAACAACGCATTGGAACTTAACGCACAACATAGAGGTCTAGGCTAGAGACGTGTTCCGGCGTCGTAAAACCTGGTAACTGTTGGCCTCACTGATGGTTGGGTGATTCCTCCTGAGAGACGATAAGTGCCAGTATGGATTGTGCTCCCACGTACCGTCGAGTATATATTGGGAGACCCCTATAGGCATAAAACCTTTATCCATAGGAAGCCGTGTCGGCCGCCCTACTGATCGCAATGCACTGAACACAGCATTCGGGAAGATTGACCGCCCGTACCCTAAAAAGTATTCTGCGGTTTTGCGATTGGTTTGGCACACCCTCTACCTAGAACTCCAGAGCAGTCCCTTTCGTTCCTTTTCAGACTCCTTAACGGAAAAGGTCCATCTGAGCACTTGTCACTTCAGGCTCATTAAAAATCGAAGGAGACTAGAGTCATCTTTTGCTTTTTCTCGACTCTTTAAAATTGAAAAAGCAAGTTGTGTCCAAGCGTCGTTAAAATTTATTTTAAACGGAATATTCATACCCTTTTTCCTGCGTTGATCTTTAGGTTGAGAAAATGGAGCCTACCAACCAAGGAATTCCCCTTGGTGGAAATCCTAGTCCCTTCTCCTCTTGGGGAGATGTTGGTGTGCCCCATATGGCCACATTGTCGCTTCCAGGACTGACAATTGGCTTGCCGGTCTGGCTCTTCTCAACCAATGTCGTTCAGAACACCAGTATTCCTGAACAGTCGAATCAGCAGTTAGACGAGTCCAGAATTTCCCACCAACCTTCTACTTCCTCTAATTCTTCCTCTCTTCCTTCCTCTTCGCGTGACGGGACTGGTAAAACTAAAAACCAAGTTCCTAAGGAGAAGAAGGAAAAGAAGAAGAAAGAGAAAAAGAAGGAGCTAAAGGCAAATAAGGGAAAACAAGTGTCGTCTAATGAAAATCCACACACAGCACCGACCAGGCCTAAATCGCCATGTGTCATTTGTAGAGGAGACCACTTTCACAGAGATTGTCCTTGCATCCCTCGGATACTAAGGGACTGGTCTCCTCGTTTGCACAATCCGATGTCGTCAACCTCTGATGGCCATGTTGAAAGCACACCGTCAACTAGCGAAAGTGAAGTCCCAGGACAAAAAGGGAGGGCTAGACCTCCCTGTAGACTGTGCGAAGGCAACCATGCCCTCCACCGTTGTCCCTTCTTAGACGAGGCTAAAAGAGTCTTGGAAGATCGTCCGGTTTCACCGTTACGACTTCCTCCTGGATATAAAAAACTCTTGCCGAGTCCTTCGTTAGTTGAGAATCCAGCTGGCCCGCTTAAGTGGTCAGCTGAAGCGTCTATCATTGAAGAGAAACCAACTGAATCCATATCAGACGAAAGCAAAAGGTCGAGGCAGCAGTTGACCCGGTCTTGCCTTCAGAGGTTTTATCTTGAATGATACAGTCACTGAAGAGGATAAGGATGACACCGTCCAAATTCTCTTCATCAACACAGACTCCGACGAACACGGGGGCAATCCACCCATTCCTTTATCGCAGGAAGGAAGTTCGTCAGAGCGATACCCGGCCGTCTACTCGGTCCCACCACCAAGCAACCTAGTTGTATCCTTCGACTGGAACCAACTAGGCAGACCCCGTTTGCCAGCAAGCATACCATTCCGAATTATCGTTCAAATATACAGAATGGTCATGGCTGGCACCATCATTGATGAGGGGGCATCTGTGAGTATCCTTTCCTCTATTTCTTGGAAAGCGCTTGGTTCGCCATCGCTTTTGCCTGAGATGAGAAATCTGACAGGCTTCGATAAAGGAACCAGTCGACCTTTAGGGATCCTCCCCAATGTGCCTATCACATTGAAAGGGAAGACCGTTCAAATGAACGTGATGGTCGTTCAAGGACCCTTGGATTATAACCTACTCCTTGGACGAGACTATATTTATTGCATGGGAGCCATCGTCTCCTCACTCTTTAGAGTAATGTGTTTTCCGCACGAAGGAAGAGTGGTCAAGCTCGTGGACCAGCTTTCATTTCCCGGATCACGCATCGCAAATAGTCATATACCATCCCTAAATGGTCTCTTCACGCAAGAAATGTCTCAACCCACGGTCCGTCCTCCCGATGAGCGCGAGTGATTCGGAAGGATATGACTGGAACCCAGGGGGCATGCGTCCTGGTCTGCTTCGGCAGGAAAACTTCGGGTATAGGGTAGGTTTCCGCGGGAGAATATGACTAGTCCGTACCCCGTCCGTGATTGGAAGAGGGGTTGTTCTAGAATAAGATTCTTTTGTCAAAGTTATGTGTTTGGCGCTCGTTGTCACTCACCTTTGTCTATCTCGGTAGACATCGCCAAAGAAGTGTTTTGTTTGCTGCGCAAATGAGACAATCTTTGGTAACCTGAAAGAGGTAGGCCTCTCCCGGTTAAACAAATGTTTTTCCTGCAAATTGAGGGGTAACCTTGAAACTCTATTTTATACATAGGGGCATGCAAACCTTTTGGAGTGCAAGCAAGGGGCGGCTATTTATTTTTTTAAATTTTTAGGACCTCTAACCCTTTAAACTCGTAGGATTAGTCGTTTCCGAACTTGCATAACGAAAGGATGCGGGGCAAAGCTTTGTAAGGTGCAAGCTCCATAAAAAATGGCATCTTCAATGAGACATTCTTATCATATGACTGGATTAATCGAGCAGTTTTAGCACATAGTTCATGCTCGTTAAAAAATAAACATAAGATCGAGCAGTTTTAGCACATAGTTCATGCTCGTTAAAAAATAAACATAAGATCGAGCAAGTGTTTCAACCCGCATTTAAGCTCGTTAAAAAATGAACTACCCTCTGGTAAATAACCACCGTGAATGTAACATTATCAGCCATTAAAGCCTTGGTCGTGTTTGCACCGTCACCTCCACTTTTCCATTGGCCGATCATTCACCTCCATTTGATTGTTTACCCATTTTGAGGAACAACTGCGAAGAGTGATTTCACTAGCCATCCTTGTGACACTGCCGTGATTGGAAAATTCCAACCCTTACCTGGAATCAGCTGCTACCCGTCTTATCACTCGTTCCTCAAAAGATGAGTCTTCTTTAAGCTCTTTTCATCTGACTCGTAAAATATGAAAAGATTGCCGAGTTTTGGCCTTCCAGCTCGTTAAAGCGACCGGAAGTGCTATCCCTCCTCTAGATTTTAATCTTTTTGGACCTAAGGGATTATTGCACAAAAAGATCGAGCGCTTGTTTTGTTCGGCTCGTTAAAATTATCGAAAATTCATCCCTTCTGTATTGTTTTATACTTTTTCGGACTTAAGGGATTAGATGACGAAAAAGGACTTCCGGAGTTACCTTTACGTACCTTTTCAGACTCCCTAAAAAGGAAAAGGACCGAGTTATCTTTGTCGTTAAACTCGTTAAAAAACATTAATAGCGACAAACTTGTCTTTAGGCGAGAACGAGTTTCACTATCGCTAAGCTCGTTAAAACATAGCGATGGGTTTGCCCGAAGGGAAAATTATAGAACAAGCATATGTTATCCTCCTCAAGCTTGACAAAAATAAAGAGGTACTGGTCAGCAATGACTGGGGAAAAATTGGGAAGAAACTCAAAGAACCTTTATTGGTAGCAGGTCGCTCTTGAACATGACACTTCCACTCCATGCCTGAGTCGGGTTGGGTTGTCTCATTCACCGGTCACATCACCATGGTCTCGCCATACCATCCACCTTTGGGGTAAATGCTACCAATTCATCATATAAGTGTCGCCGATATGTTCAAGAGAAGTCATCCAGAGAAGTCACCCGTGTCCCATCCACTACCATACATTATACTTCATTCTTTCATGACCGCCACCCTAAACCATATATCATCAGATCATTTTCACCTCCATCAAAATCATTTGCTCCGTTCCGTGTCATTGATGTGGGATACATTAAGGCCCTCCTTTGACGGATCGCTTCTTGTCGACATCAGCTCATTATCCAAGAAGTTGATCTAGGAACACCCCCTTCAGTACTTTGAAGCTTGCATGCCTCAATGGCAACTTTCTCACTTCTGGCGATAGGTATACATCAATGACCTTCGACCGAAAGATTTTGCGTAGTGTTCGACGCCAAGTCCTTTATTCACACCACGTGAATTGTACTGCAGTACCTTGAGGGTCATTATCATTATCGGTGATCCCTCTCGCGCTTGTTAACAGTTTACATCATTGACTGGTAATCAAGCGATGTCTTTCCATGTTCGACTTCAAAACATTTCTCACATGGATCGACTTGTACTTAGAGTGAAGATCGGACGAGATTGAAGACCCCGGATCTAGTTTCATCCATTCGGGCTGCGATATATATTCAGGAAAAATAAAGACATTGACATGTACAACATTGCAGCACAGATAATCATCCTACCAAAAGGATGATGATTTCATCAGAATCATCAGTCTACCATCAGACGATTGTCTGTCCTATGTACATAAAAATGAATTTACAAAGCTGAGCATGGGAATGCCCGCCTCAGCTAGATCATGAAAACAGTATGAAAATAATGTATTGTATTGTATCTTATTACAGGTCTCCTCCCAACATTGAAAGAACTTCGGATCCTCCTAATAAAGCATTTCACCCGATAAACGGCCTCATACTTTAGGGGGCAACTGTTATAGACATTTTTGTGCCTTGCAGCTTTGAGCATGAAATGTCCATAATCCAAGGGATCCAAAGTCCCTAAAAGAGTTGTTCCTGCCCCTAAAGGAACAAGGTCAACCAATGACAACTTCTCCCAGAAGTTCTCCACCAAAAACTACTCAGAATCAGTCAATTCAGGATCAATTCAGATGCTCTACTAGCTGCCTGTGTTGCAAAGCACCCCAGTACACTAGCTAGGTGCGTTGCAACGCACCTAAATGCACTACCAGGGTGCGCTGAGCGAGAAATGCCAAATGGCAGTGTCATTCCGCGAGGTGTACAGACAATGGAAGCTTCCAGAATCTTCCTCAATGACTCTTGCCTCACTGATTTCGACCAAGGATGAGTAAGAGGCTCTCAGCCTCCAAGTGAAAGCAAGAACTAACAGAGAGAAGCCACAAGTCAAAACATAAGCTGACTCATCCTCTCTGCTTACATCTATATATGGATCCCTCATCCCAAAGATCCAGAGGCTGGAATTTTGTACTTTGCAGAGAATTGTTGTTGGTTTGAGATTGAGATTAGTGCATTGGGTGATTTATGCTTTGTTGGAGGTGAGGAAGGGATTCCTTTGCTGGGAGGTAGATGCTGGATCAGGACTCACTTGGTTGTATCTCCTCTTGGACTTTCTTATCATATCAATAAAACTATTTGAGTTTCTCCTACATGCTGTGTATCAATGATGTTTTGTTATATTTGCATGTTTAGCTTAAATCTGATCCTAAGCTAGTTATGAATGTAAATCTATGTCTTTTGTGTAGTTCTCCTCTTCTGTGATCTTGCAGGAACTTGGTGAAGCTGGGCCAGTAAGGGAGCAGGCAGCGGGAAGCGAACAAAGAGGAGAGCGATTGGATCAACAAACTAGCGAAAGACACAGGTTAGTTACATCCTTCCTCTTCGTTTACATTTCATAAAGAAGAATACGAAAATAGTTTTCCTTGTTTGTTACTAAGGCACTATCACACCTTAGAGTGGGATAGGGGTGTTATGAATAAATACTTTTCCCAACAACATGGTGGCAGAATAATGGCAAGGAAGGGGGTTTCCAACAGAGTATACTGACTACAGACAACAAAACTCCTGAATAGAGCTGAAAAGAATGAAAAGAAACCAAAGTCTGGAGGCAAAAATAGCCTTTTCTGATCAGCGCACCTGTTACACAGGGAATCCAGTATGCATCCTACCTACAACACATGGGAAGTGCGATGCATACTGATATCCTTGAAGAGAGGGTGCGATGGTATAGTGCGAGACTTTTGATCCAGTTCTTGATCACAGTTCAGGGATTTAGGCCGAGCAAGTGGTAATCAGTAAATAAATCACAGGGGTAGACCTAAGGAGGTTACTAGAGCCACTACAAGGGCAATTAGAGAGTTTGTAAATCGATTGTTCAGTTCATAAACGAAACCCGGGGATAGACTGAAGCAACATTGATCTACTTTGCACTTGCATAGAAAATGCAGTTCGAAGGCTAGCTGGCTGGACTTCAGGGTTCGTCTGTAAGTTTATAAAGCAAACAAATATAGACAAACAAACAATCTATTCGCTCTCTAGCGGAGTCACCATTTTTTTATCGGGAAATCTAGTGTCTATGCAGAGCTGCTAGTCCCACTAAGACTGGTAGCTATCTTAGAAACAAACAAACTAAAACTACTTTCGTTTTCCTTTATGAGAAGTAGATAAGAGGGGAACAAAGAAGACCAACCTCTGTCTTGCGCTTGGTTCCTTGCTTGATTCCTCTCCCTTCTGATAGATCTTCGCCACTCGCTTCCTCGTCTACCCAGCTTCAAAGAGCACCTGTGGAATCAAAGCAACATAACACTATCCAAGAACATAGATCTACTATCATAAACAATATATGACCAGATATATATTGACCACACAAATGCATATATCATCAATCATACAAGAATGTGGAGGAAAACTTGAATAGCTTTATTAATATCAAGAATAGCAAAGAGGATTACAACCAATTGTTCTGACCCAATGTCATCCTCTCAACAAGAAAGCCCTTCTTCACCTCATGAAAAGCTTAGATCACCCAACACTATGATGTTACACCAAGAAACCAGCAGCACTTCCTTACAAGATACAAAATTCCAGCCTCCTGGATCTCTGGGATGAGGGATCCATATATAGATGATTGCAGGGAGGTGAATCAGCTTCTGAGATTTGATTAGTGTACTCTCTCTGATAGTTCTTGATTCCACTTGGAGATTGATGATCTCTTACTCATCCCTGGGCAAATGCAGAGAGGCAAGTGTCACAGGAGAAGTTTCTGGAAGATTCCATGATCCTCCACCTCACAAATTGACTCTGCCATTTGTCCACTCTCGCCCATCGCACCCCATAGAAGGGATTTTCAGTATGCATCGCACCTCCTGTGTGCATTTAGGTGGGATGCAGCGCACTTTGACCATGGAGCAGGTGAGATGGTCTAGTTTTGACCAGTTCTGAGTAGTTTTTCATGGAGAACTTCTGGGAGATGATGTAATCAGTTGACCTTGTTCTTTTAGGGGTTGGAACAACACTTTTAGGGACTTATGAGCCCTTGGTTTATGGACATATTTTATTGGGGTTGCAGTGCCCAAAAATGTCTATAACAGTAAGTTCATCCTTCGGATGAATCCGACCTAGTAAGTTTAATGAGCCATAGGAAGGAGAAGCTCATGTTCATCATGGTGATGAATCCAATGTCGTTTAATGTTTTAATGAGTCTAACAAAGGGGTAATGCGATATCTTTTTCATGTTTAGAGAGTTTGAAAAAGACACGGAAAATAAAACTCCATATGGTCTCTTTTCGTACATTTGTGTGTCTTGAGCCCGAAAATGTAGAAAACGATACTTGAGAGAACGCTTGACTATTTCAGTCAAGGAGTACCTTTTTCATAAATAGTGCATCCCAACCCAGAAAGGGGTAAACATATACTGGGTTCACGACGTTTCGCAGCCTTTAACGAGTTCAAAATGACAAGAGCTCGACAATCTTTTCATGTCTAAAGAGTCGGAAAAGAGCTTGAAAGCAGACCCCCATTTTATTCTCTTTTACGAGTCAAAAAGGGAAAAATACTCGGAGATCTTTTCATTCAAGTTTTACGAGTCGAGAAAAGTACTAAAACATGACTCCAGTACCATCATTGACATTTCGTCACCTGTCATTGCACAAGAATGGTAAATGCATTATCCAATTTCGAGGCAAAATAGGTCAAAAAATACTTAAAAACCCTAATATTTCATGAAAAATAAATAAAAAGTGGCAAAAGTAATTACTTTTTTTACCATTTACCGGAGCAGACTGCAGGAGATCCAGGAGGTCATTCGTCGAGCCGTCAGCGGAAGGTAAGAGCCAATACCTTAAGCTCCATTTTCATACTGTTTTCCTTTTTTTATCCATTTTTTGGGTTTCATGGGGAGGTTTTGGCAAAAATTTTTCGCCATTGGTCGGCACAATTCCGTACTCAGAATCACGTCGATCGGGGGTTTCTAAGACTTCCAACCGCGAGTAAATAATTTTCATGTTTTTTTCTCAATTCGACCATTTGAACCCAATTTTTTCCGGCCAAGGATGATCATTGACTTGATTACATGGTTTTTGCAAGAAGAAATCGTGAAAAATGGTGGATTGGAAAGAACGCGAGCATGAGGATATTGATACTCAAGCAATAGCTGACCCAAATTGCTTGGAGGCTTTGAGGAACTGTGGGCTCCTCAAATTCTTTCTTACACCAGGTCTATGGGCCCAACCCGAGTTGCTACGGTACCTGATCAGTCTCTGGGATGTGAATTGGGAAATTTTCATCATTGGTGACCAAGAGCTAGAGTTGGAAACTTCAGACATTTATTTCATCACAGGACTGTCCCGGAGAGGGGAACCAATCAATCGAAATGGGTCGAGGCCGATTGGAGAAAGCATGACCATGCTACTCGCTAAACATTGCCCAAAAGCTCTCAAATCCAAAAGTGGCAAGATTGAGATCATGACTGTTCGAGATCTTATGTTGAGAGTGCTACTGTTGACTATCAACAGAGTGGCTGGGTCCCATGCGCTGCATGAGACCAACAAGTCGAAGTTTCAGTATGCTATTGACTTCACGGTGCCCACCATCTTTAACTAGGTGGAAGCTATGAAAATGAACATGAAGTGCCAGCTATCAAAAGCTAAGGCGGGAAATCTGAAGCATTTTTGCTTCGAGTCAGTGCTAGTGACCTTTTTCCTGGAGCGGGTTTTGCTGTTCCAGTACTAGCTGACTGAGGTGGATCCGCCGATGCCATGAGACCTATGGATGGTTCGTTGGAGTGAATTGATGCCCAAGGTTACCGGGGGCCAACAGGTGTCCTATAATCCCACCTTTTTCTCGTGAATGCGACAACAACTGATCGTAGTCGAGGATTGGGCTTACAACGGTACTGACTTCCACAGAGATCCAGATATGCCACTCCCAGAGGGGGAGGATTTTGATGATGGAGGTAAAATTTTTTTTTTTTTAATTTTTTGATGTTTTTATTGTTTTTGAGATATGTGTTCATGACATTTTGATTTTATGAATGCAGATGTTGGATCAGAATGCCTTGCCGGGATGTCCCTGATCGCCATGCACGTCACTCGACATTTTGATGTCACCCCTTATCAGGAGGGAAGCGACAACGAGGAGGAGATTGCGCAGAATCTTGAGGGTTTGACCCATGGGATCCCAGAGTATGCCTGGATGGGTGATGTCCCATGCCAGTACCAGAGGCATACAGTGGGGGTGTCAGATCGGATTCGCCGACTGTTGACTTGCGTAGTCCTAGCAGTTACATGCCATCATGAGCGTCATGCTGTTTAGTGCATAGATCTAACATTCCACATTTTTGAGGCTTGCTAGCCACAAATGTATAAGGCCTGTGAGCAATTGATGTATTTTGAACACGTATTATTTTTTGAGGTTTTGATGTATGACAAACATTACCGACACACACACACACACACACACACACACATATATATGATGTAATTTCCTTTCTTACTATGGTACAAATGTTTTTGTTTTCGAGCTTTCACATGTTTCACAAATGCCTATCCAGCACATAATTAGCTACTGCATCTGTTAATGTATTCATGTGTCTAGGAATATGATGATATGTAATGTAATCAAAATTGCTCTCTAGCAGACGAATACGTAGATAAATTCTCAATATATGAGGGTTTATGACGGAATATTGCCCGTTAAGTTGAAGAACAACAAGCTGTGAATCAAGGTTGACAACCAATTCCTGGATGCTAAGAGTGATAGCTTATGACAACAATTTGATAACCCCGCTATACTTAGCGATGTTATTAGTTGTTTGACCTAGAAATATACCTTGAAGATCAATCAACTCACCATGGGAGTCATAAATCTCCCATGCCGTGGATGATAGATTCTGGGTACTACGGCAAGCACCATCAGTGAAACCAATGTGAGGAGACACCGATATCTGCAAAGCAGGCAAAAACATAATAAGCAAGAAATCTGCTTGAAAAATAACACACCAAACCACATTGCACAAAAATGAATAACACACTATTGTACAAAAGTAACCATGCAAGATGACCTAAGCATAGTACTTTTTGAGAGAGTCCATGCTTGGACTCGGGTAATCAATCAACACAGATGAAAATCAGAGTTTTACCGTTGACATGACAAGTAAGCATCGACTCGGCCAAATAATAGAGTAGAACTCATATAAGGTTGTGCCCCCATGCCCCCTGGGTGAGGGAGGGTTATGAGTCAGATGACAACCCCATTGCAATAATGGGAAATTGGTAAAAACTCGGGGAGGGAGAAAAAACTTGAATCCATGAAGAGATAAAGGTGCCCTTAGTTGAAAGATCTTGACAATGGTAGGAGAAAATGACATGTCAATAGGCAGTGGAGAAGAGAACTTCTCAAGACACATAGACATGATCGCTAGGCCAAAACCAAGCCACGGGGAATGAGAAGACACGTCGAGAGATGAACTCGAAACAAGATGATCAGAGGATACTGAACGTGAAGCTGAAACAATTTCCACATAATTGACTTCGACGGGACTTAACGACATAACCACGCCCCATGAATAAACAAGATCCGGCAAAGGAATGACCCATCAAGGTAGGATCTTTAAAAAGTCTTGCATCCACACTCTCATAAGGAGCACCAGTGTGCTTGACATACAAAACATTGCCATCCAAGGACGAAGAGGTAAAGAAGGACAGTTGGTCGATTGTGACTATCTTCCCTTGATGGGGAAAATGAATCATGTGGAAGAGGGAGGAGGCTATGGCATGCATGGCATGGGTCCAACTTCTTCCAAGTAGAAGATTGTAGTTAAGATTAGCATCAACAATCTCTACTTCGACATGAACCGTCTTGCCCTCCAATGTAATGGCAAGGTTAGGAAGGACACCGAATGGTCGCAAATTGCTCCTATCAAAAGCTTCTAGAGTGTTAGGGGACTGGTTTAGAGTAGGAGAACGAATTTCCTTCCAACAAGTGACAGACATGATGCAGGTAGAAGCACATTCATCAATGACGGTCCTATGAATGGTTTTCTCATTTATGATTACCTGAATGAGAAAGGAAATTTGATGAGGTAAACGCAAAACGTGTTTTTCCAGGTCAAAACAGATGAGATTAGAGTTAGCTGGATCAATACCCCCAATAACTGACAATAATGATTTCCGTTGAGAAGGACAACTTTGAAGGATCTCAAAAGGAGACATAGATGATGGCATTGGAGCCAAATCTTCAACAATGTTATAATGTTGAATGGATCGAGCGTTGGGATTGTACGAGGACTTTCAAAGCACACCTCAAGAAGGCGGTCGAATGGTGGAATTAGGATTAGGTCACTCTATATGGAGAGGAACAAAATTGGACGGGGTGGAAGAAGAAGGGGTACCTTCTTTTTCTTTCCCTGCTGATGGGGTAGGAGTTTGATAATCTTTTGACCTGGTAGCCACGTTGATTGGGGTACTCATCATGAACACTTGTGAACCTAAGGAAGCAGATGACTGAGGCTAGTCTACCATTTGAGTTTGCTAGGATGGAAAGGGCTCTTTCAAGATAACTAGGGTCCCTTTGAGCAAGCGACTAACTTTGGACTATCTAGGACAATCCTTAGTATAGTGATCCTCCTCACAGATGAGGCATGGATACTTGGGCTTCCGTTGGGAAGCATCACCAGTAGATGATTTAGGAGGACCCTATTTTGGGGCATCGACTTTACCCTTGCCTTTGCCTTTCTTCTTACCTTTAGAGGATTTATCCACTGCGGTAGACTAGACAATGTGAACCTCTGAGGTTTTACCAGGGCTGGATGCATTACGAGAGGAATCATTGGGAGCAGTGTTGGAGACCAACTTCTGTTTGGAAGAAGATTTTGCAGGAGTCTCAGTCACTAAACCAATTACTCCATCAATAAGAGGGGTAGCAGGAGACTTAAATGTCGTCAGATTAGATGAGGGTTTGGGTGCGTCGGATAACACATAATATAATGTGCCGGATTGTGAATAGATAAGGTCTAGATACTAGGCACGTGTGATGGCTTGTTCCTCAGTGATGCATCCACCCATAGCAATGTCCTCAACAATTTTGTTGACAAATGATTTGGTAAACCACTAGGTCAACAACTGATCAACAATTTCAAACTTAATCAGACAGCACCTACGTCTCCATTCATGGATGTGATCGGAGATGTGAGTCGCCGTGTCTTACTTGAGTGACGTTAACAGATGGGTGCTAGTTTCATAGCAAACCAATAGCTAGAAGTGTGTGAGAAAGGACATGGAGAGAGTGTTAAAGTCATGATATGTATTTCGAGGTAGATCGATATACCATTTAGTTGCAGCCCCTGTAAGAGTTTGTTGGAAAAGACAAACACGAATGGAATCATCAACGTAGGAATTCGAGGAGCACTAGAGGTGATATGTCATCACGTGGGCTTGAGGGTCCTCTTTCTCTTTTCCTTCAAACTTTGGACATTCGTTCAGAATCTTGGACGGAACCTGAGGCCAATACGACGAATGAAGAATCAGGTCATTCGTGAGTCTAGAGACATCTGACAATTCCAACGTAGCCAAGAGTGACAATTGAGTATTGAAAGGCATTTGAGATCGAGAAGGGGGCCCAACTGGCAGAGCCCATCTTGGCTGGTAAGGATTTTGTCCCCAGAGAGGAGGATTATGTCCATAAGTCATTTGATTTTCCCCCATTGTAGGTTACCTTGCCCGTAGGGAGGATTCTGACCCTGAAAGCCTTGAAACTGTCCGGCCAGAGGCTGTTGATAAGCAACATACTGGTTAAAAGGCTGTTGAGCATGCTGGCCTTGGACATATGGATTTTGCACCTGATGTCCCTGAGCATAAGGGTTTTGGACCTGTTGCCCCTAGACGTAAGGATTCTACACTTACTGTCCTTGGACATAAGGTTTTTGGACTTTCTATCCTTGGACAAAAGGAGATTGAACCCGTTGCCCTTGGACATAAGGATTCTGTGCCTGCTGCTGCAGGACTTGACCCTGGCCCTGCCCTTGCAAGGGTTGACCCTGTTGATATGAGTATAAGGGTTACTGCTGCCCGGGTTGACCTTGTGGTTGCAAGGGTTGACCTTGCGGCTATAAAGGTTGTCCATGCGGCTGTAGAGGTTGACCTTGCGAAGGCATAGGCTGGGAGAATTGCAGTGCATACTACATTTACAGCTGCATGGTCTGCTGCAATTGTTACAAGGGTTTCCCCTGTAGTTGTCCTTGCTGTGACATGATCTGGCCTTGCTGTTGCATGGACGGTTATTGCTGCAATGAAGGTTGCCCTTGCTACTGCATGGATGGAACTTGTTGTAGCAAAGGTTTCCCTTGCTGTTGCAGGAGTTGTCATTGCTGCTATAAAGGTACTTGAAGAGTTCCCAGAATGATAGCTTGAAAGTTCCCAAACTGTATCTGGCCATACCCACCGGTCATGGCGGATGGACCAGGCTGGCCATAAGGTCCAAGCTAAGGGATGAACGACGGAATAGCCATCACTTGTGAACCATATGGAACATAAGGAGGTTGGTACTGACCTTTAGCCATATTGAGCTGCTAGTATTGGACGTGACTTGACCCAGACGGACCAACATTCGGCTGTTGGTATTGGACATGACTTGACTCAGATGGACCAACATTAGGCTGTTGGTACTGGACATTACTCGATCCAGTAGGACGAACAAGATTTGAAATGGCACCCGAAGAGGGTTGGTTCATCCCAACCATGTGAGGTTGTGAGCCACTCACATTGGTTGTGCCAGACATCATAGAAACATTTGGACTCTGCCCCCTAGGCGATGGAACAACCTGTCCACTTACTAGAGGGATCGAAGAACTGACAGCAACATGACTCAAGATCACCAGCTGAACTGGATGGGTCACTTGGAATGATGAAACAAGAGGATTGAGAATGGTGGGTTGCACTGGGACTAAAGTAGCTGTAGAAATCACTGTTTGTTGTGTGGTCAGGTTATGAACGAATGGACCTGTGGTCGGCATAATGCTAGATGCCCAAATAGGGTTGTGATACAATGATGAGGCAGTAGGCATGCCTGAAACCAACTGAGCTAAAGTCACATAATTACCTAGTAACTCAGGATGAACACTAGTTGGAATGCTTCCCGTATAAGAGAAACCTTCAGGAGGGAAAGGATATTCCTACTCCTCGACTGTGCTTGGAGTGGAAACCTCCGAGTGACCTAGAAAGGAGATTGGGATTTCACCTTCTGATTCCATGGGTAAAAACAGGCGACGACAGACTACCACAGATGTTCAAGGGGATAATTCCAAAGGAATACTCGGCTGATCGTACGAACTGTACAGACGCTACGGTGATATCATAATAGGATCAAACAAAGGATTTATAGGATAAACAACCAGTCCAAGCTGACCTTAAGAATTCGGTAGACTCTCAGAAGTATGGATAGGGTTATCCGGAGATTCCGGGCCAATGTCAGAAAGTGACCCAGTATCTGAAGGGGGAGGATGAGATGACAAAGGTTGAATACTCAGAACAATTCCAATCTCAACACGTTGTTCCTCTAGCGACTGTGGCAATTCAGGAAAAGGCTCCTCAGACAATCTTTTAGAGAGAGGAGAGGAAGAGGAACTAGGCGAACCAGTTGGTTCAACCACGATGATTTTGTCTCAAATAACCAAAAGAGAGATTGATTTCAAGGGCTTTAAAATGTATTTAAAGGTATACTCATGATGTGGTCTAAAAAATACTAACAAGGATGTTATAAGATCGTGGGCAACAATTTTTTAAGATGCAAAAACAAATTGGTGCTCTTTCATGTTTTAAGAGTCGAGAAAGAAGAAAAGGTGACTCTATCACTTTTAGTTTGAAACGAGCTTGAAAGGAAAAGCGCTTGGGTGATATTTTATATTTAGGGAGTCAAAAAGATCAAAATGACTACTCAGGATGATCTAGGTAAAAAGGATTACCAGGTAACCGTGAACTGCATAATACCTCCTGGCGAACCAAGAAGTACGGGCAGACAATCTCCCTGAATGTTGTGTTCGGTGTATCATGTTTACAAGGCGGAAGAATCGACTTCCTATAGATAAAGGATTGCAACCTAGTGGGGTCTCCCTTTATATACTCGACGATATGGGGAGCACAAGTCCGTACTAGCGTTGTCTAGTGCCGAAGCGAACGACAACTGCTAGGTTTTAAGATGTTGGAACACGTCTCTAGCCTAGACCTTATAAGATGTGATCGTTAGATTTCAAATGCGCCTTAGGTTAATTGAGTACATTTTAGAGTTTATCTTGAAATTATGTCTCAGTTTTCAGGCCTTATCAATGTGACTCAAAAACACCTATATGTAGCTAAATGAGATAGGACCCTTTCAATTCGATGAATTATCTACTAAATGAGAGTAGAAAACACACTCAAATGCAACAAAACAAGCAATTGAAAGCAAAATGATTTTTCACTATTTCGCCTTTTGAAAACAAAAATGATGAAAAAATCTTTCCAATTCCTAACTTTCCTACCAAATGCACTTCAAGTCATCCTTTGACTAGCAAAGAGAATTCCTTTTGTTTCCAATGCAAGTGACGATGCAACTCTAGCCTTCAATGATGCTATCTAACGTAACATATTGATTCAACAAACTAGAGTTATGTATTTTTCAATGAAATGACAAAATGAATATTTCACTAACAGTTTCAATGAAATATTCGCAATACAATCAATCACAAGCAAACACAAAGCACAAAAAAGAATTCCTTTTAAAAGTAATGAAGAAAATATTGAACCAAAAACAAGACGGGCAATGTGATCTATGCCAAAAACAAACACTCAAACACTAAACAAAACCTTTCAAATTTGTTAGGTGGAAATCAAAGCAACAAAAGGACTAATCAAATGAAATGCAAGGAGCAAGTTTGACTGTCGACTTGACTTTCTGAGTAGGAAAACAAGTGAATGGGTGACGACCTAGATACCCTAGGGTTATACACCATCCAAGAACTCAAGAAATTAAGTGAAGAAAATGCAGATCAACCAACCATACAAACCAAGCTAAAAGAGCTTTCCAACTAGGGAGAACACAGTCAAAACAAGCTGAGAGATAGAAATTAGAAGGGCAAGACACACTGGCTATGATCTAGGGTAAACCCTAATCTTCACCTATAGGAATTGGCGCCATTTCCTTACTGACAACACGCACCAAAAGGGGGTCGATGTGACTGTTTTTGAGAAAATCGCACTGTTTGGCGCAACTATCAGAAAAATAAACGCGTTGACCAAGGATTCAAGGAAAAATTAATTTTTTTTCAAAGGCTAAGACTAGATTAACCACTGTAAATTTTAGGCTCAGAGCAGTAAACCAGGAAAAGCAGAGAACACTAAAGGGAAATGGTGATACGAGAAAAGTTCACACAAAACCATAAAATGACAATCACTCAAACAAAAGGATTGGCTCCCCAGCGGAGTTGCCAATTTGTGGTGCAGGTAAATTCTAAGTGTGGACACAAACAATTCCTTTAGCCCGAGAGAGCAGGTCTAGCCACAAACAAACAATCTATGGAAAATCTCCTTAAGCTAGAATCAATTAAGAGGGACTACCTCTTAGGACACTATTCCGCTTGGTGATGATCCTACTGCCTCACTCTAGTTATCTTCTGTTTCCTTCCTTCGAATACCTGAAACAAGCAAACAACAACAACAACAAACGTGATAGCATATAATATTGTATTCAACCTACTTAATAGGTCAAGGAACATTAAGCCATAAAGATGTGAAATGACACTTCATGTAGGAAATCAATCGATAGTTGCATTTATATAAATTAGAAAGAGATTACAACCGGTGCCTTGACGTTGCTGGTCTCCTCCGACGTATCCGGGTTCCCACACTTCTGTTAGCAATTCATGGATAGCCTCAACAATGAAAGTTTTAAGGCCTCTTTCCCTCTAGTCTCAAACCAAAGAAAAACACACTATTCTCCCCCAAACATACACTAGAAAGCTACAAGCTATAGATGACTTGTTGATTATTCAAACTTACTCCAAAACTCCAACTAGCTTTTGCTTGGGAAAAATAGAGGTTTATATAGCTTGGATGGATGGGAGATGGTTCCTCTCATCATGGGAGAAGGTCTTATCTCTTGAGGTTGTTCCATCCTAATAAGGGAAAGGAGCCCAAATTGATTTCCTTGGCTCTATCCGACCCAACCATCTACCAGACTTCCGTTACAAAGCTTCTAGACATGGAAGCTTCGACTCCTTATTTAAAAAACCTTCCAAAAGAGGATCAACGTGATTGAAAAAGGGCTCAGTCAATCCAATCGGCGGAGGGCTAGTTTTAACCTCTGTAAATCAGCGCAAGGAGAAAATTGGTCAGTAGCCCCGGTCTTGTAAACTGGGATAGAAGAAAGATTACTGGGAAATGATGTAAAGGGGAATTATTCTGCTCATGAAGAGGGACATACTGGGAGTTTCTTCATGATGGTAAAGCATGTCGGGTACACTGTAGAGGTCCTCTAGGATCGTAGACGGGGAGTACATGGACAACCAAAAAATCCTGTGTAACACATGGTAACAATGACTGCCAAAGAGAAGTGCTTCAAAAGTGTTGTACCTGTAGGAAAAAAAGGACACTCAAGGAAAATAAACATTGGCTTCAACAAATCTACCTTCAAAGCATGATCAAGTAGGAAGTCGAGAAACTAGAGAGAAGTATTGCACAATTTTTATCAAGAAGGGAGATTGGTTGATTATGGGAACTGTGCACTGCGTAGTCCCAATAGCTAAATGCGTAGTCCCAGCTTAGGCAAAGACTGGGAGAGACTGCACATTGCGTAGTCTTTGTGGCCAAGGTGACAGGCTAACCCTTAGAACTACCAATGTGTAGTTGAGGCTATCATGTACTGTGTACTGTGCAGTTCCAGAGGCCAAGCTTGTGGCTTGAGCCTTAGGATTGCGTAGTGCTCAGTTGGGCAAGGCAAGATCTGGCCAAAGAAAGTGAAAGTTTGCCTGGTGGAAGTGTGAAAAAAGGAGAATAAGTGAATGATGATGTGAGATTGAGTGAAAATGTTACTAAGTATGAGTGAATAAATGTAGATCAAGTGCAGAAACTGATAAAACAAAAGGAAAATCAAGTATGTGAGGAGAGTCGCCACAAGGGTGACCATCGGTGCAAAAACAGGAAAACCAATGCAACACTTGTGAAAGGAAAGAAAAACTTATAACAACACTTCTATAATTTAAAATAAGTTTAAATGCCAACAACCATGAAGAGAAATAAGTAAAACAACGCTTAGATAAGCGAAACGACAAAAAACTATAGAAAAAGTGGTAAAAGATGACAAAAGCGAAATTCACCCAGAAAAGACGGCGACCATACTGAAGGTTCCTTGATCTCCTCCGGAATGCTAAGCTCCAAGATCATATGTGCAAACGATCTGTAGAGGTGTCAATTAACTAGAATTGAGAAAATGAGGGTTTATGATGCGCATCCCTAAAATCGAGGAAAAGTGACACTTCGTGGAAACTTCTAAAAATAACAATTTGCCACCTTTGAGAGACTAATAATAGATCCCTATTTCCTAGGGGTGTTTTTTCCCCTTTAGTTTTATTTATTTTCTAGGGAAAATTTCCATGCATGTTGCTGGGACATATTGCGCAATTCTAGGGAACTAGGCAACTTTTTGGCTTAGTGCACTACACAGTTTCTGAGTTCAGTGAGGGATTACGCAGTTTATGGGCTCAGTGTTGGGATTCCTTCCATGACTGCGTAATTTATGAGCTCAAGCCTGACTGATAGTCTGAATTGCGCAATTCCAATCATCAAGGCTGACCGCCTTCAAGGATTGCACAGTTTCTGGAGGCAAGCCTAGAACTGTTGTGTGACCAAGTTAGGAGGTTAGCTTGTGAATTAGAAAGATCAACTATGTGTAAAAACGAGCAAACACCAACAAAAATGAAAAAGATAATTCTCAGCCAAACCATGAGTACTTGAAAAAAATATAAGATAAGATCTTATGGATAGGAAGGAAGGCTCCAAAATCGAAGCATATGAAAAATTTTGGAGAGTGGTTGTAGCTGCTACAATAATGGAGACACACTGGTAGTACTTCAACTCTCTATATGGATCTTCTCTCATGCAAAACAGTTCTAACTCTTTCGAAAGCATTGTTCAGTTCATTGACTATCACAAATTCTTCACTTAGTTTGAGTTAAATATATAGTCCCTACATTTCTCGTTATCCGCATCACACATACCAAGCCAAGTCAAACCGAGTGGTTTCGATTGGAGGATGAGGAGGATACAAATTCATAAGTAAAATAAAATGCTAGTCTTAGTTTCCATCTCTGGTGTTGCTTTGCTGCTAGCAGGCCTAGAAATACGCTAGCGGAGTCACTTCAGGAACACAAGAATTTCTCTGGATCTAATGAGCATGGGAAGTACCCTAGGGGAGTTGCTTGCTTCACCTCTCTGCACATGAAGCCTTTCGCTTCTTTCACCCGTTATTTCATTTTTCATTTTTTTCAAAGAAATGTGCATATGCACTTATTTATTTCATGGGGTGGAAGAGGGATCCCAACTTATTGAGAGCAGAAGAGGTTGTCCCTTCAGAGAAGGATATTTGTATACACCTCTAGCATACTTGTTGACAAGCGCCAATATTGCAGCAAGAATGCTACAAATCCTTGGGCTACCAACTTTACTTCATCAACCTGGGGCTCGTACAAACTTGGAGGTGATAGTGCTGTATACACAGTAGATGTAATGGTCTACTCTTGTCACTTTTCAATTGGGGTGATAGACCACTAGAGTTTCTCAAACCAGTCTTCTATTGACTAGAAGAAGTCTGACTACCAAATGGAGAAGGGAAAATTATCTTTAATGAAAGAAAAGGAATGCTGCCTACTTTAAGGAATGAAGGACTAAATTGGAAGATGCTATTAAGTGACATGAAATCTTCTAGCTATACATTTACATATTTTGCTTGCAAAAGAAACCTAGCTTAACCTTGTTTATAACATGTGATGATCTAGACTAATTGAGCATGGAATATGATCTAGGAAGTGTTATAACTACTGCATGCATGTGCTAAATTAGAAATTAGAAAAAGTCATTTTTTGATGTTTTAATTTTATGAATGCAAATGCTAATTTACACTTGTTCTTTGGCAGGGGAGAAAAGTATGGATGGGAAGGTATGGACTAGTCTCAAGGGTATGGAGGCCAAGTGGAGGCCTAATTTGAGCTCATATGACAATTTTTGCTAATTTTGGGCCTAAAACAGACTACTACATGGTTTCCTGTAGTACTACTATAGGATGTCCTAGTTCTACTACATGATGCCCTGTTTTACTATAGGAAACATGCCGAAAGCTTAGGAGATGGTAGGAAAGGTGGAATGAAGTGTGGGAAAGGTACATGATGGAGGAATAAAGCATGGAGGAGGTGAACACTATTGAAGGCTCAGTCAGATGCTTTAATATGGTTGGATTTGCTCAATGGAGATGACAATTTTACTTATAAAACAAGAATTCAGATTTAGGGTTTAGTGGACTTTGGCAACATGGGTGGATAGGAATTGGATGAGGCGAAAGAGATGAGGTTTCCTTGCAAATTAGAAGCTCCTACAACAACATGCACTCTTGTATTCATTTATGCACAAATTCATCTATACATGGAAAATATTTATTGAATGGAGGAAAACAAAGTTATTATTAGTTAATGGCTAAGTTCATGAATGGAAGTGCTTGAAACCATAACAAACCTTAAGAGAGAAAAATGACAATTGAAAATAATCCCAAGAAACTTCAAAGGCAATGACCTATCCATAAATAAACCCTAGATTATGCAGTAAGCAGACAAGAAATCTATTTTTGGGCTGTGTGAAGGGAACCATCAAGTCATGATCCTATAAGGAAGATGAGGTGAAAGCTACTGTCACAAGATTTTCCGGAGTGTCTACTGTTACTAAGATACCACTGATCTAACTATCCACAAATTGAAGGAAACTAATTAATCACCCAAATACCTGCAGATTAACAAAACCAAAATCACTTCAACAACTAACTATGAATGTAAGCTAAGCATACATGTACAAAAAGAGGAACCTTTGCTGCTAGGATTGGGCCCTAACCCAAGAGCTTCAACCCAATGAGTCAACTCAGTGCTGGACTAAGGGAATGCTTCTCCTTTTCATTAAAATATCAAAAATACATAAGAGTTATCGATCATAGTGTCTAAGCTCGAAAATGCCTCTTGGCTACAACAAAAAAGTCGAATCCTAATGAGGCTCTAGATCTACTTATTCATATAACTGAAGCTACCAACAACTTCCTTAAATTTAGGGAGGCTTGGCTCCCAACTCGAGATCAATGGGTCTTCAACTATCACTGGCTTAACTACCAATGACCTTAACGGTTCGATTGCTTGTAACTCTGAGCTGAGGAGATCTGGTGGAGGAATATTCGAGTGAGTGAGGATTTAAGGAGGGAGATCCAATCTCCTACAATCCCTCTTTCTTGTCTACTTCGAGTTCCTGCACTTTAATTATCCAAAATTTTCTCCAAAACCTACAATCAATGCACATTAGACCATAAGACATGACATCTCATCTTTACCCTTCTCAGTAAGAAAAATATAACAAAACATGTAAAGAAATGTGAGAAAATATGATTTTGATAAGCTGGAGAGTGGCATTAAGGTCCATATAATTTACCCATTGACGAGCCTCATCACTTGTTAAGGTTTTCCTCCCCTCCTTACTCTACTCGACTTAGTTGACAAGGATTAACCAAAAATAGAAGACAAATTAGAGTAGGTGGTACTAGTTGAAAGTGCAAGCATCGTGATTTCACTTGTGACTTTCTCCAAAAAGAACCTATTTTCCGTAAGAGTGTCATCGACTAAAATAATGCAAGATTCATGCAAAGAGAGGGAATAGACAAAACAAAAAACGTTGATAGTAGCACAACTTCCTCTTGGATTTCACTATGCCTTCTTCAAAAGCCAAACATAGTTTCATGTGAAAGCTAACCTATAACTGAAAAGAAAACAAGGGAACGGAAAGAAATTGAGCGAAAGCAAATCAAAGGAAACAACAAAGAAAAGAAAAACTACTCCTACTCCTAACATAAATAGAGCATAAGCCAGACTCACGTGAAATGATACTTCCAATGTAATCACCAGTGCATTGGTTGGACTATGTGGGCGAGGGAATGCATGTTAAGAAAGATATACGAGAAAAAACGTAAACAAGAAAGATAAGAAAATACAAACCAAAAATTTCGAAGTTTGCATCAACGCGTACAAAAGAAAAAATGAAAAGTGCATGAAAGACATTTTGCTGTTAGACAATGGCGTTTAAACACACTGTGAGTCAAAGACATGCATGCACAAACTCTCAAACTACGAAGACGAGCAAACATAAAGAAAGAAGAAAATTTCTGTTTTGCGACAGTGCTTTCCACGTATGACTCCTCCAATGACTGAGTGATAACATCATGTAATACAGATGGAGGATGTGAAAACTGTAAGCCAAACTGATTTTTGATAGGTATGATAGAGTGATGAGGAGCCTCAAAAGATTCAACACTATTTTTATCATATTCAAAACTAACCTCAAGACTACGAGAACCTGACATAACCATCAACTTAGGCTAAAGTTCCTCGATAGCTTGGGGAAGTTCCAACTCATCAGAACGTAGATCGCCACATATCGATGGCTTGGAAAGATTAGTAGCAGAAAAATCAAAATAGTGACCAAATTAATCAATGAAGAGGTCGCGACAACCACGATAAGAAAGCTCAAGCTCACAGATGGAGGCATCCTCATGATCTGATGAATCACAAAGAGGGGAATATGAAAAATGATAAATTTCACCCTCTAAGTTTTCAGAAACATGAGATGAGAGATTGGGAAGATAAAGAGTAGAAGATTCATCCTCTCCACATCTAGATGAAAAACTGACATCCCTCGTGTTCTATGAATGGTCAAAAGTAGTAACATCATTAGAAACTAATTTTTCACAAGATTCATCAGGAATGATAGAATCATGCAAAATGCCAGGAAGATGAAGGAGAGGTGTGGAAGGAAGAAAACCATCCTTCGTCACAGATTCTTGTTCAAATATGGGCTCCCACACATAATAATCGTGAATGATATCACAAGTTTCCTGCTCAACACCAAATCTATCCAACACTTTATCCTCATGAACATCACAAGAGAGGTTCGAAACAGGTGAACGCAGAAAATCACAATCCATAGGATCAGAGGGAACAAAGGATGGAGGATGACGAGATAACACTTATCGTAACCATCAGATTCATAGTCCAAACCCGCGCTGAGATTCTAAATATGTGGGGTGGGAGAATATGGTGATAGATCAGGAAATGAATTCTCAATCTCTCCCACCTCAACTTTCAGAACTAAAGCTGTTTGATGAGAAGGGGACAAAGTGTCACTTGGAACAACAACCTTGTATGTCGCAAATTTAGAAGCTCTAACACCAAGGTATGTTGGGAGTGGTTCGAAGGATTCAAGCTTGTGCAAATTTTTTGAAATGTGAACAAGATTTTGAAATATCCCTGACAAGAAATAACAATCAACTTCATCTTTAGGGAATTCAAAACAAAAATGCATGGAACGATTGTGAAAATGATGCAGTGATTCGTCAGGTGATTTTCGCAATTGCAGAATTTTCTTTCATAGACGTTTACAATTATATATATCAAAAGCATGAAATAATTCTGTGAAAAGATGTACGAAAGAGTGTATGGAGGAATCATGCAATGTACGACACCATTCCCTAATGCACCCTTCGAACGTGAGAATGAACGACCTACAACCAACATCTTCACAGTGGATGTTATGTTCTGTGCATAATTCAAGAAATTGAGGAGTATGATCAAATAAGGTTGTTTCACCCTTTACATCGAGTTTTAGAGTTGACAGGTCATCTATGATACTCACCCACACTTGCAAACTTACATTTCTGTAAAAACATGCCGGGTTTATGATCGTGGAAGAAGTCGTTAGATGAGTGCGAGAATTAAAAATAGATTTCAAGGGCTCAACTTGTCATTTGGCCCTTCTTCTAGCGCCATAAATGTTGACGGTGCTGGACCCACCAACATTTAGGGGATCTCCCCAATATGAAGTCCCAAATAGACCTCACACCGTTTGGAGTAGGAGTCCCAACAGTGGGTGGTAGTGTTATGCCCTGACTGTGAAAACGTGCAAAGTGAAGTATGGTAAATTTGACCCTGAGGAAAGTGTGTGACCTGGCAGAAAGTCAAGTGTGATGCATGAAGGTTCCAACACACAAAGGGAAAAGGAAGTAAGCCCCTTAGAAGCCTGTAATAGTACAAATCTTGAAAGGAACACACAATCTTAATGACATCACCAGCTAATATGCGGAAGAGTCCACAAGTTAAAGTGATGAATTAATACAACAACACACATTCAACAAGGTTCATACAAATGCAAATGAAATAGTTGATAAGAATAAGTGTAAGTTAAATAACATACATTGAAAATACAACAAGAATAGACTTTCTATATTCACAACATATGCATGAAAGTGTGTCGGCTCTGATTTTATTATAACTAAAAGTTCCATTCATACATACACCATTGATGGACCACTAGCCCCAATAGTGGAACATTAAAGTCAAGAACACCTTCTCCTCCAAATAAGTATACTCGAAGCCAAGGCTCTTCACAATACTACCAAGCTCCTTCTAAGCCTAATCCTAGCCAAAATATTGGCTCCCAAAAGCCGCTTACATGAGTTATGAGGTTCTATTTATAATAAGATGGGGTGACTCTTCAACTCCCCTTTGTGACGTTTAGACTACCCTCATCACTCTTCAACTTCTTTACAAAATGAATCATTACATTACATCATGACTCTTCATATTCTAGTGTTGACACCTAGAATTTCACTTACAACATAATTACAAATAATATTACAATTTACACTTGTAGCCATATAAGACAAAATAAGGTGGAGACAACTTGATAGCCTAACAAGACACAATGCTATGATGCTTGAGTTTGGGAAAAATCTAGCTCAACAACTTCCACTTGATGCTTCTCAGTCACATATTGTTGCCAAGCTCGGTAATGTGTGATGATATCCCCAAACTTCGTGATGGTTTTTGGCTGGAAGTAGACTCTAGCCTCCATGGCATTTAGGTACAATGTCTTGGAACAAATTTTAACACCCCTCTCGATCAAGAGAAACATTGTTCTAATATGGAAAAGATCACCAATGTAATTTTGCATGTTCTATCTATTCATCTCCAAATCCTCCTCGATGGTAATCTGTCTCAGCTACTCCAAGTATTATTCGATTTCCTACCTAATTGGTGTTTGCGTTTGGCTTCAGTGAGCGATCCAACTAATGGGATCTTGTGTGTTTTCACCATGAAATCCAAACTATTGTATAACCGTACATATGAGGCCTGAATATTTCCAATGGATGAGGCGAGCTTCTTGTTGTTCTAAATCAATATTCAAAATATTTCTTTCTCTAGCTTTTCCTGTGGCTTCATTTTCTTTGGTAAGTTAAGCAATGCCCCTTTGTATTGCATTTTCCATTACTACACGATGATAATGGTAGCGTGTACATTCATTTTGACAAAGTCAATGCTCTTCTGCTGCAACCATGCATGTGAACGATTGCCTTATGTATGGTTATGAGCTCCTCATAGAGGTCTGATATGGTCTCACCAAGTGTCTATACTTCACCAAGTATCACTACTCTCATTTCCTCCAAGTAGACCTGTGAAAAGACTATATTTTGTGTTGTTGTGTGGAGATGTTGTATCTCTTGCCAGGAAACCTGTAATTTTAGTGCGAATTGCTTATTCTTGGCCATCAAACACTGAGTGTTTGATCTGGCTGCACCTGCAAAGGCTAAGTTGGCTTCAGTAATGTCATTTGGATTCTTACTTGTGTTTGCGACTATCACCCTCTCTCTAGTGAATGCAGGTGATGCATGATCATTCAGAATATTCTTTCTCCGTGCTTGTACATTTCTCTTCTAGAATTCACCATAAGAAAGATTGTACAAGTCCATTATCTCTCGGAGCTAAATCTGCTGCTGGAGGTGATGGAGACTGAACAGTGACCTGTGGTGCACTCGACATCAATTCAACATCCTCATTTTGTTGCTCTAATTCCAAATCCCCATTTGTAACTTCAATCATGTCTTCAATTTGCTGAGCAAGCTCCTGATCCTGCATCTATTCACCCTCCTCTACCGCTGGCTAGTTCTGTTCTTTCTCTTCAACCTGTATTGGCGCTGTTTCTTTTGCTATGGTTCCTTTCCTTTCTTCTTATTCTTGATTCTGCTTCTCTTTTTTTTATTTCCTTCTCAACTCCCATTCTTCTTTCAGTTCTTGTTTTTCTTACTCTAGTCTCAATTTTTCTTCCTGCAAGCTATGCTTTTCTCTCTTTCTCTACTCTGCTCTTTGTATCCTCTATTTCCTCTTCTATTCTACTGCTAAAGTTGCTTTCATAAGGAATGGACCCGCTTTCATCTTGTAAATTTGTTCTCCCCCTGGACTATCAACAACCTTTCTCTTTCCCTTATCCTATACAGGATTGCTTCTTTTTGCTGGTGCTACTTCTGGAGTTGTCTTCTAGATCTGCCTCAAGACTCTTTGCTGAAAGAGCTTCATTAACTTGCGACCATGTTAGTGTTGACCCCTTTTCTATAAATAAACTAGTGTCTGCATACACTAGCAAGTCTACTGATTTTTCTCAACTACTTCCCCAATAATGCTTTCAACGGTCTCTTCTGAAGCAATTATCTTTGGTGCCATGGTAACAATGGCTACTAGAGAGAAGTGCTTCAAAAGTGTGGTACTTGTGGGAAAAAAAGGACACTCATGATAGGAAAACATTATCTTTAGAAAATCTACCTTCAAAGCATGATCAAGAAGAAAGCTGGGCATCTGGAGATTTTTATAAACAAGGGAGACATGCTTACTATTGGAGCCACACACTATGTAGTCCTAACAACCAAGGATGAAGCTTAAGGCAACAGTGAAGGATGAAGCTGAAGGTTTGGGATTGCGCAATGCATAGTCCCAACCTGGGTAGAGATTGGTAGAGATTGCGCATTGCGCAGTCTCAGTGGCCAAGGTGACAGTCTGACTCTTAGAATTGTGCAGCGTGCAGTTGAGGCTAGCTTGTACTGCGCACTGCACAGTTCCAAAGGCCAAGCTTGTGGCATGATCCTTATGATTACGTAGTGCCCAATCGGGCAAGGCAAGTGTAATGAACTAAATTTATATAAGAAATAAACACAAATAATGTAAAATACAACAAATAAGATCAATGATTAATTAGTTAGCAATTAATGAAAAGGTATGTCCCTAAGGACATAACTGTTGTGAAAGGGTACTTACCTGGTTATATATACAAGACCCTAATTTTCATTTGTAATCATCCTACATCAATTCTTTATACAATATACAATTTATAATTACTGTCCTACAATGATGTCTTTGTCTACGAAGTATTTTAATATTTCCGTTGACTTCAGCTAGAGTCCTATCAAGAGTAAGCTCCTTTTCCAGCTCCTTTATCCTTTTCTCCAGGGTTTTCACTTCCCTTGTTTTCTCAGCTACATCCATCTTTGATTTGTCATATTTTTCCTCAATTTTGGCCAGCTTTTCTTTGGCCTCTTTCAATTCTGCCATCTGTACTTCCAGGGCCTTTATTTCTTTCATCATATCTTCCATACTCAAACTGGCCTCTTGCTCTACTGGTGCTGTTGTTGTCGCTGAAACTGCTGCTGAAGTTGAGGCTGGAGTTGAGGTACCTGGTATTGATGTCGAATCAGCAGGGGGGACTGTTGTGGTAGCCGTAGGAGGAGCAGCTGTAAGAATGTGAGTTGTTTGAATTGGCTGAGAGGCCAACTCTCCCTGTCTTCCTTGCAGTGATACCTCCAAGGCATTATCCGTTTCTACCAATATTTTATGCATCTTCATGAGCAAGGTCACCACATCCTCCTCTTCTTTTTTGTTCTGCCACCTCTGTCGTTTGAGGATGTAGTGTAGCTGGCAGCCTGAGTTGTCTTCTAAGGGCTGCTATGTCTTCCTCCTTTTTGATCAAGGCCTGAATGCCCTTAGGATCCTTGGGATCATGTCCCAACTCTATGATAATCTCCTCCAAGGATTTGATTCTATTATCCTTAGCCATTGAGGAGGCCTTCTCTAATTCTAGCTGGGCAGCAGTATTGTGCAATGAGTTTTGCAATCTATGGGCCAATAATGTTTTTTCTGCCAAGGTCGAATATACCATTTCGTCGGTCTGCTTGTGTAACTCAATTTGGTATATCGGATGGATACCTTTGGAGAGCACTTCCAGATTGGTTCTGATGTAGTCAGCAACTGATTGTGGTTGCTGCATTGTAGGTCTGAAATGACTAAGGGTCATTTTCCCTTCTTGGATGTCATAGGCTGCCATTAGCCTTTGTTGATTAGTGGGAGCCATTCTTAGCAATTGGTTGTAAAGCTGGAACCTCACTGGCTCATTTCTAGCTTTGATATCAGTGAATGCCTTCTTGATATCAGAGCCCTGTCTGCTCTGTTGCCTGGTGGATGTAACCTCCACAACTTGTTGTCTTTCTTGCTTTGGCTGGAAGAGCTGGCTAATGTCTCCATACTTGGGGGAACTTGCTGTTCAGTTGGCCCCTCTGGCAATTCTTCCTCTGAATAAGGATTCAATCTTTGTCTCTTTTCCCCTTGCTGATCTATAGATGTCCCTGTGGGGGTGTCTTCTTGTCTATCCCTTTTCTTGGCCCTTTCCTCATTAAGAGGAGTCTGTAACACAGGAATTTCCATCACCTTTGCTTGAGTTGAAGGGTCTTGCCCTTGACTTTGTTCATCTGTAGAAACCGGCCGGTCTGCCATTGTCTCTTGCTGCTCAGAATGGTGCACTTGCTGTTCTGAATGCTGCACCTCTTTTCCTTTAGATGTTCCTGCTAGTGGAGCACTTTCTTGGGCAGGCTGTTGGGAAGCCGTGGCGGATGAGGTGCCTTCTCCAAGATGTCGAGGAGATGTGAAAAACACCTGTCCAAAAGATTCCAAGTCAACTGATTTTTCAAGGTTCTTGATTGCTTTTTTTGTTATTTCTTCTTCAGTAAGATCTTCCACTAGTGTGCCCTCTACCCATTCTTGTTGATTGGCATATTGTTCAATTTCAGGGATTCTGTGATGGGGATACCTTGTGAGCTTGTTTTTGACTCTTCTAAAGCTTATGAAATGTTCAGGGTCATATGGTGACCAATAGAAACTCAGTTTGAGCTTAAGTTTCTCTCTCAGAATCTCGTCGGCATCCTTCCATGCTTCTTCCCTTTTATTAAAGATAAAGGGGCCCAATTGATGTCTTATTTTAAGCTGTGCCTTTTTCCTAGCACCATAGAAGTGTTTTAAGTCTGCACTGTTGAATTGCCGATAGTAATCCAAGCCAAAGAGTCTCATGGGGACATATTTTGGTAGTCTGCATGGGGCTAATTCACAGCCATAGATCCTTATTACAGTGTGGTTTTGGTAGTAGCACCAGTCACCGATGCTGTATCCCTTTGAGAGGTGCAGAATTCTCTGCATTTCAGTAGTGAGCCTAGGAGGAGGATCTGCTGATAATAGGCAAGTGGCTGGATAGATAAAAAGGTCAATGAACTCACAGTATGTGTATGGGGAGAGATTAACATGATGGAAAACTGATGACCAAAATATCACCGACCTTCGCTCCCCCCTAGCATCCAATTTCTTAAGGAAAACCACGAAACTTTATGACTGATAGTGCAACAGCAAATGATAGATATATGAGGTGTATTTGAATACCATTTCCCTCTCTAAGTTCATGAACTGCTCATGAATCTTGTTGGTTATGAAGGTGGCATAGTCATACTTGACAGCAGGGGGCTGTCCTGGAGTAAAGATAGACATCAAAGCAAAGACAGTCTCATCCAAAATTTCACTGGTTCTGAATCCTAGGATGTAAGAGATCATGTCTATGAGCATTTTTCCCTCCTCAGTAAACCAAGCATGGTGAGAGGGGATTGTGAATCTGGAGTAACACTCTGGTGGCATAAATATCTTGGCAACTCGGTCAACTTCTGCAGAGGACAACTTTGAGGCTTGATCCAGTAATTGTTTCATGGAAAGGAAAACATGAGGCTGAGTTGGCTTGAATTGCAACATCTCATTTATGGACTGAGGGGTAATATAAAAGAGGAAATTTCCAACAGGGTCCATCACTGCCCTTTGAGAAGGCTCATAGTTAGAACAACATTGATGGATGAGGTCAGGGAAGACATTCACTGAAGGCAGGTAATATATGGGCACGTTGGATTCCCATATTCCTAATAGGTTAGCTTTGTTTATGAATTTATTCCTTATTTCACAGAAAGCCTGAAGGTGAGGCTTGACTCCCTCCATATCAACAATTTGATAGTCTCTGTTAGCAAGAGGTATCCACTCTAACTCTCTATGAGGTGCATTTAATGGTGCAATGTTGAGGGCAACTGGAGCCTCCATGATTAACTGGGGTTATAGCTGGATTTGGCCTATATTTCAACAGGAAAGCAGAGTCCTGACAATGGATTTTTCTTGACAGGGAATTTGCAATTCGAGATCTGTGTGAAGATGGCTCTGCTGAGTAGAACTCAATGAGAACATAGAGCATACATGGTTCTGCAACAAGAAAGCTTGAAAACAGTGGAGAGAGCGGGAATTTTACAGGTTTTTTAGTGGTTTTGCAGGTGAAGGGGAGCTAGATTTTGAAATTTAGTGAGCAGTTTATCAGAGTCACAGAAACTGGCAGGTTTACGCTTGATCATATGGTTTAAACAGTGAGGCAGAGTGGAGGAATTTGCGAGCGGCAATGTCTTCGAATTCAATTTAGGTGTATTGGCGATTTTTTGCAGAGAAACTATGAAAAACAGGGTTATGGGCATTCCCGGGTAAATACCTGTTTGTTGGAGACTTTGCGGTGAAATGGAGTTGCAGGTAGAGCCGAGGAGGTTACGTTGCAGGTTGAATATGCCCGGGTGGCAAACTGGGACGTTAAATGGCGGATTGGTCGTAAAAACTCATGCAAGAACTTTCACCATTGGCCACGTAAAAAAAACAAACAAAAACATCGCTTTCGCGAGTTTTAACGCAAATTTGTGGTTTTTTGGTCTTTTTGGCGCTTTTTGTGCTGACGTCAGCATGACGTCACATGGTCCTGTA
The DNA here is from genome assembly GCA_031772625.1 of Pinus tabuliformis. NCBI lineage: Eukaryota > Viridiplantae > Streptophyta > Pinopsida > Pinales > Pinaceae > Pinus > Pinus tabuliformis. Next base: position 712,082,793 of record CM062811.1, on the reverse strand, counting down.
GCAGGGTACGGCGGGTAACGTGGTGCCTGACGTGGGTGGGTGACAGGGCGGCCATGGCGGACTATACAGTAGCGGGGCGCAGACGCAAAAGCCGACGCAGAGCTGACGTGGGCGGCGGGGAGGACAGGCGGTAAGTGGTTTGCTATCGGACCGCCTTTGGTACGGGAGTGGTTTGTGTCAGTGCGGGCCCGATGCAATCAAAATAGGCCACGTGTCCCTACGTGCGGTGGCAAAACTGCTTTCTATCGGGAGCTAACCCTCGTACAGCGGGGGCACTTCGATGTCGGTGAGGGCCGTCCGATCTGCTGGGAGCAATCTAATGGCTGATGGGATGCATAGATGCTGGCGTGATACGGTGCTGTGACCTGCCCATATATTAAATATTATTATAAAAATATCGTGGGGAAAAACTTTGGGTTAATGGGTTTTGTGGGTGTGCGCCGGTGGTTACGATTATTCATTTAATCAAATATCAATTGAAACCGAAAATGTATAAGTGCGGAGAGTAATAAGGTGTGGTTTATGTGTTGGGGGGGTGAACTGTGGTTATTCATTAAACTGGAGGCTAAATAAACCCAACGGTTTAGACATGGAAGGGTTCTTATTAAAGTCCCAAGTGGACTTAATAATCCCCAAAAACTATATTATATGGCTATAGTGCCAAGGGGTGGGGATATTTACATTTTTTGGGTTTTTTATATAATTTTTTGTATGATGGGGATGGGGAAATGATCAAGGGAGCTACATAATAGAGTTTAAATGTTAATATGGATTTATGGAATGAAATTGCATACACAAATGCTAGGTTTGTAAAGTGAAAACTTAGGCATAGGGAAGTGAAAGGGATATGAAATGATGATTTTTACACAAGAGATGTGGCTTCTTTTCATTAAGTAAACTTAGAGTTTAGCTTAACATTTCTCATAGAATGAAGTGAAATATGACTATTGGGCAGATCCCAAGGTCCTTGAGGGGATGTTAGTCAAAGATTTTTGGGGGAATGAAAGGGGAATTTAGTCATGCTTCCACTGTTCTGCAATCCAACAACTGCCATGGTCCTTGTGTTATTGATGAGATGGGTCCTTTCTTGATAAGGCAAAAGATCACAACCTTGCTTCTGCCACCTCAAACTACCTACCCAGCCTAATACACCTAACATATTTTCTTCCTTTTGATTGGGTGCACATGGACTAGCAAACCCCGATTCTCCTCTTTTCTTTTGAGTGCCCTCCTATCTAAGTCTACCCTTATCTCTTCCAAGGGCCCAGATTAAGAAGTTGGGCTCCTTATTTTCTCTATCTAACTATCCATTCTATCCATCTGCCAAGCTTGAACTGTTTGGACAGATATTCTTTCTCTATTCTACAACAAGCAATTTAAACATGGAATGGTCCAGATTGAACTATTGGGCCATCCATCAAGTGTGATAAACAATAGTATTTGCACATTGTGAACTTGTAGAATAAGATAGCAGTGGCATTTTGACTGGCCACTTTCCTGGTCTTTTGGTTTGGGGTTCATTTTCTTTACTTTTGTTGACCAATTTACTCTTTTTGCCCTTTGATTTTTCTTTTAGGGCATACCCTCTTTACATTTTTTAATTTTCCTCATTTGTTTACAAAATATGGAACCTTTGCAGCATGGAAAGATGAACATATTTGGCACTTCCATTGTCAATCATGAAAAATGAAACCTATTGGTATAGGAACCTAACAGTGGCTCCACTTGGGGATGGCTTTTCCTGGTGAAAAGCCAAGAACAGTAGGTCAGATGGCCTTATTCTTAGTTGGTTGTTGTAAATTTCAAAACTTCCTTCTCCTGGGAACCAATGATCTGAACCTTTGTAGCCTGTATGCAGTGCTCATGAGCTGATCTGTGCAAAATTACAGCTTTGTCTTTGCTGATTTCTCTGAGTGCTTATCAACATCTTTATACTTCCCAAGTTTTCTTTTTGATTTCTTGTGGTAAATGCAAAATATACACCAACTTGGTGTAATTCCTTGACCTTTTTCTCAAAATATGCTGCATGCTGTTCCTTATCTAATTGCTGTAAATGAAAAACTGGTGGAAATACAAATATTTATGTACAAAATACAGTGGTATTGAGTTGTGTTGATCAAAGGGAATCAAAATAATGCTTGAGCATTCGCCCATTGACTGGGCCTTCCTCAGTATCTATGCCATCCAAACTTTTCAAAAAATAGGTGTTGTTGCCTTGTACTGCTTGAATGACATAAGGTCCTTTCCAGAGAAAATCAAATTTCCCATGTTTCCCTTTATCTTCCCTCCTAGAGTCCCATCTCAGCACTTTGTTTCCTATGAAGAAATCTTCAGCTTTTGTTCTTTTGTCAAAGATATTCTTGAGTTTATCTTGCAGAACCTGGGTTCTCTGATATACTTCTTCTCTTGTCTGTTGCAAATGAATAGTTTGATTGACCCTTCTCTGAATGTCATTTGGCTCTGCTTGTATCTCTTGCAGCAACTTGATCACAGGGATTCCTAAGGAAGAGGGTAAAACAACCTCCAGACCATATACCAATTCATATGGACTTGTTCCAATGGATCTTTTGGTGGTTAATCTATCTGCCCATAGGGCGTTTACAAGCTTCTTATGCCAATTTTTCTTATTCTCCTCCAAGACCTTTTTAATGATGTTGATGAGGCTTTTGTTGGATGACTCAGCTAAGCCATTGCCTTGAGGGTAATAGGCTGTGGCATGTCCCAAGGTAATGTGGTATTTGTGGCAAAAGTTGATCATTCTTTTGGATTTGAATGCAACAGCGTTGTCTGTAATAATTTTTTCTAGACAGTCGAATCTAGGCAAGATGTTGGTTTCTAAAAATTGCATGATGATTGAGTCATTGGCTTGCCTACAAGGGATGGCTTCTATCCATTTGGTAAAATAGTCTGTGGCAGTCAAAATCCACTTGTGTTGGCCTGAAGAGGAAGGATGAATTTCACCAATGAAGTCTAAACCCCATTGTTGAAATGGTTTTTCAGTTGAAATAGGCCTGAGGGGCAAAGGTAACAGCTTTCTCTTGCCTTCAAAGATCTGGCATTTATGGCAAGACAATACAAATTTTTTCACATCAGCAAACAGGGAGGGCCAATAAAATCTAGCTCTTAGGATTTTATCAGCTGTTGATTTCCAATACAAGTGTCCCCCACAGTCTCTTGCATGAAATTCTTTGAGGATTTTGTCAGTTTCATCCAATGTTAGGAAATTAAGCAGAATACCTTCATGATATTTCCAAAATAAAACATTGTCTATAATACAAAACTTTGATGCTTTCATTTTTAAGAATTTCTTTTTAGTTCTGGACAACCCTGGAAGAGCTTGCAGGTTTAACAATACAAAACATATGTCAGCATACCAAGGGGATTGTAAAAAGACTTGATTGATCTGTGGAGTCGCCATCTCCTGTTCGTTGTCCAGTTGATTGATATCAAGAGCTTGGAAGTTGGTTTCAGTCATTAATTTGGCTAATCCTTGTACTTTTATAAGTTTTGTAGGCTTGATTTCAATGTCATACTCTAAGATGTTGGCTATCCATTTTCCCCTTTTACCTTCAATCCCTTCTTGAGTTAAAATATCCTTAACCACAACATTTGGAACATAGGCTATCACATGTGAGTACAAGATATAAACTCTGAAATCCTTGATGGCCTTTACAAGGGCATAAGCTTGTTTTTCCATAATCTGATATCTTAAGGGGGCATCTCTAAGGGCTTTGCTGAAGAAAGCAATGGGCTTCTCACATCCTTGGTCATCTTTTTGCAATAAGACAACAGCAATAGTATGCTCAGATGCAAAGGAAAAGATCATGAAATCTCTATCAAACTTGGGACTTGTGAGGACTGGTGTTTTTGTCAAAGCTGTTTTGATGTCCTCAAAGGCTTGTTTAGCTTCCATGGTCCATTTGACTTTAGAATCTTTCTTCAACATATTATTCAACAGTCTTATAAGCTCAGCCAAATTGGGAATGAATCTTCTTAGGAAATTGATCTTTCCTAGAAAAGCTTGTAGTTCTTTAATGTTTCTTGGATGAGGGACTTGGAGAATAGCTTGAATTCTGTCCGGGTCAATTCTAATGCCATATTTTGAAATTATGTGACCTAGGAGTTTGCCTTCTTCTAGGCCAAACAGTGATTTCTTTGGGTTCAATGATATGCCATATTTTCTGCAAATTAGGAACACTTGCCTTAAATGCTTTAGATGTTCTTGATCTGATTTTGAAAAAGCAGTGAGATCATCAAGGTATATGACTAAGAAATCATGGATCTCTTTGGCAAAGGCTATATCCATTGCTCTTTGAAATGTGGCCCCTGCATTTTTGAGTCCAAAAGGCATTTTGACATATTTGAAGGTTCCCCAAGGCATTGTGAAGGCAGTTTTGTCTTGGTCATCCGGGTGCACTAAGATCTGATTGAATCTTGAGAATCCATCTAATAAGGAGATCCTAGAAGCTCCCACTACCCTTTGTAGGATATGTTGCATTTTTGGTAAGGGGTAATGGTCTTTGAGAGAGACTTTGTTCAAATTTCTCATGTCAACACATAGTCTTATCTCTCATGTTTTCTTCCTAGTGGGTACTAGATTTGAAATCCACTCTGAGAACCTAATAGGTGCAATGATTCCAGCTTCATACATATGTTTAACTTCCTTTTCAATCAGGGGAAGAAGGACAAGATTCACCCTTCTAAAATTTTGTTTAAAAGGTTTTTGATTCTCTTTCAGAGGTATAGTGTGTTGGATGACTGAAGTATCATAGGATTTGAGGTCCTCATAACTCCAGGCAAAGACATCTTGGAACTCTTTAAACAAGTCAATGTATTTCAACTTCTGATCAGCAGGCAATGTTTTGGAGAGTTTTACCATTTTGGGATTTTCTGTGGTTCCAATGTTACAGTCCTCAATTTCTGCATTGAGAGGTTGCATCTTTGGCTTTCTAGGAATGTCATTTGAGTCAAATATGTCCTCTAAAGGAGTTAAGCCCGTGGGCAGAAAATTATCCTTTAGTTCAATTACTTCAGACTCTGCCTCAATGCTTTCATCAAGGTATGTTTGCTTTAGCTCTTGTACATTCTTGTCATCAAAAGTTGTTGGGTGCAAAATCAGATTTGCTGTTTCAGCTGATATGTTTTGTTCAATTTTGTCTAGCTGTTGTTGGTCATTCATGGTGCTTGTATCAATGTTTATACTTGAGATTTCCTCCTTCAAAGTTAGGAAATTATTTATCTGTGTATCATTCTCAAAGACTTGCCAATTTTTGACATTGTCTGGGACAACAGGTCTGTGTTTGATTTCAGTGGTGAAGTGGTGGTTGGGTTCAAAAGGTAGCTTGCAAGTGCTGGCAAAAGTTTCCAAGCTATGTGCATGTAAATTGTGCTTTCTAGAAATTTTAGTGAGCTGAGATTCTGAAAAGGTGTTAAGTATTTCAATGTCTGCCCCTCTGTAAGCTCTCAACCTAAGATCATTTGTAACAAAGTTTCCCTTCATATGCTGTATAATCAAATCTGAATCCCCTAGAATTGAAACCTTGGTTGCCCCTAGACCTCTGATCAGTTTGAGTCCTAACAACAAGGCTTCATACTCAGCCATATTGTTTGTGCATCTGAAATTTAATCTATATGCATGACCTTCAGCATGGTCATTTTGCATGTTGTGTATCCAAACCCTTGCCCCTGCTCCTAATTTGTTGACAGAGCCATCAAACTCTAAGTACCATAAGATTTCTTGGTTGTGACTAGCTTTAAGAGTTTTAGAAGCTTGTTCAGTGGGCAGGTTTGGCTCTTGCAATTCATATGGTATATCATTTCCATTTGGAACATCAATCATATCAACAAATTTTTTACCTTGGGCACTAGATTGTTCTTCTATGCTTTGTGTTTGTGCTGCTTCTAGTAGTTTGACATCAGTTTTGGGACACATCCCACCATTATATAAGATGAATGAATCCATATCGGAATGCATAGAATAGATGGGGAAGTTTTGGGGTTTTTCTTGACTGCTAACCACATATTTCATTAGTGTTTCTCGGTATAATCTCTTTGGCTGTCCAAAGACTGAAATAGTGGCATAGGACATGTCTAGTTGCAAAGATCCTTGGAGTTTCACACCCCAAGATCTGGATAAAAGCATACCATACTTAGGTGGAATATCAGCTACCACCACATCCATCAAGATTGTTTTAGCTGGATATTGGACTAAAGATACACAAAGGTCTTTGATTAGGCCTAGACACCTGACCTAGCTGGAATCAAATGAGAACAAGTCTTTGTAGGGCCTTGTGATGTCTAGATCCAGTCTCTCCATCACAGATTTCGGCATTAGGTTATGGGAGGCTCCCGAATCAAACATAGCATTATGCAGCACTTTGTCATGAATGTTTAAGCTCACATAGAATGGAGGAACCCCTCCATCTACTGTTTTACCATTGACTTCAGGACCAAAAATCAATTCTGGTTGATCATCTAAAACATTGACTGCATCCCTATTCTCTGGTATTTGTAGCGACCTATTGATTTGTTGTCTGTACACTTCATGTTTAGCTAATTCAGAGAGAGGAACAACTATCTTCAGCTTACCTATTTCTATTTCTAAGTTGAAAGGTTTTTCTATCTACATTTTTGTATTATGGACAACAAACTTTTCTTTCTCAGCTGGATTTTCAGTGATCTCCTCTTGATTATGAGTGCTGTTTTGGGGTACATCTGATTTGAAATTACTTTCAGGAGGGTGATTCAAATTTTCTTTTGCTGAATGGGAGAGGTATGGCTGATTTTTTAAAGACTGTGAGTCTGATATATCTTCCACAGTGACTTCCTTTGGGTCTAGGTCCATTTTAGTGGAGGGTTCTGTCAGGATAGCTTTATCTTTTGTTTTCTTTGGCCGCTTGGAATCCTTGAGTTTGATAGGTTCATGCACATCTATGGTTCTGCTTCTTAATTTGTACTGTTTATGAACCTCATAGACTGCTGCATCATAGCCTTCCCTAAAATCAAATGACTCTCCTGATTTAGTTTGAAATTGATTGATATTATGAGCTTTTTGGCCATCTTGTGTTAGGAAAATTTGTTGGTCACTACTTAACCCCATTAGGTTGATTTGGGTGTCCTCTATTGATTCGCTGGATGTTGAGGCTTCGACATAGTTCTCTTGAAATGGAGGTCTAATGTTTTGGTCAGGGCCAGCCCTTCCAACATTTGGATTTTGATTTTTTCTAAAGTTTGGGTTTTTTGGGGTGTTACTTGGTTGACCTTCCCATGATGATTTTCTTTCGATGGTTTCTACCCTATCCCCAAGTCTGTCCATACCTTTGATGATCGCATCAAGTTTTTGTTCAAATGCTGAAGGTTCTTCTTTAAAAGTTGTTCTTCTTTCAGCTCTTGCCCTATTTAGTTTAGCAATTAGGTTTGCCTCCACACTAACAACTATATTCTGCATGTCTGCTAAGCTTGGAGGAGCTCTTTCCCTCAATTGGTATGCCATATCAAAATCAAATCCATCAGGGAATTTGATCAAAGCTAGATCAGGTGGAGGCCTAAGGTTTTGAGGAATAGCATTATAAACATTGTTGAACCTAGCACAATAGTCTTGGACAGTTTCTTGTGGGCCTCTTTTCAAGTTGTCATATTCTGTTAAAATGTGTAGAGGGTCCTTCTTATTTTCCCATCTGTTTAAGAAGGATTGATAAAGAGCTTCTGAATCAGCTATAGAATTTGCAGCAAGTGCTCTAAACCAAATCCTTACATCACCAGTTAGACTCTGGACAAAAATCTTCATTCTCACATCATCATCATCTATTTCATAATTCTCAAAATAATCTTGCATTTTTTTAGTGTGTTGCTCGGCTGTATAAGAGCCAGTAGCATCAAAATATGTGATTTTGCTCTGATAATCCTGAGGCATAGCCCCTGAATTTCTAGGTAACTGAAGAGGAGCATAATTATTTGCCATATTTACATGGATAAATGAGGCAACAGGAAGAAATGGGACAACTGGAACAACAGGGACTGTAGTGGAAATATGTGCAGTAGATGGAGGTGTGGAGAAGGTGCTTTGAGAGGTGGATGAAGAACTAGGAGAAGCAGTAGTAATGTAAGGACGGGCCGAGGCTTTAGCAGGAGTTGGGATATAGTTTTGCTGAACTGTTTCAAGGTCTAAACCAGCAGAACTTTCTTGAGCTTCTTGTTTCCTAAGGGCCTTAGGAATCAAGTTGGGGTTTTCAAAAACAGCTGGAGGATCTGGGTCAGGATTTGACCTGGTGTAACGAGTTTTCTTCTTTGGAGCCAGCTTCTAAATCCATTTTTTGGTATTTTCAGGTAATATTTTAAGATCACAGTTTTTTCACAATATTCTACAAGGATTTCTTTGAAATATAGGAGGCTTTGGGCTTTCCTTTGAATATGTTGAAACAGGGAAACTGATCAAATCTTTGGAACAACTGTTTATAGCCTAAAACTATACTGGAGATTGACTGAAGCAACTTTTATTTACTCCTGTAAATGTAGAGCAAAGACAGTTTCAAAGGCTACCTGGCTAACTTCAGGCTCCATCTGTAGCATTAGAAAAAAGACAGTAGTTACAAAAAGCCATTCAACCTCCCCAGTGGAGTCGCCAATGATGTTATCACTCAGGTTGTTCCCTGCCTCCTGAAGGGAATACGACCGAGGTAACCACTAACCAACCTTTTAGCTGCAGTTCCTAGCCTACCTGCAACCAGAGAGGGCTCTCTCTTTGTAATTTAGCTTTGTTTTGAAGTATTTTAGGCTAGTTATGATGTACAGGGTTTGTTTTAAGTTTGTTGGATGGTGATCTCAAGCAAAGCTGGAATGCAAGTCTGCAACAGTCTATTTCATTGGGCAATGGAGTCAATGATGGTGTACTGCTGAAAATGTTTCCTGGGTAAAGGTAATACTACAGAGCGAGATAGGCATCTCTGGAACAATTTTCAAATCTAGAAATTGGTGGAATAAAGTCAGGGAATGAAAGGCAATTAAGAATATTCCATTATGCTAGCAGAGGGAAAGTGTATGAATGTTATTCAGGAGCAATTAAGAATCCCTAAACAATATTCAAAATGAAGGAATTAGTGCAAACATGAGCAATTAAGAATTCATATTTATGACTAATCCTGAAGAAAACATAATTAATAGCAGAGATTGAGTACAATGTGCATTTAAACAAATCCTGGGCTATTCTTCTTCTCTGTTACTAAGATTATGGAACATATATGACATTTACAAACACAGAAAACATAAAACAGAGTTTAGAATAACTTATTGTTCCATAGAGTGACACAGGAATTCTGTAGCAGGTCCCAGACCATCATTTCCACATTCAGACAGCGCAGAAACCATGAACTTCAATAGCCATTTGTATTAGAGAGTCTCAGAAATTACAGCGTAGCTTAGAGAGAAAATCACCAACCCCAAATACATATTATGGGGGGGTATTTATACAAAAAGGAGATATAAAATATCATGAAGATAAGTCTTGAACTCATAACTTCCTTTACCAACTCTTGAGAAGTAGTAAATGAGGGAATAAATGATGTAGTAAATATGAATGTGCTAGCTGTCCAATTTGTCAGAGGTATTTTGACTATCTGGGCTGAGTGAGTCGGCTGGTCACTGCGCATTGATTTCTGTGTTTTGCTGCCTTGATGCTGCTATGTTGTTTGTCGCTGTCTTGGCCTTTATCATCGGTGTTTGATTTCTTTGCATTAACGAGCTGTAGTCACCATTCAATTTTTTCTTTTTTGCTGTTCTCTTCCCTTTGACAGGTGGACCGTGCCTCTGTATTGGCTGACCTGTAGCTGATAAAAAAGAATTAATAAACAAAATTACCTGAGCAATGTCTCTATCATTCCTTTCCACCAATCCTCCGTAGGCAGCTGATGTCTTTGTATCTTTATTAGTGTTTCATCAGCTTCTGTGTATCTATAAAAGTTAGGCTGGACTTCAAAGAGATGATTTATCTCATGTTTAATATAAAACAGATTTTCCAGCTTGTCATAAAGACTCTGTCCAGAGGGAGGCCCTGTTTCTTCTGATGTGCTCGAGGACACTGTGATTTGATTGGAGGCATAGTTATTTACCCTGTTGGCATAATGTTCATGTGACAGCAGTCTTCCAGCGCTAGTTACTAAACTGGGTAGCCCTCTGCTCTGTAATGCTGCAAACTTTATTCTGAACTCATTTACCTCTGCCTGCATTTCTTGGCATTTTCTTTCCAGAGTCTGCACAAAATTCCTTAAGGTCAGCACCCTTTTCACTAGTAAGATGGTATCAGTCCTATTCCTGATACCTATTGCTGCCAACTGCTCTTTGGTATGAGTGTTCAGGAATTGAATCATTCTGTTGGATTGCTCAGGTATATTTCCTAAAGATGCTCTAGCCTTTTGATTTTCAAACTGAGCCAAGCCTATCAATTCCATCTCCTCATGTATAGTTTCAATGGATTGCCATTGGTCTGTAATGGATTGGCCAATCTTGGCCCACAAAATTCTCTTGACTTCAGCTAGAGTCCTATCAAGAGTAAGCTCCTTTTCCAGCTCCTTTATCCTTTTCTCCAGGGTTTTCACTTCCCTTGTTTTCTCAGCTACATCCATCTTTGATTTGTCATATTTTTCCTCAATTTTGGCCAGCTTTTCTTTGGCCTCTTTCAATTCTGCCATCTGTACTTCCAGGGCCTTTATTTCTTTCATCATATCTTCCATACTCAAACTGGCCTCTTGCTCTGTTGGTGTTGTTGTTGTCGCTGAAACTGCTACTGAAGTTGAGGCTAGAGTTGAGGTACCTAGTATTGATGTAGAATCAGCAGGGGCGACTGTTGTGGTAGCCGTAGGAGGAGCAGCTGTAAGAATGTGAGTTGTTTGAATTGGCTGAGAGGCCAACTCTCCCTGTCTTCCTTGCAATGATGCCTCCAAGGCATTCTCCGTTTCTACCAATCTTTTATGCATCTTCATGAGCAAGGTGACCACATCCTCCTCTTCTTTTTGTTGTGCCACCTCTGTAGTTTGAGGATGTAGTGTAGCTGGCAGCCTGAGTTGTCTTCTAAGGGCTGCTATGTCTTCCTCCTTCTTTTTGATCAAGGCCTGAATGCCCTTAGGATCCTTGGGATCATGTCCCAACTCTATGATAATCTCCTCCAAGGATTTGATTCTATTATCCTTAGCCATTGAGGAGGCCTTCTCTAATTCTAGCTGGGCAGCAGTATTGTGCAATGAGTTTTGCAATCTATGGGCCAATAATGTTTTGTCTGCCAAGGTCGAATATACCATTTCATCGGTCTGCTTGTGTAACTCAATCTAGTCTATCAGATGGATATCTTTGGAGAGCACTTCCAGATTGGTTCTGATGTAGTCAGCAGCTGATTGTGGTTGCTGCATTGTAGGTATGAAATGACTAAGGGTCATTTTCCCTTCTTGGATGTCATAGGCTGCCATTAGCCTTTGCTGATTAGTGGGAGCCATTCTTAGCAGTTGGTTGTAAAGCTGGAACCTCACTGGTTCATTTCTAGCTTTGATATCAGTGAATGCCTTCTTGATATCAGAGCCCTGTCTGCTCTGTTGCCTGGTGGATGTAACCTCCACACCTTGTTGTCTTTCTTGCTCTGGCTGGAAGGAGCTGGCTAATGTCTCCATACTTGGGGGAACTTGCTGTTCAGTTGGCCCCTCTGGAAATTCTTCCTCTGAATAAGGATTCAATCTTTGTCTCTTTTCCCCTTGCTGATTTGTAGATGTCCCTGTGGGGGTGTCTTCTTGTCTATCCCTTTTCTTGGCCCTTTCCTCATTAAGAGGAGTCTGTAACACATGAATTTCCATCACCTTTTCTTGAGTTGAAGGATCTTGCCCTTGACTTTGTTCATCTGTAGAAACCGGACGGTCTGCCATTGTCTCTTGCTGCTCAGAATGGTGCACTTGCTGTTCTGAATGCTGCACCTCTTTTCCTTTAGATGTTCCTGCTAGTGGAGCACTTTCTTGGGCAAGCTGTTGGGAAGCCGTGGCGGATGAGGTGCCTTCTCCAAGATGTCGAGGAGATGTGAAAAACACCTGTCCAAAAGATTCCAAGTCAACTAATTTTTCAAGGTTCTTGATTGCTTTTTCTGTTATTTCTTCTTCAGTAAGCTCTTCCACTAGTGTGCCCTCTACCCATTCTTGTTGATTGGCATATTGTTCAATTTCAGGGATTCTGTGATGGGGATACCCTGTGAGCTTGTTTTTGACTCTTCTAAAGCTTATGAAATGTTCAGGGTCATATGGTGACCAATAGAAACTCAGTTTGAGCTTAAGTTTATCTCTCAGAATCTCGTCGGCATCCTTCCATGCTTCTTCCCTTTTATTAAAGATAAAGGGGCCCAATTAATGTCTTATTTTAAGCTGTGCCTTTTCCTAGCACCATAGAAGTGCTTTAAGTTTGCACTGTTGAATTGCCGATAGTAATCCAAGGCAAAGAGTCTCATGGGGACATATTTTGGTAGTCTGCATGGGGCTAATTCACAGCCATAGATCCTTATTACAGTGTGGTTTTGGTAGTAGTACCAGTCACCGATGCTGTATCCCTTTGAGAGGTGCAGAATTCTCTGCATTTTAGCAGTGAGCCTAGGAGGAGGATCTGCTGATAATAGGCAAGTGGCTGGATAGATAAAAAGGTCAATGAACTCACAATATGTGCATGGGGAGAGATTAACATGATGGAAAACTGATGACCAAAATATCACCGACCTTCGCTCCCCCCTAGCATCCAATTTCTTAAGGAAAATCGGGAAGCTTTCAGACTGATAGTACAATAGAAAATGATAGATATATGAGGTGTATTTGAATACCCTTTCCCTCTCTAAGTTCATGAACTGCTCATGAATCTTGTTGGCTATGAAGGTGGCATAGTCATACTTGATAGCAGGGGGCTGTCCTGGAGTAAAGATAGACATCAAAGCAAAGACAGTCTCATCCACAATTTCACTGGTTCTGAATCCTAGGATGTAAGAGATCATGTCTATGAGCATTTTTCCCTCCTTAGTAAACCAAGCATGGTGATAGGGGATTGTGAATCTGTAGTAACACTCTGGTGGCATAAATAGCTTGGAAAATCGGTCAACTTCTGCAGAGGACAACTTTGAGGCTTGATCCAGTAATTGTTTCATGGAAAGGGAAGAGTTGGCTTGAATTGCAACATCTCATTTATGGACTGAGGGGTAATATAAAAGAGGACATTTCCAGCAGGGTCCATCACTGCCCTTTGAGAAGGCTCATAGTTAGCACAACATTGATGGATGAGGTCAGGGAAGACATTCACTGAAGGCAGGTAATATATGGGCATGTTGGATTCCCATATTCCTAATAGGTCAGCTTTGTTTCTGAATTTATTCCTTATTTCACAGAAAGCCTGAAGGTGAGGCTTGTCTCCCTCCATATCAACAATTTGATAGTCTCTGTCAGCAAGAGGTATCCACTCTAACTCTCTATCAGGTGCATTTAATGGTGCAATGTTGAGGGCAACTGGAGCCTCCATGATTTACTGGGGTTATAGCTGGATTTGGCCTATATTTCAACAGGAAAGAGAGTCCTGACAATGGATTTTTCTTGACAGGGAATTTGCAATTCGAGATCTGTGTGAAGGTGGCTCTGTTGAGTAGAAGTCAATGGGAACAAAGAGCATACAGGGTTCTGCAACAAGAATGCTTGAAAACAATGGAGAGAGTGGGAATTTTACAGGTTTTTTAGTGGTTTTTCAGGTGAAGGGGAGCTGGATTTTGAACTTTGGTGGGCAGTTTATCAGAGTCACAGAAACTGGCAGGTTTATGCTTGATCATATGGTTTAAACAGTGAGGCAAAGTGGAGGAATTTACGAGCGGCAATGTCTTCGAATTTAATTTAGGTGTATTGGCGATTTTTTGCATAGAAACTATGAAAAACAGGGTTATGGGCGTTCCCGGGTAAATACCTGTTTTTTGGAGACTTTGTAGTGAAATGGAGTTGCAGGTAGAGCCGAGGAGGTCGCGTTGCAGGTTGAATATTCCCGGGTGGAAAATTGGGACGTTAAATGGCGGATTGGTTGTAAAAACTAATGTAAGAACTTTCACCATTGTCCACGTAAAAAAAACAAACAAAAACATCGCTTTCGTGAGTTTTAACGCAAATTTGTGGTTTTTTGGTCTTTTTGGCGCTTTTTGTGCTGACGTCACATGGTCATGTAGCAGGGTACGGCGGGTAATGTGGCGCCTGACGTGGGTGGGTGACGGGGCAACCACGACGGACTATACAGTAGCGGGGCGCAGACGCCAAAGCCGACGTGGGCGGCGGGGAGGACAGGCGGTAAGTGGTTTGCTATCGGACCGCCTTCGGTACGGGAGTGGTTTGTGTCAGCGCGGGCCCGATGCAATGAAAACGGGCCACGCGTCCCTGCGTACGACGACGAAACCGCTTTCTATCGGGAGCTAACCCTCGTACAGCGGGGGCGCTCCAATATCGGCGAGGGCCGTCCGATCTGTTGGGCGCAATCTAACGGCTGACGGGATGCATAGATGCTGGCGTGATACGATGCAGGGACCTGCCCATATATTAAATATTATTATAAAAATATTGCGGGGGAAAACTTTGGGTTAATGGGTTTTGTGGGTGGGTGCTGGTGGTTACGGTTATTCATTTAATCAAATATCAAATGAAACCCAAAATGTATAAGTGCGGAGGGTAATAAGGTGTGGTTTATGTTTTGGGGGGGCGAACTGTGGTTATTCATTTAACTGGAGGCTAAATAAACCCGACGGTTTAGATGCGGAAGGGTTCTTATTAAAGTCCCAAGTGGACTTAATAATTCCAAAAAACTATATTATATGGCTATAGTGCCAAGGGGTGGGGATGTTTACATTTTTTGGGTTTTTTATATAGTTTTTTGTATGATGGGGATGGGGAAATGATCAAGGGAGTTACATAATAGAGTTTAAATGTTAATATGGGTTTATGGAATGAAATTGCATACACAAATGCTAAGTTTGTAAAGTGAAAACTTAGGCATAGGGAAGTGAAAGGGATATGAAATGATGATTTTTACACAAGAAATGTGGCTTCTTTTCATTAAGTAAAACCAGAGTTTAGCTTAGCATTTATCATAGAATGAAGTGAAATAGGACTATTGGGCAGATCCCAAGGTCCTTGAGGGGATGTTAGTCAAAGATTTCTGGGGGAATGAGGGCAGATCCCAAGGTCCTTGAGGGGATGTTAGTCAAAGATTTCTGGGGGAATGAAAGGGGAATTTAGTCATGCTTCCACTATTCTGCAATCCAACAACTACCATGGTCCTTGTGTTATTGATGAGATGGGTCCTTTCTTGATAAGGCAAAAGATCACAACCTTGCTTCTGCCACCTCAAACTACTTACCCAGCCTAATACACCTAACATATTTTCTTCCTTTTGATTGGGTGCACTTGGACTAGCAAACCCTGACTCTCCTCTTTTCTTTTGAGTGCCCTCCTATCTAAGTCTACCCTTATCTCTTCCAAGGACCCAGATTAAGCAATTGGGCTCCTTATTTTCTCTATCTAACTATCCCTTCTATCCATCTACCAAGCTTGAACTGTTTGGACAGATATTCTTTCTTTATTCTACAACAAGAAATTTAAACATGGAATGGTCTAGATTGAACTATTGGGCCATCCATCAAGTGTGATAAACAACAGTGTTTGCACATTGTGAACTTGCAGAATAAGATAGCAGTGGCATTTTGACTGGCCACTTTCCTGGTCTTTTGGTTTGGGGTTCATTTTCTTTACTTTTGTTGACCAATTTACTCTTTTTGCCCTTTGATTTTTCTTTTAGGGCATACCCTCTTTACATTTTTTAATTTTCCTCATTTGTTTACAAAATATGGAACCTTTGCAGCATGAAAAGATGAACATATTTGGCACTTCCATTGTCAATCATGAAAAATGAAACCTATTGGTATAGGAACCTAACAGGCCATATAAAAAAAAAGATATATATATATATATATATATATATATATATATATATATATATATATATATATATATATATATATATATATATATATATATATATATATATATATATATATATATATATATATATATATATAGTATATATATATATATATATATATATATATATATATATATATATATAATAATAATAGAGAAAGAGATTACTTTAGAAAAAAATTAATTAAAAAAAAATCTTATTAAAAAATTATATATCAAATAATTAAAATAAAATAAAATAAAAATTTCAAAAAAATAAAAATCGAAATAAAAAATAAAATATACGGCTTACCTTTTGTCCGTTGCAGGATATACAGTCGCACAATTCCCCACCACCGCTGCCGGTGACCAACCGATTCTCTGTCGCTCCCACAGTCGTTTCAACGAGAAGATCGCTGCTCCCACAATCCCTCAACGTTGCTATCCCACTATTTCAACTCGCATCTGCTGCCCCTGCTGCACTGTCATATTACCATCCGTGCCTACTATTCTTCCATCCATGTCTACCATCCACTCACTATCCCCAACCCTGTCTCGCATCACCCACGTTCGTCATCCACACTGTCACGCCCACAACTGCCCATCACCATTGGTTCCGAACACGACCATTTATGTTGCCTTAACTCGTCAATGAACCACACATCTGCATAACTTGTAAGCCGCTGTCCTTATAAGTCACAGGTCCATAGTCATATCGTTTGTTCAAGGATCGTGGCCTGAGGTAAAAAAGAAAAAAACATGCGTGGAGTTTCGATTTTGATCGTGGGTTTATGATTGACTTGGTTCATAACAATAGTTTATATAATTTATATAGTTATTAATTAGAATATAATTTAATTAATTAAATTATTTATTTATTATTTTAAAAAAAGTGTGAACTATGACAAGGAATATCAAAGAGCAATTATATTAAAAAAAATGTGAAGTCTGACAAGGAAGATTAAAGAGAAATTATATTTAAAAAAAAGAAAAGGGGGTTATCTTTAAAAACCCTAAGCTCATATAAAAAAAAGTAAAATGGGCAGTGGAGGATTTTTAGAAACTTCACGTAATTATGCTTCAGTGCTATTTAGAATTATAGGGTTTATTGCGGGAAAATATGTCACTATTGCTATCTCCTCTGCTGAAGATAAAAATTATATAACACATAAAATCCCAAACTAGTTAGGGATTCCAGAGTCAAATATAATCGAAAAATTAGACTGTTTTGGTAACAAAAAATATGACATAACCAATTTACAGTTAAAAATTGAGGATTATACATTTATATCGCAATTCTTAGTTCAAACCCTATGGAGTGATCAAGGTGACATTATTTTAGGTGCATCCTAAATGGAAACCCTAGGTTCCTTTATCCTAAATACGAAAAAGAAGTTTTTGAAATTTTCTTACAGAAAGAAAAAAATAACACTACAAGATGTTACCATGTAGAAAAATTTAGTAACACCAGAAGACATCCAAGATATTTTGAAAGTAATAGTTCAAGAAGATAAAAAAGTGTTACAAAATATGCAAAATAAAATTGATAAAATCACTGCTGCTAGAAATGAAGAAGTCTTGCAACTTAAGAATCATAATGAATAATTACTAACCCAAATTAAAAAGCTTAAGAATGACAAGAAGTCATTAAAAGACAAGTTAGAGCAACTTACTCAAGAAGTATCAAAGTCTCCAGACGTAACAGTCCAGGTTGAAGATAAGGGAACTAATACTGATCCAATCAATATCACAACTCAAGACAAGAAGCTTGAAGGCCAAAATAAAGTTGACTTAGAGAATGAGGAAGGCTTATGTCTAAAAATTCATAACCAAAATATACTCAAATAGATTAAAAAACTTAAGGACGATAATAAATCATTGACGAATAGGTTCTAAAAAGTTGTCGCAAAAGAAGCATCAAAATCGCTAGATGTAGTAATCCAAGTTGGGGAAGAAGGAACAAACTTTGACCCCACTAATCTCAGAGTTCAGGCAAATCCCAATCCTATTGAATTAAATATGTACTAAGTTGTTTTCATTCAAATGAGGGACACCCCAAATTAGGGTTCAGTAGTCAAGTCAACAACAACAATGCCTCAAGAAAATAAGGAAACTACCATAAACATGTTTAAGGAAGTTCAAACAAGAAAAAATCCTTATCTACATCCAAATCAAAAGAGTAGACACATTAATCAATCTACAAGTCTATCTCACGCAGAACATAAACAAAAAACTTATGTTCTAAAGAATCACTATCATTTTTCTTAATTAGAGGATTTTCGTTCGAATTGCCACAACAATAAAAAGTTAACAAAAATGTGTCTTACTTTACTGTAAAAAATTAACAAGTAGTTGTCTAGTAACCTTAGTTGGTTGGTTTACTAGTTTCTCAGACGCGCTCTGCAAACACTCTACTAGGTCACGTCGTTGCTGAACCTGCTCTTTCGGCCTCGGCCCTTAGCCATGGCCCCTCCGGATGCAACCCCGGAGGCGGTTTCTGCCCAACAGGCCTTCTTCGCCCTTGTCAAATCCTTACCCCCACAGCGCCCTTGCCCAACAATCTCTAAGTTTGTGAAGAAGCTAGATGTTCTGCAAGAAGTGATCCTTCCTCCAACTCTTCCTCGCATGGAATCTCTTTCATTAGCAAAACGAGGTCTCATCGGACAATTCACTGGTCTCTGGCCCTCTCTGAAGACAATGCAAAGGTGGGTTGAATGAAACTAGTCTGACAAAATACAAGGAAAAATCTCCATCTGCTTCTGTGGGAAAGGGTACTTAACCTTCCATTTTGAATCAAGAGAAGACAAGGATCTAATCTTTAGAAATGGACCATATTTCATGCACTCCAGAGGCTTATACCTCAACAAATGGACTTTTGATTTTGACCCCGAATTGGATATCCCTAGTGAAGTCCCGGTCTGGGTTCGGCTCCCTCACCTTCCTCTCCACTTTTGGGGAGACGAATTGGTTCGAGCCATTGGGAATGCTATTGGAAGATTTATTGATCGTAGTGAGCCAAAAGATAACATGCAAGCCTGTGCCCGCATATGTGTTGAAGTTGATATCGACAAAGGCCTCCCTGAAGCCATCAAACTCAAAGTGGATGACTAGATGCACATCCAACAATTGGACTATGAGCAGATCCCTTTCAAATGCAAGGTATGTCACGAATATGGCCATTTTGCCAATCACTGCTCTAAATTAGTTGATGTTGAATTTTTTTCACAAGATGAGCAATGGGAAATGGTCAAGAAAAAGAAGACTACTCCCAACCCTAAGGCAAACCCTGAAGCTACCCCTCCCAAGACTAATATAGCCATCCCCTCCATCTCATCTCTCCTAAACTCTTCCATCCCCTCCCTCACCCATCTACTCCCTCCCCTTTCTTCATCCAATCCTTTTTCTGCCATTTCCCCTCCTGAAGACAACCCCCGTTCCATGTCCCAAGCTGATGCCATTGAACCCACCCCCCTGCTTATCTCCTCCTTCTTTTCCCACGATCCTCCCTCTTCTAGATCTACCAGGAGTTCTTCTAAAGAGCACGATGTAACTATGGACACAAAAAAAAAACAAGGGCCAGGAAGGAAGTCTTCAAAGCAACAGAGAGATGAAAACACTCAAAAGGATATTGCCATGGGTACGCAGAACCCCATAGAAACCTACATTTTGGGGAAAAATAATAAAGAAGCAGTGCATAAGGAACAAGGAGGGCGAGCAACTCTCCGTACCCCTCACACTCAATGATGAAAGTTCTATCCTGGAATAGCAGGGGACTAGGGCACCCCTCAAAAATTGTTGCCCTAAAAGATCTAATAATACATGAAAAACCAGAAATCCTATTGCTAGAAGAAACAAAACAAGGACACCAAGAAATGAAAGGACTCATTGGTAAGCTAAAGCAGTATAAAGGATGCATAAGCGAATCAAGGGGTGCCTCCAGGGAAATTGAAACCCTCTGGAATCACAACATTTGGAAACACATAACAGATGTAGTCAGCCGGTACTGGATTAAAATCGCACTAGAGAGATTAACATATAACCAAAGGATTGTCATCTATAACATCTATGCACCAATACACTATAGAGACAAAGAGCAGTGTTGGAATTCCCTCAAAATAAAAATAGATGAAGGAAGCAACAATATTATTCTTGGTAGAGACCTCAATCTCATACTCCACTCCAATGAGAAAAGAGGAGGCTGTTTTTCTCATGACCCCTACAGATCACAGTTGGAGACCATCATGCAGGATCATGATCTAGTTGACGTTGTTCCAAAAAATCGCAGATTCACTTGGAATAATCGCAGATTGGGCAAAGGTAATATCATGGAAAGGCTTGACAGGATTTTGGTGAATGTCATGCTCCTCTCATCTTACTCCACTGCTTATGCCATCGTTCTCCCCTACTCAGCGTCTGATCATTACCCCACAACTCTTGTTCTCGAAGCACACTGCCCTTTAGGGCCCATACCTTTTAAATACAACCCACTGTGGAGCAACATTCCTACTGTCAAAGAGATTGTCAAAAACACATGGTGTCAGCACATAGAAGGATCGTTGGGATACATATGGGAAAACAAGTTAAAAAGGACCAAATACGCCTTGAAGGAATGGGCAAAAAACTACTACAAGGAACCTAAGAAGGACAAAATTGAGATAAAAAACAAATTGGAAAAAATTCACAGCATAACAGAGGAATGAGGGCTCTCCCAGGAATACAAAGCACTCGAAGGTGATCTCTACTTCCAGCTATATCGTGCCAATAGAGCGGAGGAGCAAAAGTGGAGAATAAAATCAAGACAGCTATGGTTGCAAGTAGGAGACAAAAATTCTGCTTTCTTTCATACGCATGGAACTGTCAGGAAAATTAGGAATAATGTTACCTCCATCATCGACGCTGAAGGGAATCTCCAAACCACTCAAGGTGCTATCAGAAAGGTAGCCTCAGATCATTACAGTGCTCTTTTAACAGAAACGAAAGAGGTGGAAGATTACTCAGATCTACTGCAACACCTCCCCACTGAGATCAGTAAGGAAACCAATGAAAACCTAATCAAAGAGATTGAAGAAGAAGAAATAAGAAGAGCTATCTAGACGTTCCAACCAAACAAAGCTCTTGGCCCAGATGGTTTCCCCATTTGCTTCTTCCAAGCTTATTGGGGAATAATAAAAAAAGATCTTGTCAAAATGATAAATTGGACTCAACGCAAGGGTAAAATAGGAGGTTTCACCAATGCCACCTGTTAGTGTCGGTCATGATGCCCTCCATCAGTGATCAAAAAACTCTTTGCATATGCATAAGTAGGTGTCTCATCAATGTCAGTTTTTCATTCCATTAGGCATGCCATAAAACTGATGGAGGAGCTGGTCCTTGTTCCCTTCTTGGCTTTGCTGGATCAGGTCATATCAGTTAATGAGCTTGTGTCACACTTGTTTTGTTTTGTCTTGAAGTCCAAAGTCTTAGGTCTAGGGTTTCAGTCAAATGTCATTGCAAGATCATGAGTTAGAGGTCCATGAGTCCCCAGCAAGCCAGAAGGAGGTATGTAAATATGTTTCATTGATATTTTTCATCATGTACAGCTTATTTATACCTTGGATTTAAAAACCCTGTTTTTAAAGCCAAGGTCATGTCAATTTTGTAAAGTAATAAGGAAATTTCAAAAATTCTTCAAAATGCCGGCAATAACCCTGGTCTCCTCGCCAGAGTCCATCAGATGGTCTATCTGCAAAAATAACGGAGCTAAAGCACCCAAAAAGTCAAATTCAGAACAAAAGAAAACTCAAAA
The DNA here is from genome assembly GCA_031772625.1 of Pinus tabuliformis. Taxonomy (NCBI): domain Eukaryota; kingdom Viridiplantae; phylum Streptophyta; class Pinopsida; order Pinales; family Pinaceae; genus Pinus; species Pinus tabuliformis. The sequence continues at coordinate 712,061,025 of CM062811.1, read as the reverse complement.
CAATGTTAAAAGAAAGTGTCAAGGCAAAACATTAGAAAGTGGGTTTGGTAAGTAATTTTTTTCAAATTGAGCTTATAAAGAGTCAAATTCCCTCTCAATACCCTCATTGTGCATCCAAAGAGCTTGCAAGAAGAAGTGATAGGGCGAAGAGGCGAAAGGAGGCAAAGTGCAGAGAAATTGAACCAGTTTCAGGTGCGCGACCCGTCAGAGGTTGTGCGCGACCTGTTGGGCGGTGCGCGACCCGTCAGGCGCCTCCCAGCAGTGTTAATTTGTAACGGGTGCGACTCGTCGGGCTGTGCGCGACCCGTTGGGTGCCTTGCGTGACCCGTCAAGCTGTTGACACCAAAACCGCCCCAAATTCTGTCCAATCGCCCTCTAAGTTGCAAAATCGACCAAGGTAGGGTCTATACACTTGATGAATTGATGAATGGTGAATGATGAGCTTTCATTTATATGTTTTTATCACTAAGAATGCAAAGAAAATAGATTTTGGTGATTGCTTGTCAATGTAGGCATAATGCTAGGGTTTGGTGTTTTTTTCAAGGTTTTAATTCCCATTTATGTTCCCTCCATGTTTCCCCATTGATTTCACAATTGTCATCATATGTCTCTATCTTATCTTATTTGCAAAGAATATGAAATTTTCCTCCTTCCAAGTATCAAATCCTATCCCTCCCTAAACACATTCCCAAAACCCTAATACCCTCCATTGTGATATAAAAACACACACAGCAAAAAGAACAAAATGCTATGAAAGAAAAACAAAATGATTATGCAAAAAAGAAAGCAATATGATGATAAAATGCCAAAACAAGAAATAAAGAAAATGTGGCTGTGTATATAAACAAAAGCAAAGGAAATATTGCTATGTATATTTGATCAAAAGTAATGTTGCTGTGGTCCTAAAAAGCAAAAACCATGTTTTCCCTTCTATCCCCTAATATCCTTGTCAATGAAACCCCTTTTCCCTTTTGACAAAATGTCAATGAAGCCCTTTTCCCCTAGCATCAAATGTACATGAACCCCTTTGAAAAAACAGAGTGTGCCTTATGATGTACATTGAAAGGCAGAAATCAAATGAGAAAGTTATCTATGCTGTCCCATCCCCCTGTTGAGCATACATGTCATTTCCCTTGGTTATTATTATCCATGTTTCCCTAATAAAAACATTTCTTTGCAAATGATTTCCCACTGATTAAGATGAGATTATATGTTTGACAGTTTGTGAATTGTCCCTTGAAAATTCCATGTTTTCATATGTTTCCCTTTCCTTATTAAAAAATCCCCTCCCCTAACATTTCCTTCATGATTTTTTCCCCTTGAAAACAGCATACAACTCAGCATTTTTGCAGGCAAGGGCAGCAGTTTACTTTGTCTATTTTCTCCACTTTGCTCAAAAGCACCATGTCAACCACCGAGTTTGACCGGAGAGAGCCTTCTCCTGCCTCGTAGGGCTAGCTACGAGGCTGAATGGTTTGATGTAGCCTTGAGATTTGTCTATCTCAGCCTAGGTGAAATTTCAAGAGCTAACATACTGGCGACCATACTGGGGAGAACAAATTTGTAATTTGCTCATTGTGGTGTGATTTCTTAAGTCTTAGACAGAGTCTGAAGATACGCCAGGTAGCCTTCGAACACGCTCTTGTTTTACATCAGCGTTAGTAGATAAACGCTGCTTCAGTCGATCTCCGTGAGCTTTTGAAACCCTCACTTCATTGACATTTTTATCCCAGTATCATTATGGACTCTAAGCTTTGGATGATAGGCTAAGAGTTTTCATACGGCTGAGCGGTTTTTCCTTTCCTAGTCCATTCACGAAAACAAGCTGGCTACTGATCCAAGACCAATTGTTAGATCTAATTCATCACCTGCTGTTATTAAATATTTTGAAGATCTTGATTTTGACGAAGGTTTTGAATTGTCTTTGTTTAAAACTAAGTCTGACAGTGCACTCGACTCTTTAGTCCTTGATCCTAATTTTGCAGCTTCCATTGATTATGAGAGACACAACAAGGTGATTGAAAATTTCATATTGAGACATCTCCAGACAGACATTCAAACCACTACCCTTGTTGATTTTCTTGAGAATATCTCTGATAATATTGGATCTGCTCTTAATCTCTCTGATAATATTGGATCTTCTCTTACGGCTCACCAGGAATCCTTCCCTCCTTTTATTTCCATTTCACCTATAGTAACTCATCCCGAAACCCCTGTTGGTTCCCCTTCATCCCATACACCTCACACTCCTCCCACCCCTTCAACTCCACAAACTTCTCTCCCCATTGTTACAGCCCCTGTTATCATACTCCCACCTCCCCCTCCTCAAACACATCCTACTCCCCCGCCTCCTCCGCCTAGAGCAATGGCTGCCCGGTTTGCTCCCCTTGTTCTTCCCCAAAATCTTCATGACATGCCAGCTGACTATCAAAGCAAAATACCCATGTTTGATGGCACTCCTCAAAGTGTTTCAGCGCAGCAGCATATAGACCGGATGACTACCTTTTTTGATCTATATGAGCTAGACGAGGAAGATGTTACAATGAGGTTATTCGTTCAGACATTTGGAGGAGAAGTTCGGAAATGGTTCAGAGGGCTGGCAGCTGGTAGTATCGTCTCCTTGGAAGCACTTGAAAGGCAATTCTTGGACCGATGGGAAATAAGAAAAGACCCGCTGCAAATCAATGCCGAATACAACAACCTCAAGCGAAATCTGGGTGAGTCGGTTCAGGACTATATAATCAGATTTAATTCAGTTTATAATGCTATCCCCGATGATTTGAAGCCATCAAGAAAGTCCGCATTGCTTAAGTTCCCGGATGGTTTTGATCCGGAGATGGCCTACTCACTGCGGGACCGAGATCCTCCTACATTGGAGGAAATGCAGAAAATTGCAGTCAGTGTGGAGGCTAATTTGAATGACAAAAGGGCAAGAATGAAGGCGGAGAAGAAGGTCACAATTAAAGAAGAGGCAGCATCCACTTCTCAGGTTCTTCGTACAGTTGAGGAGGTGAAAAGGACACTCCAAAATCTTAGTCTTGGCAAACCGGAACCTCAAGTTCGAAACCCAAATTTCAGAGGTCAACAACAACAACCCCAATATAGAATCAAATAGCGGGAAACACGAGCACAAGAGGCGGCCGTGCAGCAGCCAATCCAACCTCCACTTCAGCAAAATTATGTCACTCAAGAATCAGAGGATGAAGGTGAAGGTGTTGGTGAAGAAAATCACTTCTTCACTCCCGATGATCTGCCCACATACATCACGGAGGAAGAAGAGCTGATAGGTAATGCATATACACCTCAAGATGAGCATTACATTTTATCTAATGATGTTGTACTTCAAGATGAGTTTGAAGAGTATCAAAGAGGTTACTTACACGCTTTATCAGCTCAGCAAGGCCAGCAAAGGCAATTGAGAAACCGGACAATTCCCATAAATCCGATTCAAAAGAGAGCAGAAAACTTGGCAAAGAATGGTGCTGCTGTTCCACAGAGAAAAGGTAAAGAAATCATGGATCCTTCATCAACTCAATCAGTTCCAGCACACAAGATGGATCAGCCATCAAATGTACCCAAAGATAGAGCAGAAAAAAGAGACAATTCGGCAAAGGAAGGTGAAAAGAGTCAAGCATTCAGCATTGAGAATGAAGTCGCGAAATTGAAATTGTCCATTCCATTGACAGAGGTCATGAAGAACAGTACATATCGAGCACAAATTTCCAAGATGTTCAACATTGATCCAATGTTAGATGCGGTGAACGTAGAAGACGATCAGCCGGAATTGATCTTTGGGCCAGCTCTAAATGGTGAGTCTCCTGAGAGTGATGTTCCTCCATTCTATATCAGCTTGAGAATACATGATTATGTGCTTCATAATGCCATGTTTGATTCGGGAGCGTCACATAATTTAATGCCCAAGGCAATTATGGAGAAGTTGGGGCTTGATATTACTCGAAAGTACCATGATTTATATTCATTTGATTCCAGCCGGGTTAGATGCATTGGCTTGATTAAAGATTTGGTTGTTAGTCTGGATCAAATTCCAGCAAAGAACCTATTGATGGACGTGGTAGTGGCGGACATTCCTCCACGATTTGGCATGCTGCTTTCGAGGTCATGGGGATCCAAGCTCAAAGGTACCCTTCAGCTTGATTTTTCATATGCTACTATTCCGGTGTTTGGTCAGATGAGGAAAGTGTATCGAGAGCAAAAGATGAAGTATATGATTACTAGCAAGGAAAAGCCAGTAAATCATCCTGTAAATTATGTACAAACAGATTTAGAATCTTATGTTTTATTTGCTGATAATTTTAATGAGGTAGATAGTCAGTTAGTTCAGGTAGAAGATATCCCAGGCATTGCAGAAAATTTCAGAGAAGTATTGAGAACGGAAAGTGAAGAAAGGACTGCTGTCATAAGGTCAATCGCTGAAACAAATGGGCAGCAAATCATGACTGCAACAACATCACAAGTGCAGCCCTTGGAAGATGATGAGGATGGTCTTTGGACCATGGATTTTGATGGTGCAGTGGGCAGCGATGGAGCTGGTATAGGTGTGTGGATTCGTAGTCCATTTTCAGTCCCTAACCAAGTTCCAAGCAAGGTACGGGTGTGTTCTTACAAATTGGCTTTTGATTGTTCGAATAATGAAGCGGAATATGAGGCCCTTATTGCTGGTTTGAAAATCCTTCGAAAGTTGAAAGCAAAGAAGATAGCGGTTTATGGCGACTCCGAATTAGTTATCAAACAAGTGAAGGGGGAATTTCAAGCCAAACACCCACGTATGCGGGCTTATCGCAATGCTGTTCTAGACATTTTGAAGCGGTTTTCAGAACATACCTTGACATGTGTGCCCCGGATTCAAAATGGTGTTGCGGATGCATTGGCAAAGGCAGCAAGTAATTTGAAAATACCAATGAATTCAAGCAACAAGTTCGAAATCTATGTGAAGCATCGTCCTACAATCCCGGATAATCAAAGGTGTTGGCAAGTCTTCCAAGATGACGAAGAGATCAAAGACTTCTTGCATGGAGAAGGTAAATTTGAAGAAATCTCAATAGATATGGAGCCTGAAGGAGTGAATCAAATGGATGTTTTGCAGCTGAAAGACAATTATATTCCTAAAGGGCTGATTCCTTTAGAAGAACTTTTTGATCAAGATGATGTGGCCCGCAAGCCAACTTTGATGCCAACAGATGAAGGTGTGGAAGATGTGAACCTTGGGACAGCCGAGAATCCAAAGATGGTGAAGTTATCAAAAGCATTGCCGCCCAAGGTAAAGAATCAATACATTAGATTATTGTCATCGTTTTCTAATGTGTTTGCTTGGGATTATTCAGATTTAAGGACCTATGATACAAGCATTATTCAACACACTATTCCCATAAAGCCAAATCAAAAGCCTTTTCGACAAAAGTTGCGGAGGATCAATCCCAAGTTGCTGCCTTTGATCGAGAAGGAAGTCAATAGGCTCTACAAGTCTGGAATTATAGTCCCTATTCGCTTTTCTGATTGGATCTCCAATCTAGTGCCTGTGAGAAAGAAGACCGGTGAAATACGCTTGTGCATAGACTTCAGAAATTTGAACAAAGTATCTCTCAAGGACAACTATCCGCTGCCCAAAACAGACCACATATTGCAGCGGGTAGTGGGCGCTTCAAGGATGTCATTGCTAGATGGATACTCCGGCTACAATCAGATTTTAGTGCACGAAGATGATCGTGATAAGACAGCCTTCACTACACCTTGGGGAACATTTCACTATGCCAAAATGCCATTTGGGTTGAAGAACGCGGGTGCCACATTTCAGCGAGCTATGGATATGGCCTTTGCCAATGAAAAGGATATATTCTTAGTTGTTTATCTTGATGATCTAACCGTGTTTTCCAAATCAGATGAAGAGCATTTGTTTCATTTGACTAAAGTGTTCCAAAAATGCAGAAAATATGGCATTTCCTTGAATCCGAAAAAGAGTCTTTTTGCCATGAGTGAAGGCAAGTTGCTGGGACATATCATTTCCAAAGATGGTATTTGAATTGATCCTGCACGGGTGGAAGCAATTCAGCAGCTAGAGCAGCCCCGAAACAAGAAGGAGATACAATCTTTTAATGGCAAATTAAATTTTCTGCGCCGCTTCATTCCTAACCTTGCAGAGCACCTTAGAGAGATAACCAATATGCTTCGGAAGGACAGCGAGATCAAATGGACCGAGGAGGCGGTCAAATCTTTCAATTTAATCAAAGTAATCTTGTCTTCAGCCCCAACCTTGATCAACCCCGATTATACTCAGGATTTCATTTTGTTTTCTTTCGCTTCTGAGCATACATTGGCAGCCGTATTGATGCAAAAGAGAGAAGGAGTTGAGAGGCCAATTGCATTTTTCAGCCGAATCATAAGAGACGGGGCGCTGAATTATAATATCATTGAGAAGCAAGCGTTGGCACTGATTAAGGCTTTGAAAGATTTCCGGGTATACATACTCAACTCTCATGTATTGGCATATGTTCCTAGTGCGGCCGTAAAAGATGTCTTGGTACAAACGGAGCCGGAAGGTAGGAGGGGTAAGTGGATTGCTGCTCTTTTGGAATATGATGTTGAAATCAAGCCTACCAAGCTGATTAAAGGCCAAGGTCTCGCAAAGTTGATGGCTGAAACAAACCTTCATGCCCTTGACATCAACTTGATTGCTGCCTTATCCGATGGTGATGAAGAAAATTCAGCGGTTCAGGTATCGGATATTTTTATTACTTCTCCTTGGTATGCTGATATAGTTTATGTGCTTCAAAATGTATCCGCACCTCCTGGAATGTCAAGAAACAAAGCAAGAACACTGAAGCTAAAGGCTGCTAAGTTTTGCATTATGAAATCTGCACTTTATTGGAAAGATCCCGGTGGCATCTTGCTGAATTGTTTGGTTGAAGAGGAAGCAAAGGCAACAGTAGAGGATTTCCATAAAGGCGACTGTGGAGGTCATTTGTTTTGGAAAACTACAGCCAATAAGATCTTGCGGGCTGGTTTCTATTGGCCTTCTCTATTTTCTGATGTGTACAAAGCGGTGAAAAGCTGCCATGAATGCCAAATATTCCAAGGGAAGCAAAGGTTGCAGCCATTGCCTCTCAAACTGGTGGAAATCAGCGCACCCTTTCAGCAGTGGGGCTTAGACTTTATTGGTGAAATCCACCCAGCATCATCCGGGCAGCATCGATGGATCTTAACTGCCACCGATTACTTCACAAAGTGGATAGAGGCAATTCCCACTCGGCAGGCCACGGATTCGGTAATCATTTCTTTTCTTGAGAATAATATCTTGTCACGTTTTGGCTGTCCATTCAAATTGATCACAGATAATGCAGCGGCATTTAAGTCCAAGAAGATGGTTGATTTTTGCTATAAGTATAACATCAGCTTGGGGCACTCCACGGCTTATCATCCGCAAGGTAATGGGCTGGCCGAATCGTCAAATAAGTCACTAGTGAACATTATCAAGAAGATGCTGGAAATTAACAAGAAAAGTTGGCACAAGAAGTTGGTAAATGCATTGTGGGCTGATCGGGTAAGTCAAAAGAAGTCAATTGGCATGTCGCCATTTGAAATCGTTTATGGAATTGATGCAGTTTTTCCAACATCACTTAGTGTACCGGTCGCGAGATTGCTTCAAGAGGCGGGTGAAGATCCAGATCCAATGCAAAGGCGAATCAATCAAATGATTCACTTGCAGCAAACAAGGGAAGAGGTTCTCCAAAATTCTTTGAGGTTGCAAGAGCGCATCAAGAAAATCTATGACAAGAAGGCAAAGTCGGAAAACTTTCAGCTGGAAGATGTCGTTTTGAGATGGGATGCCCGAAATGAGGACAAAGGTAAGCACGGTAAATTCGATAATTTGTGGAAAGGTCCTTATAAGATTGCTGCATATCGTGGTCCCAATGCTTTCCTTCTCAAAGAGATGAATGGTGATGAATGTCCCGGTGGGTCGGTGAATGGCCGGCTTCTGAAAAGGTATCATGTTTGAGCAATTTCTGCTCCAATCATCCTCATTGTAATTACCGGTTTCCTTTCATATTACAACAAGTGTGAACTGATCTCTCATCCTTAGTTTGGGGCCCGCGGTGAAGGCTATAATTCTAAGGATGGTGATTAGTTGGTGTGAAGTTTTCAGATTGTTTATTTTCTGCAAAAGTTAGTTTGTTTGTGTCGAAGTCCTTTGAAAATTTCAGTTCATAGTCAAGTCCAATATAGTCATTTCAAGTTTAGTCACGTGTGTACAAGTTGACTCCATTGCCCAATAAATAAGGCACTGGTCAGCTCTCCCAGAGGTCTAAGGTTCTTGGCACCTCCAAGGAGCTACCATCCCCATTGGAGCCAATGTTAGTGTCGGTCATGATGCCCTCCATCAGTGATCAAAAAACTCTTTGCATATGCATAAGTAGGTGTCTCATCAATGTCAGTTTTGCATTCCATTAGGCATGCCATAAAACTGATGGAGGAGCTGGTCCTTGTTTCCTTCTTGGCTTTGCTGGATCAGGTCATATCAGTTAATGAGCTTGTGTCACACTTGTTTTGTTTTGTCTTGAAGTCCAAAGTCTTAGGTCTAGGGTTTCAGTCAAATGTCATTGCAAGATCATGAGTCAGAGGTCCATGAGTCCCCAGCAAGCCAGAAGGAGGTATGTAAATATGTTTCATTGATATTTTTCATCATGTACAACTTATTTATACCTTGGATTTAAAAACCCTGTTTTTAAAGCCAAGGTCATGTCAATTTTGTAAAGAAATAAGGAAATTTCAAAAATTCTTCAAAATGCCGGCAATAACCCTGGTCTCCTCGCCAGAGTCCATCAGATGGTCTACCTGCAAAAAGAACGGAGCTAAAGCACCCAAAAAGTCAAATTCAGAACAAAAGAAAACTCAAAACAGTGTTAAAAGAAAGTGTCAAGGCAAAACATTAGAAAGTGGGTTTGGTAAGTAAATTTTTTCAAATTGAGCTTATAAAGAGTCAAATTCCCTCTCAATACCCTCATTGTGCATCCAAAGAGCTTGCAAGAAGAAGTGATAGGGCGAAGAGGCGAAAGGAGGCAAAGTGCAGAGAAATTGAACCCGTTTCAGGTGCGCGACCCGTCAGAGGTTGTGCGCGACCTGTTGGGCGGTGCGCGACCCGTCAGGCGCCTCCCAGCAGTGTTAATTTGTAACGGGCGCGACCCGTCGGGTTGTGCGCGACCCGTTGGGTGCCCTGCGCGACCCGTCAAGCTGTTGACACCAAAACCGCCCCAAATTTTGTCCAATCGCCCTCTAAGTTGCAAAATCAACCGAGGTAGGGTCTATAAACTTGATGAATTGATGAATGGTGAATGATGAGCTTTCATTTATATGTTTTTATCACTAAGAATGCAAAGAAAATAGATTTTGGTGATTGATTGTCAATGTAGGCATAATTCTAGGGTTTGGTGTTTTTTTCAAGGTTTTAATTCCCATTTATGTTCCCTCCATGTTTCCCCATTGATTTCACAATTGTCATCATATGTCTCTATCTTATCTTATTTGCAAAGAATATGAAATTTTCCTCCTTCCAAGTATCAAATCCTATCCCTCCCTAAACACATTCCCAAAACCCTAATACCCTCCATTATGATATAAAAACACACACAGCAAAAAGAACAAAATGCTATGAAAGAAAAACAAAATGATTATGCAAAAAAGAAAGCAATATGATGATAAAATGCCAAAACAAGAAATAAAGAAAATGTGGCTGTGTATATAAACAAAAGCAAAGGAAATATTGCTATGTATATTTGATCAAAAGTAATGTTGTTGTGGTCCTAAAAAGCAAAAACCATGTTTTCCCTTCTATCCCCTAATATCCTTGTCAATGAAACCCCTTTTCCCTTTTGACAAAATGTCAATGAAGCCCTTTTCCCCTAGCATCAAATGTACATGAACCCCTTTGAAAAAACAGAGTGTGCCTTATGATGTACATTGAAAGGCAGAAATCAAATGAGCAAGTTATCTATGCTGTCCCATCCCCCTGTTGAGCATACATGTCATTTCCCTTGGTTATTATTATCCATGTTTCCCTAATAAAAACATTTCTTTGCAAATGATTTCCCGCTGATTAAGATGAGATTATATGTTTGACAATTTGTGAATTGTCCCTTGAAAATTCCATGTTTTCATATGTTTCCCTTTCCTTATTAAAAAATTCCCTCCCCTAACATTTCCTTCATGATTTTTTCCCCTTGAAAACAGCATACAACTCAGCATTTTTGCAGGCAAGGGCAGCAGTTTACTTTGTCTATTTTCTCCACTTTGCTCAAAAGCACCATGTCAACCACCGAGTTTGACCGGAGAGAGCCTTCTCCTGCCTCGTAGGGCTAGCTACAAGGCTGAATGGTTTGATGTAGCCTTGAGATTTGTCTATCTCAGCCTAGGTGAAATTTCAAGAGCTAACACCACCCATCTTGCCCTCCTTCCTAAATAGAATCAACCTTCATCCTTCTCCCGATTTCGACCCATTCTCTTTGCAATTCATCTTACAAAATTTTGACCAAAATCCTCGCCTCTCGTCTTAAACCTCTCCTCCCCTCGCTCATCTCTGAAAATCAAGGAGGCTTCTTGGCCAATAGGCAAATTTCCAACTCAATTCTCCTCGTCCAAGAAGTTATACACTCCAGCCAATCTAGAAAGGAAAAAGATTTCATTCTAAAATTGGACTTAGCCAATGCCTTCGACAGAGTTAGACACTCATTCCTCCTTGCTGTTCTACAGAAAATGGGGTTTTCTGCGCCCTTCCTTGACCTCATCAAAGCTTGAATTTCGGGTCCTTGGATCTCTCCTCTCATTAATGGTAGACCAGGGCCATCCTTTCAATCCTCTCAAGGGCTAAGACAAGGTTGTCCCCTTTCTCCTTACCTATTCATCTTGATGGCTGAGTCCTTTAGTAAGGCCTTGGACTACAATCGGCATGTCGGTCTTATAACAGGTATTAAGTTTGGGAATGGAGTTAAAAACATAAACCACTCTCAATTTACTGACGATACATTGTTAATGGGAGGAGCCTCCAATACAATAGCTCGTCATTTCAAAGCCCTCTTAGACAAATACATGAGCTACTCAGGAGGTATGGTCAACCATCTCAAAAGTTGCATCTATGGTTGGAACACTTTTGCTCAACTCCTTCATAACATCACCAACACATTTGGGGTCCCTTGCAAATTAGACTGGGGGCATTTCACTTATCTGGGCATGCCAGTGAGTGTTGGTACTCTGAAAGCTGAAGTATGGGACACTATCATAGATAAAATGAAAAGGAAAGTGCAGCAATGGGGCTCCTCTTGGCTCAATCGAGCAGGCCACCTAGTTCTCCTAAAAACAGGTCTTTATTCTTTGCCCTTATACCAATTCACACTTCTGCAAGCTCCTGCTAATTTTCATCACAAAATGGAAGCCATCCTCCATCATTTTATTTGGAAAGGGGGGAAAATGAAAAAAGAAGTACAATCTTATAAAATGGAAGCAGGTCATTCAAACCCAGGAAGGTGGAGGTTTAGGAATTAAATCTCCCAAGCTCCTAAATCTGGCATTTGGTGTCAAGATTGTTTGGATATTCATTAGTGGCTAATCTGCTTGGTGGAAAAGTGTGTTGGAAGCCAAATATCTAAATTCTCCAAGACATCACCTCTTGGATTACGATATCCCTAACAGAGTTTGCTCTAAAATCTGTTAGTTGTGCAAGAAATCAATCCCCTTTCTTGCCAAATAAATTTCCAAAGTCCCCAAGGGTGGCACCAACATCAAAATCAAAGCAGATAGAATAATGGGACAACAACCTATCAGCAACAAACCTGGAACTGATCAGATTCTTTCCTTATTTGACAGCATAGGGCTTCATTACTTGGACCAGATATCTGAGTGGGATACCCAATCTCAGACTTGGACAAGATGGACCTTTCCATCCATACCCATAGACCTCGAAGCAAGTTTATCTAATCTCCAAGCCCACCTCCATAGCATTGCTCCAATTAAAAAACGGCAATGATGGCTTCCATTGGGATCCTTCAGGCTCCAATTACACAATCAAAGCCATCCACCAACATATCTGTAACAATGAATACCCCGTGCCCATTTGGCCACATTGGAAAATTTTCTGGAAATCAGAGACCATTCCAAAAATAAAATTCTTCATTTGGGTCCTCCTAAAAGGGAAAGTTCTCACATCTGATTATTTACAAAAGCGAGACATAATTGGTCCATCCCGTTGCCCAAACTGCCAAGTAGCTGAAGAAACCATCCAACAACTCTTCATCGCTTACCCCTTTTCCACAGGCTGTTGGAAAGAAATATATCTTAACACCCATCTCCCCTGGAGCCCCCCATAACTCCATTGTCGAATTCTGCATCTTTGGAAGAAGAACTATCCGTGGCAATGAAAGAAGAACAATATTGCCAAAAGAGTTTAGGATGCTCTTCCCTATTCTCTCCTATGGAACATATGGTTGGCAAGAAACCACATGGTCTTCAAATACAAAGAAACCAACACAAGGAAATTATGTAACAAGGCAAGGAGCCTTACATTGGAAACCATCTCAGTCAGAAGTCAAAAGAAAATTGACATCGTTGATATTTGTGTTGAAGAAAGGAATTTCATATTAGGTGTGATGAAACAGTGTTTGCACCTTGTGAACTTACTTTGCACAAATAAAATAGTAGTGGCATTTTGACTGGCCACTTTCCTGGTCTTTCTTTGGGGTTCATTTTCTTTTTCTTTTGTCGACCAATTCATTCTTCTTGCCTTTTGATTTTTCTTTTAGGGCATACCCTCTTTACATTTTTTAATTTTCTTTATCTATATACAAAATATGGAAACTTTGCAGCATGGAAAGGATGATCATATTTGGCACTTCCATAGTCAATCATGAAAAATGAAACCTATTGGTATAGGCTCCTAACAGTGGCTCCACTTGGGGAAATGGGCCACGCGTCCCTATGTACGATGACAAAATCGCTTTCCATCGGGAGCTAACTCTCGTACAGCGGGGCGGCTCCGATATCAGCGTGGGCCGTTGGATCTGGTGGGTGCGATCCAACGGTTGACGGGAGGCGCAGGTGCTGGTACGATATGGCGCGGGGACCCGCCCATATATTTAATATTTTAATGTTTACGCGAGGGGTTTAAACCTTGGGTTATGGGTTTATGTGGTATATACGGGTGGCTAAGGTTATTGGTTCAACCAAAAGTCAAACCAATTCCAACATATATGTGCACGTGGGGGTTTTTAATGAGGTTATTTATTTAACCTGGTGTTAAATAAACCCTTGTGGAACATGTGGAGGGTTCTTATTGGACCCAGGTGGACCTATAATCCCAACAGAATTTTTAAATATGCCATATTAGGCCGGGGCAGGGTATTTATAATGTTTTTGGGTTTTTCATATAGTTTTTCATAGTATGGGGAAGGAAATATTACAAAGGAGCTATATAATATAGTTAATGTTAATATGATTCTTTCTTTTTTGAATAGATAACGCTAAGTCTGTAGAGTAATAGCTTAGGTTTTTTAGGGAAATTGAGTAAAATGGTAAGATATTTACACAAGAAATGTGGCCTCTTTTCACTAAGTAAACTTAGAGTTCAACTTAGCATTTCTCCTAGAATGAAGTGAAACAGGACTATTGGGCAGATCCCAAGGTCCTTGAGGGGATGTTAGTAAAAGATTTCTGGGGGAATGATGGGGGAAATTAGTCATGCTTCCACTGTTCTGCAGTCACTTTTCCATGGTATTAGTGTCATTGATGAGATGAGTCCTTCCTGACAAGGCAAAAAGATCACAAACTTGTTTCTGCAACCTCAAACTACCTACCCAGCCTAATACACCTAGCATTTTTTCTTCCTTTTGATTGGGTGCATTTGGACTAGCAAACCCTGATTTACCTCTTTTTTCTTTTGAATGCCCTCCTATCTAAATCTACCCTTATCTCTTCCAAGGGCCCAGATTAAGCAGTTGGGCTCCTTTGTTTCTCTACCTGTCTACTCATCTGCCAAGCTTGAACTGTTTGGACAGATCTTTATTCTCTGTTCTACAACAGAAAATTTAAATATGGAATGGCCCAGATTGAGCTGTTGGGCCATCCATTAGGTGTGATGAAACAATGTTTGCACCTTGTGAACTTACTTTGCATAAATAAAATAGTAGTGGCATTTTGACTGGCCACTTTCCTGGTCTTTCTTTGGGGTTCATTTTCTTTTTCTTTTGTCGACCAATTCATTCTTCTTGCCCTTTGATTTTTCTTTTAGGGCATACCCTCTTTACATTTTTTAATTTTCTTTATCTGTATACAAAATATGGAACCTTTGCAGCATGGAAAGGATGATCATATTTGGCACTTCCATAGTCAATCATGAAAAATGAAACCTATTGGTATAGGATCCTAACAAATGGCAAGGATCCCATAACATGGATACAACAGATGGAACAATATTTCGATCTCCGTAATGTGTAAAACACACAAAAGGTACGCATTACATCTTTATATTTGGAACCAAATCAGTTTGTATGGTATCGATGGCTTTTCTCTCGTAAACAAATTGTCACTTGGGAAATTTTTAAGGAAGAAATGATAACACATTATGAGGATACAAAAAACAACACTTTTTTTAGAAAATTGATAAATATCAAACAAAAGGGTTCAATGATGGAGCACATTGAGGACTTCCAAAAATTGAATATAAGGGTAAAATATATTCCAGAGGCGCATAGGATTGATGTGTTCATAGGGACTTTAAAAGGATAACATCCAACATGAGGTTCGTCTTTTGGAACTTGAGTCATTGGAGAAGGCATTTAGGTTGGCAAGAAAAATGGAAAGCAAAATTATGGCAACAAGGAAGCCTACCACTCACAACTATAAAGATGGAAGTGTTGTTGCTCCTAGCCTTCCACATCCTACAGGGTTGACACCACAAAAATTGGAAGAAAATAGAGCAAAAGGGCTTTGTTACAGTTGTGATAGAAAATACACTAAAGGTCATAAGTCTGTTGAGAAGAAATTATTTTACCTAGATTATGAAGAGGAGGAAGAAAAGGAACAGGAAATGTCAAAAGAAGATTATCTACACCAGGAACAAACCCTAGAGAAAGAAGAAATGAATCTGACCATATCTTGTAATGCATTGGCCGAAATTACCACTCCTCAAACTATCAAGATAGAAGGACATATCAAGAAGAAAAAGGTAATAGTGTTGATTGATTCAGGCAGTACTCATAATTTTATTCATTCTAAGATAGCCAAGGAATTGAATTTCCTCCTATATCCAGCATCAAAGTGTCAAGTGATGGTTACAAGTGGAGAAACCATAAGTTCCTTTGGAAAGTGCCATAATATCAAGCTATCCATGGGAGAATATGTATTGAATAGCCCAATGCTTTCCATTCCAATGGGTGGTGCTGATGTTGTACTAGGAGTCCAATGGCTACAATCCTTGGGTACAATAGCTTTTAATTTTCAAGAACTTTTCATGAAATTTTCTTCAGAAGGAAACGAAGTTGAATTAAGGGGTATCGTAGGGATACCGGGAAAGATAATCAGCTCTAACATAATGAAAAATCTTCTAAAGAAAGAACAACGAGGTGTAATTGCACAATTATGTTCACTAGAGGTGCCCACATTGAAATCATCTATTTCTCCAGATCTCCAAAAAGCCTTGGACAAGCATTCCAAGGTATTTGAGACTCCCAAAGGCCTCCCACCTATTCATGATCATGATCATGCTATTCATTTAATTTCAGGAAGTGTTCCTCCAAACATCAGGCCTTAAATATATCTCTATGCCCAAAGGAGTGAAATTGAACGTATGGTGGCAAATATGCTAGAGGCTGGTATAATTCAACCTAGTCAAAGTTCTTTCTTTGCTCTAGTAGTATTGGTGCACAAGAAGGATGGGTCATGGTGCATGTGTCTGGATATAGGTAGCTCAAAAAGCCCACTATTAAAGATAAATTTCTCATTCCTGTCATTGATGAATTATTGGATGAATTGAATGGATCAATTTACTTCACCAAGTTGGATCTTCATTCAAGATATCATCAAATCAGAATGAAGACTGAAGGCATTCTGAAAAAAACATTTAGAACTCATGAGGGTCATTATTAATTTTTGGTCATGACTTTTGGCCTTACCAATGTAACTTCTACATTTCAAGGTTTGATGAACTCCATTTTCAAACCATTCCTTAGAAAATTTCTGTTAGTCTTTTTTGATGATATACTAATCTATAGCAAGTCTTGGAAGGATCATGTTGAACATGTTGACAGGGTTCTCAAACTATTGGAGGAGAAACAATTATATGCAAAAACCTCCAAATGTTTATTTGGAGTACAAGAGGTGGAATATTTGGGTCATATTATATCTCATGAAGGTGTTAAGGTAGGCCATATCAGAATTAAAGCCATTAAGGAATGGAAAATCCCCACATCCATAAAGCATCTATGAGGATTTCTCGAGTTAACGGGGTATTATCTCAAGTTTGTTAAGAATTATGGGAGAATAGCAACACCTCTAACAACATTATTGAAGAAATATAGATTTTCATGGACTCCAAAAGCAACGAAATCCTTTGAACATTTTAAAGAGGCAATGTACCAAGCACTGGTCTTAGCTATGCCAGCGTTCACAAAAACATTTATTGTGGAATGTGATGCCTTAGGAAATGGAATTGGTGTTGTTTTAATGCAAGAAGAAAGACCCACTTTTTCGAAAGTCATCCAATCAAAGGAAAGTATTTACACAAAGCAAGTCGTCCAATCAAAGGAAAGTATTTACAGAAAGCTATTTATGAGAAGGAAATGTTGGCAATACTACATGCACCTAAGAAATAGCAACCCTACCTAATGGGAAGACACTTCAAGGTAAAAGAAAATCATGATAGTCTTAAATACTTTTTAGAACAAAGATTATCTTCAGAAGAGAAACAAAAATGGGTCACAAAGATGTTGGGTTATGACTTTGAAATCATCTACAAAAAATGGAAGCAAAATTTTGTGGCAGATGCACTCTTAAGAAAGGATGAGGATGTGGAAGCATTTCTTTGTGTTATGCTCCTATACCAATAGGTGTCATATTTCATGATTGACTGGTTAAAATGCCTAATATGTTCATCATTTCCCTGCTGCAAAGGTTTTCCATATTTTGAAAAGATCAAAAAATTAAAAAATGAAAAGAGGGTATACCCTAAAAGAAAGATCAAAGGGTAAAAAGAATGAAATGGTCAAAAGAAAAATGAAAGAAATGAACCCCAAATAAAAAAGACCAGGAAAGTGTGCAAGGCCAAATGCCACTACTATTTCATGTCCTGTAAATAAAATTTTCATGTGCAGTTTGTTGAACTTTATGCTACAATTGATGAATGGCCAAACAACTTAATCTTGGCTGGTTCATGTTTCAATTTCCTGTTTTAGAGATAGAGAATAAAATCTGTCCAAACTGTTCAAACTTGGCAGATAAATAATTAGGTAGAGAAGCAAAGGAGCTCAACTGTTAAACTTGAGCCCTTGGATGTGATAAGGGTAGATCTAAATAGGATTGCAGTCAAAAGAAAAGAAGAGAATGAGGGTTGCCAGTCCAAGTGCACCCAAAGAAAAGAAGAAAAAATGTTAGGTACTGTAGGCTGGGTAGGTAGTTTTGGTGTTGCAGAAGCATGCTTATGATTAATTTTGTCCCTCAAAGATGTTCATCTTATTGATATCATAAGTACCATGGCAACTGTTTGGTTACAAATCAAGTGAGGCATGACTAACTTCCCTTCACACTTCTCCCAAAATCACTCACTAATCTCCCCCAGGGTGTTGAGATCTGCTCAATATCCCCAAATCACTCCATTTCATTTCATAAAACCCTAAGTAAAACCCTTTTACTTAGGAGATTGTGCAAAATCACATATAAACTTGTCTCCTTAAGCCTAAGTTTTTAAACTCCATAACTTAGCGCTCTTTTTCAACACATTTCTCATATTGACTCTAACCCTATATTATATAAATTCCTAATAAGTTCCCCTTCCCCCGTATTAATACAATTATACAATATAACCCCATGTATTGATATTCTCGCCCCGATTTTATTATAAATCATAACGCTGTTCGTTGGGAATTGATGGTTTATTTGAAATACATTAAGAACCCTCCCTGCGCTCATAAGGAGTTAATTAACCTTAATGAGTTAATTAAAAAACCTAATTAAGACCTCGATGACCAATCAAACAAGTCTCGAAACCATTAAAAAGCATTGAATATGATTGGCCCCCCGCTCCTAAACCCTCCGTCACCTCTGACCTCTGCCAACCATTAGATCTGGGCCCGCACATCCAACGATCCATGATCATATCGCGAGGCCCTCTGCCGCTGTAGTTTATCGCCTGGGGAACCATGGTATTGTCGCCGTACCGGGGACACGCGGTGCCCTCCCGCCATTCTCACGGCCCCTCCACCCGAAACCGCCTTAGCTCATAAGCGGTGCAGGCCAATACCGCTTACCGCCCTCCCGCTAACCCCGCTCGCTGACGTCATTGCCACGTCACTGCCAAGTCAGCATCCCGTACCCCCATGTCATGACAAAATGTCACATCTTGATGACATCATCCGACCAAAAAGCGCCAAAAGCCCCGCGAAAGCCAAATTTTGTTAAAAATTCGTGAAAATGTCATTTTCGCCCATTTTCATTCGTTTTTCTCTGTAAAATTGTTGCATGCAAACTATGTCCAAGCAACTGCTCGAGCATACAGTCTGCCACCCGGCCAAACAAAGTCCAGCGTCCTGCTCCCCAGCTCGTCGGTCAACCTGCAATTGCATTGTTCGCCTCTAAAATACAGGTATTTACCCCGTTTTCACTTCCCGAACCTGTAATTTTGGTTTTCCTCTGTAAATTCTACCTATAAGAGCCAAATTCAAGCTGAAAACAGTTCACAATTTCCATACAAAGACACCAGAACCACTGCTGTTTAGCCCATTTTCCTACAGAAGCCACCTCCAGTTTAAAAAACATAGAGAACTGAACATGGAAGCCATGGTGGCCCTCAATGTCGCACCTCTCAATGCACCTCATAAAGACCTGGATTGGTTGCCCTTGGCTAATAAATATTTTCAAATTAAAGAGTTGTCTAGTGACATGAACCATCTCCAGGCATTTTACCGAATTAGGAATAGTCATCTGAGTAACTCTGATATCCTTGGAATATGGGAATCTAATTTCCCCAGGTATTACCTTCCCTCAATCAATGTGTTCCTAGATATTATCCGCCAATGCTGTGCAAACTATGAACCTGTCTAAAGCAGTTATGACTCCATCACAAACTGTTCTTTTCTACATAACTGTTGAATTTATCAATGAGATGTTACACTTCCACCCCTCTCAGCCCCTTGCTCCTCTTTTCATGGGATTTTTGCTTGAGCAAGGCTCTCAATTGCCCAGTTCAGAAATAACCCAGATTGCTAAATTATTTATGAAGCTAGATTGCCAACCTCAAGGCCCACCTCCCTATATACATTCCTGGTTCACTAAAACTGACAAGCTTATTCTTGACATGATATCCTTTATCTTGGGTTTCAAAACCAGTAAATTTGTTGATGAGACCATCTTTGTTATGTTGTCAATGTTTACTCCAGGACAGCCCCCTGCTGTCAAATATGATTATGCCTCTTTCATTGCCAATAAAATCAATGAGAAATTCATAAATCTGGAAAGAGAAGGAGTCTTCAAGTACACCTCATTCATATATCACCTTCTGCTATATTATCAGACAGGCTTTTTATTTCCCATCAAGAAGTTGGATTCCAAAGGAGAGAGGAGGTCTATGATCTTCTGGACCTCGGTATTCCACAATTTTTCTAAATCCACTTATACCTATTGTGAATTCATTGACTGGTTTATACATCCAGCCTCCACTTTATTGATAGGAGCTCCTCCTCCTAGGCTCTCTGGGGATATAAAAATTAATTTATAGCTCTCCAAAAACTACAGAATAGGTGATTGGTACCTCTACCAGAATCACACTGAAATCAGGATATATGGCTGTGAATTGTGCCCTTATAAATTGCCCAAATATGTGCCCATGAGACTATTTGCACTGGAGTATTTCAGGCAACTTATCAATGCAGATTTAACCCACTTTTGCAATGTAAAGAAAAAGGCTCAGCTGAGAATAAGAAACCAATTAGGCCCTTCTATCATTAACAAAAGGGAGGCATGGGAAGATGCGGATAAGATATTAGGGGAAGTCCTTAAACTGAAGAAAAGTTTCTGGTGGGTGCCATATGACCCAAATAGCTTTATAAGTGACAGAAAAGTAAAAAACAGGTTGTCGGCCTATAAACATTATAGGATCCCTGAAATAGAGCAATTTTCCAATCAAGATGAGTGGGTAGAGGGTACATTAATAGAAGAACTTACTCAACAAGAAGTGATGGAACAAGCTATGAAAGATCTTGAAAAGACCCTTGACCTGGACTCTTTTGGACAGGTATCTTTCAAGCTACCTCAGCAAACCGGAGTGGGTACATCCTCTGTTGGAACTTCACAGCAACCTGTACAGGAAACCAGTGCACCAGGTACAAGGTCTTCTAAGGGCAAGGAAGTGGCAGGCATGGAGCAGCAAGCAATGACTGATCAGCAGGGGCAAATTCCTCCGGTCCAGACCAAAGCAACAGAGATTCCTGCATTATAGACTCCTCTAAATGAGGAAAAAGGCAAGAAAAGAGACAGAGAAGATGCCACACCCATCAGTGGACCTATAGAACAGCCAGGTGCGCAAAGGCAAAGACTAAATCCTCTATCTGAAGAGGAAATCATTGAAGAAACAATAGAAAGTCTAAGAGGGGAGAGGGTAACTAGCCAACAGACCTCCCCAGTGATAGAGACATCAACTAGCTCACATAGGCAAGAGCTAGAAAGGCAACATAGTGTGGAAGTTTCATCCACTAGGCCACCAAGTAAGCAGACCTCTGACATCAAAAGAACATTCACAAAGATAAAGG
Organism: Pinus tabuliformis; assembly: GCA_031772625.1. Taxonomy (NCBI): domain Eukaryota; kingdom Viridiplantae; phylum Streptophyta; class Pinopsida; order Pinales; family Pinaceae; genus Pinus; species Pinus tabuliformis. The sequence goes on along the minus strand of CM062811.1, from coordinate 712,040,014 downwards.
CTAGAAATGATCCACTGAGGTTGCAGATTTATAATCAATATCTTAAGATGGCCCTCACAAAGCAGCAAAGATTGATGTCCGCTTATGACATAAAAGAGGGCAAAATGATCATGAGTTATTTCAAGCCCAAGGTGCAACAACCACAATCAGCATCTGACTACATCAGGACAAATCTGGAGGTCTTGGCCAAAGACATTCATCCAATAGACCAGATTGAGCTGCACAAACAAACTGGAGAGATGGTATACTCCACGTTAGCTGACAAAGCTATGTTAGCTCATAAATTGCAAAAATCCTTGAATAATACCTCAGCTCAGTTGGATTTAGAGAAAGCTTCTTCTCTAGCTAAGGACAACAGGATAAAATCCTTGGAGGACATCATCATTGAATTGGGACATGATCCCAAAGATGCCAAAGGCATAAAGGCACTAATGAAGAAAAAAGAAGAGGACATTGCTACCCTTAAAATACACCTCAAAATGCCTCCTTCTATGCATCCACAGACAACAGATGTTGTACAACAGAAATCAGAAGAGGACATGATGGACCTGCTCATGAGACTAAATGAGAGATTGAGTGAGACAGAGCAGGAATTGGAGAAAGCACTACAAGTAAAGCAGGGAGAGTCGACCTCCTAGCCACCTGAAGTAGCTCCAACAGTCACAACTACCCCCTCCACAGTTATAACAGCAGTTGTTGTTGGGAAAAGTATCCAATTCGGAATGCCCCTATCCCACTCTAAGAGGTGATAGTGCCTTAGCAACAAACAAGGAAAGCTATCTGAGTATTCTTCTTTATGAGATGCAAATAGAGAAAGAAGGATGTAACTAACCGGTGTCTTCCGCTAGTTTGTCGATCCAATCACTCTCTCTTTCGTTCGCTTCCCGCTGCCTGCTCTTTCTCTGGTCCAGCTTCAACCAGTTCCTACAAGATCACAAGAGAGGAAAACTACACGAAAGATATAGATTCACATTCATAACTAGTTTAGGATCAGATATAAACTAAATATGCAAATATAACAAAACATCATTGAAATATAAGCATATAGGAGAAACTCAAGTAGCTTTATTGATATGATAACAAGGTTCAAGAGGAGATACAACCAAATGAGTCCCAATCCAGCATCTACCTCCCAGCAAAAGAATCCCTTCCTCTCCTCCAACAAAGCATAAATCACCCAATGTACTAATCTCAATCTCAAACCAACAACAATTCTCTGCAAAGTACAAAATTCCAGCCTCCTGAACCTTTGGGTGAGAGATCCATATATAGATGTAAGCAGAGAGGATGAGTCAGCTTATGTTTTGACTCGTGGCTTCTCTCTGTCAGTTCTTGCTTCCACTTGGAGGTTGAGAACCTCTTACTCATCACTAGTCGAATTCATTGAGGCAAGTGTCATTGAGGAAGATTCTGGAAGCTTCCAGGGTCTTTCCACCTCGTTGAATGAACTTGCCATTTGTCATTTCCCGCTCAGCGCACCCTGGTAGTGCTTCTACCTGCGTTGCAGTGCACCTAGCCAGTGTAATCTCTGCATTTCAGCGCAGACAGCTAGTGGAGCCTCTGAATTGATCCTGAATTGACTGTTTCTGAGTGGTTTTTGGTGGAGAACTTCTGGGAGAAGCTGTCATTGGTTGACCTTGTTCCTTTAGGGGTAGGAACAACTCATTTAGGGACTTTGGATCCCTTGGATTATGGACATTTCATGCTCAATGCTGTAAGGCACAAAAATGTCTATAACAGCAGTGCCTCCCACTGTCCCAGCATCAATAGCAGAAATCACCACAGGTACCTCAGCGATGGCAATAGCACCAGGAAGCAGTACTACTATGACTACAGAAAAATTAATAAAGGCCATGGAGGAATTGAAACTCCAAGTATCAGAGCTGAAGCAAGTAAAAGAAAAATTGGCAAAGGTTGAACAGAGTTATGATAAATCCAAGATGAATGTGGCAGAGAAAACAAGGGAGATCAAAGCATTGGAGAACAAGGTAAGAGCCTTAGAAAAGGATCTCTCTCTGCATAAGCCTCTGGCAGAAATCAGAGGAATTTTGTGGACCAACATCACTCAATCCCTTAGTGATGTGTGGAGGTCTATCCAAACTATTTATGAACAGATTGATTTGATAAGAGTGGCCCAAGTGGAAATTCAGAAAACAAGAGCCTTATTGGGACAGATGCCTAAGCAAGCTAACAGGCTAATACATTTTTTGAATACCAAGACCAATGAAGAACTGGAAGCACTGGAAATTAGGGATAGAATAGGCACCATTCTAGACATCAAGAGAGTTCTAACCATGGGAACTCTAATGCAAAATTTGGATAGAAGATGCTAGGACATGTAGGTAGAGATTGATTCTTTCACAGAAAAGTTTACAATCCTGCATCAAAAAGGTTTGCCAAGTCCTTTGGGAAGTAATAATCATCTGATGAAACACAAGGACTATGTACAAAAATTGAATACATATGCTATTAGTCAAGTTGATACATCATCAAGTACTTCAGGAGAAAAAGCACTTCCATCTGGCCAGTCCCTTTATGACAACCTGGAAAATTTATTCTACATAGAACACGAGGTGAAGCATCTGTTCACCATCCCACCTAATTTCTTCAGGTACACAGAGACTGACGAAACTCTGAGGAAGCTACAGAGACATAAGTTACCAGGACAGGAGTGGTGGCAAAGCATGTTAGAAATCCTATAAACCTATCTTTGGTCAATGCAAAATTGTGGGACCATCTGCTATAAATGTGGAGAACAGAAATGAATCACGGTCATGCAGGTCAAAGCGCATCACGACAGGGTCAAAGAAAATCTAGCCAAGGTAGAATAACCAGCACAGAGGATCAGTAGAAGACAGGCCGTGAACCGACTTGTAGCACCTACCTCTAGTACATCTCATAAAGACAGAACAACCAGCGCAACATGAATTTATTGCATCTATTTATTGTCTCCCTGTTTTCGAGACTGTCTGTCTCTATCTGTGTAAAAGAAGCATTAATTGTCAGCAGATATTATTTCTATCAAATATTTTGTATGATATCTTGACATTTTTGTATAAATACCCCCCCAGACGAAGTATTTGGGGTTGGTTGATTGGGAAGCATTCTCAGACTTTGTTGTAATTCTGAAGTTTTTTTGGAATAAAAGGTTGTTGGAACCATTTTTTGCCTAGCTTACTAAATGAGGAATTGCTGCTAAGGACCATGCTACAGAATTCTTGAATCATCTTATGGATCAATAAGTCCCTTCTAACTTGTGTTTTACAGTTTCTGTGTTTACTATATCATCTATGTTTCATGATCTAAATAATAGAGAAAAAGAATAACTCAGAATTTGCTTAATTGCACTCTGTGTTCAGTCTTTGTTATTATTAATGTTTTCTTCAGAATTAGAATGAACAATGAATTCTTAATTGCTTTTGTTTCCCCTGATTCTTCCATCTTGAATATTTGCTAAGGAATTCTTAACTGCTCCTTAACAGTACTCAGACATTTTCCCTCTGTCAACATGATGAAGGATTCGTAATTGCCCTTCACACATTGACTCCATTCCGCCTGATTCTAGCCTATGAATTGTTTCATGTTTGATTACGTTGCTCTGTGATACCTCCTCTGTTAAAGAAACTTAATCCAGGAAGCTATCCTCCTTTGACTCCATCATGCCCAATGGACTAAACTCTTCAGTGTTACCTCATTGTTATATTGAATCTCCATTCCTCCAACCAAACTCTAAACAAAACCCTTGCACTTCATAACTAGCCTAATATACCTCAAACAAAGCTAAACCATAAAGAGAGAGCCTCTCTGGATGCAGATTGGCTAAAATATGTATCTAAAAGATTGGTCTATGGTTACCTCGGCCGTATTCCCTTTCTTACAACTTTAGGGAACAACCTGAGTGATAATAGTTTGCACCATTTCTACTATCCAACCAGATTGGATAAATGACGCAAAGGATAAATGGAAGAATGACAAAGAAGTGTGGGCACTCATTCAAAAGTTACAACAAGATCCCAATACATCTAATACATTTAGCTAGAAAAATAATTTGTTATGGTACAAAGATCACTCATACCTATGTAAGATTTCTCAACTCAAACAAAAGATTCTTATGGAATTGCACACCTCTCCCTTAGGAGGGCACTTAGGATTCTTAAAAACTTACCACAGGGTTAAGAAGGATTTTTTTTTAGATGGCATTAAATCGGATATTCAAAAGTTTGGGGCGGAATGTTTGGTTTGCCAACAAAATAAAGTTGAAACAATTAAGACCCCAGGTATATTACATCCTTTATCCATTCCAAGCCAACATTGGGAGGAAGTTTCAATGGATTTTATCACAGGTTTACCCAAGTTTGAAGGAAAGAGTGTCATCATGGTGGTAGTTGATAGACTTACCAGGTATGCACACTTTTGTGCATTATCACATCCATTTAAAGCAAGTACAGTTTCCACTGCATTTATGGAAACAATTCAAAACTACATGGAAACCCAAAGATTATTGTAAGTGACAAAGATCCCATTTTCACTGGAAATTTTTGGACAGAATTATTTTCTTGTCTTAGTACTCAGTTAGCTCATAGTTCATCTTATCATCCTCAATCTGATGGGCAAAATGAGATAGTAAACAAATGTTTGGAAGGATATATTCGTTGCTTTGTATTTGATAAACAGACACAATGGGTCAAATGGTTACCTCTGGCTGAATGGTGGTATAACACTTCCTTCCATACTGCAACAAAAATGACCCCATTTATGGCACTTTATGGATATCATCCACCGTCCATCACATCATATTTAAGAGAAAATTTTAAGGTTCAAGCAGTGGAAGATCACATCGAGCATCAACAACAGGTTCTCCAACTCTTAAAGGATAACCTCACTTTAGCGCAAAATAGAATGAAACAATAGGCAGATCAACATCGCAGTGAAAGAAGTTTTGATGTAGGATAATAAATTATCACCGAAGTATTATGGTTCGTACAAGGTGTTGCAAAATATTGGTACTATGGCATACAAATTGGAGCTTCATGCAGCTTCTTGAGTGCACCCATTTTTCCATGTTTCATGCTTAAAGAAGGTTATAGGTGACAAACTCCTAATTCAAACAATATTGTCAGAACTTGATGAGGAAGGAAAAATCATATTGGAACCTGAAGCAGTCATAGAAACAAGAACTTGACAACTACGAAATCAATCAATTTCAGAGTATCTCATCAAGTGGAAGAACTTACCTGTTGAAGATTCCACATGGGAGGGTGAAAATTTTATATAGAAGCATCCATAACTACTCAGTTGTTGAGGAAAACACTTTTTTGAAGGAGAGGGGCATGTTAGGTCCCTATAATACTAGTGATTTCCCCATTACTATTGTCATTGTAGCCCTTATTGTTATTCTTGTGCCCCTATTGTCCCCGCATTGTTATTATTGTGCCCCATAGAAGCCCACTATTATTATTGTTGTGCCCTTATATTATTATTATTAGGTCGGCTTTGATTATATTGTGATCCATTAGACTCCTATATATAGAAAGGAGGTATTGTCATTTGTATAATCCAAGAATTATTCATTTGTGTAATGTAAAGGAGGTTGCCCCCTTGAAGAGGCTGATTTTCAAGGCATTGCTCTATCTTTTCTTCTATTTTGTGAGCTGGTTGCATAACACATTACATCTTTCTCTGTCGAAATTTCCTTGATTCCGCTAAGCATCACCTTCTTTTCGATATTGAACCTCCCTTTTTCTCTTACGTGAGCTATGATTTTTTCCACATTTTGACCTGCTGCTATATACAGATCTAAATGCCAATCATACCCCATATCCCCTAATCTCTTGCGATCTGAGCACAAGATAGAAAATAGTTACACATCTAGGCAAAATCACATTAGATTTGGTGCAGAGTAGATCTCGCCGGAAGGGAAAAAAAATAAGAAGTCAAAACCCTTTTGGCTATAGAGATAAGATCTTCCTCTCCACATTGAGTCACCACACTCATCCTCAAGATTGACCATGTAACTCGATTGACCTCCGCAATCACCCATCAGATTGGATGATATCTTCAACACAACACACCAGGACCAATCTCAAAGGTGTTTGCGATAGCGCTGCAAAAAATAACCCTAACCTTGTTGCCATCAAATAAATTATAATAATTTTAAAAATTAAAAATATGAATTTTAATTTTATATATATATATCTATATATATAGATAGATATATATATAACATAGTAAATAAACAAAAATAATAAATTATAAATAAAATAATCCTAACTACCGTGCATCATACTTTATCACATGAAGTCTTGAAACTCATCAAGGAATGTAAATGTAAGTTATATGAAATCCAAGATATGTTTACTACGTTGTTTTAAATGTATTCTCCATGTGACAAAACTTTGACTTAATATTTTATGAGGATAAAGCACCATCGGCCCTTCTCCAGCGAGTTAAACCTCCATGGTCTTACCCTATACAAATACTAAACCTCCATTTCTGCAAACAAGTCCACCATGGGAGCGTGTAGATCTGTGGTTGCAAAACTGGCTCCACATGCAAACGCCAATAAATATTGCACTATGGGCCACTCCTTAAGTGCTACAAATCTAGCACAATAATTTAATAAAATTATAATAATTTAAAAATGGAAATTATTTAAAAAATTAAAATTAAAATTTTTAATTATTAAAAAAATTATAAAATATATATCTATATATATATAAAATAAAATCTCTAAGTTTGTATTTAAACTAATTTTTATGATTTAAACTCAAATTATTTAAAGTTTATATTAAAATTTAAAATTAAATTTTGAATTTATATTTTAAATTTAAAGGTATATTATATTTTTTCATTTTAAGTTTAAAATATAGTTCTATTATCAAAGGTTGAAATGGCATTTTCTCAAACATAAATTTGTTTATAGGAAAATTTATAGGAAAGAGTAGCTTTGAGGGGACTAGTATATAGTTTTTCTCTTAAATAAATTACAGAATCAGTTCCAACATATTAGCCAGTTAAATATAAATTAGTTTTATATATTTAAAATATGATTGCTCATTTGCATTATCACAAACTTGTTAGAGAAACAAGAATTTGACGAGGAAAAGAATAAATTTCATATTTAATATAATTTTTAAATCTTTGGAAAATAAGTTTAATTTACCCCCGAGGTTTTTTGAATTGATGAAATTATTTTATCAAAAGTTACTATGGGTAAAAAATAAGACAATTCCATATGAAGGTATGTACAAATTATTTTGTAAGGAAAGATTTACAAAAGGTGAGTTTTTGTTTATTTATAGTATTTTTCTGTTTTATATTAAAATTAATTTATGTTTTTCCTTTTAATGCGAGAATAAATAAATAAGGAATTAAAAAAAATGGTTGGGTTAAAGAATTGAACGCAAATAACTAAGTGGGAGGATTACGCATAAAGCCAATGCTGACAAAACAACTACAAAACTATTTTTGGAAATAATTTATGTTCTCTTTAATTATGTGGGAAATTGTGTTTTAGTTATGGAATATTTTTATATATAAATTCTCATTACTAATTTGGGAAGGGTGTTTTGGGAATAAAATGATTCATGTTTTGGAGGCATTTAACTACACAGGTTGTATAGCCTGGATTTATGAGGGATTCATGACTTAAAGAAATTTTAAATAAATATTTTTTTTCATTCTGGTTATTTAATTTTTTTTGGTTATATATTTTGATTTAAGTGGTGATTTATAAATTTTAACATGACCCATTTGTAATTTACTTAGTCATTACTTGATTTGTTTTTTCTTCAAGATATGCATATTATCTGAAGCACTCAAATAGAAAGATTTTTTTCATTTATTGTTAATTAAATATACCAGGGCATGACATTGATTATTTATTTGTAGTAATTCATAAAGAATATCACATAAATCAGAATATTCATTTTGCTTTTTCTTTCTATTTGTTCTTTTGTATTTAGGGTTTATATTTACTGGTAAAATATGCAAGATCCCTGATTTAACTTGATTATACAATGAATCATGCATATATAAGTTGATTCAACGCCTTTTAAATACATGTTATTTAAAGAGTTTGAATCAAATTTGAAAGATATATTGTAGGTTGAATTCAAGATGATACATGTTATTTATGCTTCACTTGCACATTTAATTTAAATATCAATACATACCAACTCATCTTATTTTATTTTCATTGTTTATTTTACCATATTTTTGTTATCTCAATCTTGATAATTATTAATAGTTTGATCATTAACATGATCTATATTAATATGTTATAATCTTTATTGGTCTCTCTCTTATATATATAATTGACATGATATTTATTAATATGTTGTAATCTTTATTGGACTCATTTATTTACCTAAATATAGAATTGTATGTGTTAGTTATTTGTTTTATGTATTTTTTGTAAGTGATTCAATATTTGATATTGAGTTACTTCATACTTGCATTTAAGTGAATAACATTACACTTGAGATATAGAGGTATTTTAGTTTTTATTTTATTTTCTCTTTTTCATGTTTAAATTTATTTATTTCATATGTGTTTTTTCTTTTAATGTAGGTCTAAATTATTTATTTAAATTGTGTACTTTAATTGTTCATTCAAAACCGTGGATCCTATACTCGCATATAAGTTCCTTTCCCCAAAGCTAAACTATTAAACTTTTCATTTTTTCATATCAATAATCTGGCATGAAATTTATTTTCTAATCGAACATATGCTTTAATTAGAATCAAGGAATACCCCTTGAGGTGAAGAGTGGATAGCCCTTTTAACCTAAAGTGGGAGGATTTATATCCTTAGTGAATGTGTTCTCAAATTTCTCATAGCTGTCAGAACAATTTGGGAACCAACAACTATCAAGAGTGTTTCCAAATTCCAAATTCATTCTAATGAAATTCGTAAAAAAATCATATGAGAATTTAATGTTGGGTTGTGTTGTACTATGAAACAACCCCCCCATTTATAAAGAACAATAGCTAAGGTTAGGGCTATAAATGGGGACCCTTTTAAATTTTTAGGCTTAGGATAATAATACCTAACTCTAAGAAAATACCTAACAAAACCTTGTAAAACAAACTTTGGATGAAATCCACATCGCAATTCACACTTTTCCGCATGACTATGTTAAAACACCTTCAGAAAATTGCGATATGCGATTAAGTCTCCTGCTGTGATAACATCACCTTGTCATTTCTCAATTGCATTTCGTACTTCACATAGTTCGCAAGAAACTTAACCATGTCATTAGAACAATCATTAGCAATTTGTGAAATGCGATATTGCGATATCTGCAATCGCATTTCGCTTGATGCATCCAGTAACGCTATACTATATCCCTTTAAAGATCACGATGCGCAATTAAGAGTGGTAAAACGTGTGGAACAATTACATTTTAAATACCAAAACAAACAAGTTGACAGGTTACTAAATATTTAGTGGCCCGAGGAAGGATAATCATTTTGCAGGTTATGGGTAGTTATAATCGAGTATCTCATTAAACCTTTCTCACGATCCAAATTCATTTTAGAGAAGCTTTCAGGCAAGCGACAAAAGACATGTCACTAAGAAAGGTGATGCAAAAACATAACAAACAGACCATTATTGAATCTGAGTTTACAGAGATGGCTCCTATCTTCATTGATACAGTTTGTGATGCTACCAAAGGCACAACAACTTGGGAAGTGATTTACAATAGGCTAGAGGACAAGCATCCTAAAATCACTGTTACGAGAGCAACAACTGACTCAACAAGGCCTTCAGGACTTCAATGTAGGCATTCTTCCTGTTCTTTCCTTCATAGGATAGGAGGAAGAGCTAAAATCCTCCCCTATATAGATATAATCAGGTGGGTGATCGAAAACCTTATCACTGAAGATAGGTAGTTCAAGAATTCAAGGATGGAGCTCATAGGGTCATTCAAAGCAGAGGATTTGAAGAAGATGTACCACATACCTGATCAGCAGGATATCTATGACAACACATTTGTGGCTAACTTCACAAAGAAGAACCCAGACCCCTTCAAGCTAATTTAGGGTTGGAGAGTGTTGGACAACAAATTCAAATATGAAAAATCGGGTATGTATGTTATAGCCTCTTTGGCAAACCCCTACAACTATGCAGCATCCATGTTATGTAGATTGTATGGGCTACCCAATAATACTAAGTTTTCAATAGAATGGATTCCTCTGATTGATGCCTATGTTAATTCCCATATCATGAATTGGCCTTCCATCCTATCTGACAACCTAGCCACCACCATTACTGAATATCAATAGAAGAAAGCCCCCTTTTCAGATAACCTCCGTCCCTTCTATTTTAGTGCCTACATTATGGATGTTATCTATTTTTGCACGACATTTCCAACCATGGGTTGGAAATATACCTTACAAGATCCTTACCAAATCCATCTCAATCATAAACAAATATGGGAATCGCATTACATACCTCACTTCTATAAGATATTCCATGTTGTTGTGTTGCCCCTACATCAAATAATTTTCAATAAGAAAGCCCCTAGGTTTTCCCAAGAAGCCGCAATAGACCTGCTTACTGTCGGCAAGTACTTCATTGAAGTGTGGTTCACTTACATTAGGGTTTTTGGTAGCACAACCGATCCACACATCCTTCCTTTATATGTTTCTGATAAGTTATTAGCAAGAGAGATTCCCTACCAAATTGTGGGAAGGGGCCTGACTAAAGTTCTCAAAGACGATAAGAAGTCATTATGGCCCACTTTCCTTGTCAAATGTGCTTCTTTTGCTTTAGCCAATTTCATTCATGCTACTAAGGAATCAACACATATGGAATCCATCAGGCTTCATACATTGCCTAAGAGGTAATTTTATCCAAACAAAGTGGCATATAATGTCACTACTAGACTAAAGCTCAAGCCATACAATCATGAAGACAATTATTTTGAGGATTTGTTATAGTTAGTTGTATCCTTCGAACAAGCATCCGAATGGGCAAAGGCCAATTTGAAACTTGAATGTTTTCAAAGATTTCAGGAATGCAGAGATGAGAGGATCTGGGTGATCCCAATGCATCTATTAAAGCTCGAGGATAAGTCTACACCAAGTGTCACTGTTGATAGTGGAGGTCCTAGCTCTCAAGTAAACTCTCAGGTAAACACTGAGAAGACACCAGACACAGGGAAACCCCAAGACGCAGAAAACACAGCTGAGTCTAGCGGGAAGTCAACTGAGAAACAAGTGATAAGAACCCCGACTACAGAGATTAGTTCAAAGGCCAAAGGTGGTAGTTTGGAGTAGGAGTGGGATCCGTTTAATTAGAAATTTCAAGGCACTTCCAAAGCCTCAAATACCCAAGAAACAGAGGAATGTAAAACTCCTTCGCATATTCATAAGGATACAGAGCCCAAGTCTATTGGTGAACAATCCACACTATGGAGGAACAAGTGACATGTCCCAGCATACTGAAATTATCCCTACTCTGCCCACATCAGAAATCATTCTGAAAGTAACTGAAATACCTCCACTTGATGTGTTCTATAGCCCTCTCCACAAGGCTGTAGTTAGAAGGCAGAGAAAAAGCAGAAGGGTAGATACACCTGAATTACAACATAGAAATGAGCCGATGGAATTTGTTTGGAAGAAAATTCCTTTCAATCCGACTGAGAACTTGACTAGACTATCACAATTCATGGGAGCATATGCATCGGCAGCTATGGACAAGGCTACTGAGGTCTTTACTTTACTAAGGGAGAAAGAGGAGAGAATTGCACAACTCGAACAAGAACTTGAGACAGAGAAAGAAAGTGCAAACAGGCAGGTGGTTGAGTAATTGGAAAAATTGTAGCAAGCCATGGAGGTCCTAAAAATAATCCATGAAACCGATATATCGGCCAAAAATATGAAACTCTAGGAAATGTAGCAATCCATGGAAAGATACAAGGATGTTCCCACTACTGAGGAGTTAATTAAAGAGGCCTTGGAATTAAATTCCTTTTTGGTCAAATAGCAGGAGTATTTCTGTGAGAAGATGTCACACATTACTCCATATCTAACTACTAGCAACCAACTAACAAATAAGGCAATCGACCAGAGAACGAAGTTTAATGATTTAATGGTGGCCTGGGTGCAGGCGATATGGACAACCTCTCAAAACTAGCTACAATTTCTTCAAGATCAGGCCAAATTTCTCCCTCTATTTGTATTGGCGTGTCATTCATTTACTATTAACTAATAGCCTCATGGATTCTCCTCTGATCACCCCAACCCTTGTTATCAGTGGTATTTCTCACATAGAGCCCTTATCCTCTATCGGGATAGTAATACAATATTGTTGCTTTTAAACAAGTAAAAATGTGTTTATAACGCAATATACATGATTGACGGAGGTTTTGTTCCAAACAAACAAAATACACTATTGGTGCTTTAGAACCATTGTTGCAGCCTATAAATAATCTTTATGTTAATTCCGAAGAATTAACACTATCGGTGTGTTTAATGGCCCTTCCTCCTTCCTCCTTTCGATGTGATATGTATATGTATCTATCGGAGATCACAATCAGCGATACCGCTATTCCAAGGACTTGGCTTCCCCACTCTGAACTTGCGACACGATACACTTGTGGACCCGACACCCTTTCCACCCTACTCTATAATGTTTCGGGTCCGAACTATCAAGGCTTCGGCACTCAGCAGTTCCAAAGGTCTCTTCCACGCTCCACTTGCGATATTGCGATATTGGTTCGGACCCGATATGGGTATGAACCAAATCCAATAAAGTTTCAAGTCTGGAACTATGTTCCACCTAAGGAAATATCACGATTTCTCTGTGTAAAACAGAGTTTTCCCGCGGAACTCTATGCAACGATTTAAGAGCCTGCGCTCATCAATATGAAGGAAAAACAATCTTAAAGGCTCTAGACTAAACATTCATGGGAAAATAAGACCAATTCATCCATATTCAAACTCAGAAGAAGCACTTGAACTGATACACGCATATAATTATCAATTAACAAAGAACTATCAATGTAGATACACAGAGAGAGGTTTCTTCAAAGGATAATACTTCCGAGCACCACTCTAACTATGAGCCTCCCGTCATTTTATTTATAATCAATAGATAAAGCCTTTCTCGACCATTATCCTTTATAAAAGCATGCTTTTACATAGAGTGATTTAAAGCATAAATCTTGTTACAGCTATACATTAGCGATGATTTTAGCATGATTTACTCTTAATTCTCTTCTTATCCTAAACTAGGAAAGCATGGAAATTGTTGGCTAAAGGACCCCACTCCCTTGCCTGTAGATTTTTTTGGATTTTTGGAATATGTTTGAAGACTTTTTCCCTCTAAGTCACATGCTCCTGCATCATTTAAACACCAAAATCTCTAAGTTCATCGAATGGAAGGAAACAAGAGATGGAAGGAAAGCCAATCTACCCGAGATTGAGGAAAATCATAAAGACATTCTCTTCATAGATTGGGATGCCAGAATCAAATAGGCCGATCTAGCAGTCACAAGGGAAGCTAGAGTATCAAATAATATCATCAAAGCAGTGAATCACATCCTGTTCGCCACCAATCTCATTAAAGAAGGCAATGCAAAAGAAATGCCCAATTTAACTGCTCTGTACAAAGGCGGGGAGTCAAAGAGAGGAAATTACAAAACTGACCACAAGCAACTCAGAGTCATATTTGCAGTATCTTATTAAGCCACATAGCCAGATTATGACTCTCAATTGTTCCCTTCATACGACTCAAAGGACGCTGCCACCGCTCACCGATGTGATCTTCATAGGACAGCTCGGGACTCATTTCGAGGCACCTCCTCAAATTCAACCGATGATCGATATTTGTGATTTAAAGGACAAGTTGGCATACATCAAGTGTTATGAAACCAGCTCAAGAAAAGATAGAAAATATAGATCAATGCCTTAGAATTCAGCCTCTTCGAGGGGGAAACCTCCTTTACATTACATAAATGAACAATTCTTTGATGATTCAAATGACAAAACCTCCTTTCTATATATAGGAGTCTAAGGAGTCACAATATAATCCAACCGACCTAACAATAATAATATAAATCCACAAAAATAACAATAGAGGGATTCTATGGGGCACAGAAATAACAATATGGGGGTAATAGGGGCACAACAATCTAAATAAGGGGTATAACTATAATAGTAATGGGGTAATCACTAGTATTATAGGGACCCAACATGCCCCTCTCCTTCAAAAAAGTGTTGTCCTCAATGCTTGAGTAATTCTGGATACTTCTGCATAAAATTCTCATCCTCCCATGTGGAATCTTCAGCGGATAAGTTCTTCCACTTGATAAGATACTCTGAAATTGATCGATTTCATAGCTGTTGAGTTCTTGTTTCTGTGACTGCTTCCGGTTCCAATATAATTTTTCCTTCCTCGTCAAGTTCTGGCAATATTGTTTGAATTGGGAGCTTGTCGCCTATAACCTTCTTTAAACATGAAACATGGAAAACTGGGTGCAATCGAGAAGCTGCAGGAAGCTCCAATTTGTATGCCATAGTACCAATCTTTTGCAACACCTTGTACGGACCATAATACTTTGGTGATAGTTTATTATCCTTCTTAGCTTGCTTGAGGGACATTTGCTTATATGATTGTAGCCATAGGAATACCCAATCACCTACATCAAAACTTCTTTCACTGCGATGTTGATCTGCCTATTGTTTCATTCTATTTTGTGCCAACACAAGGTTATCCTTTAAGAGTTGGAGGACTTGTTGTTGATGTTCGATGTGATGTTCCACTGCCTGAACCTTAGAATTTTCTCTTAAATATGATGTGATGGATGGTGGTTGATACCCATAAAGTGCCATAAATGGGGTCATTTTTGTTGCTGTATGGAAGGAAGTGTTATACCACCATTCAGCTAGAGGCAACCATTTGACCCATTGTGTCCGTTTATCAGATACAAAGCAACGAAGATATCCTTCCAAACATTTGTTTACTATATCAGTTTGCCCATCAGATTGAGGATGATAAGATGAGCTATGAGCTAACTGAGTACCAAGACAAGAAAATAATTCTGTCCAAAAATTTCCAGTGAAAATGGGATCTCTGTCACTTACAATAATCTTTGGGTTTTCATGTAGCTTTTGAACTGTTTCAATAAATGCAGTAGAAACTGTACTGGCTTTAAATGGGTGTGATAATGCACAAAAGTGTGCATACTTGGTAAGTCTGTCAACTACCACCATGATGACTCTCTTTCCCTCAGACTTGGGTAAACCTGTGATAAAATCCATTGAAACCTCCTCCCAACGTTGGCTTGGAATGGATAAAGGTTGTAATAGACCCGATGTCTTAATTGTTTCAACTTTATTTTGTTGGCAAACCAAACATTCCGCCACAAACTTTTGAATATCTGATTTAAGGCCATCCCAAAAAAATTCCTTCTTAACCCTGTGGGTAAGTTTTTAAAAATCCTGAGTGCCCTCCTAAGGGAGAAGTGTGAAATTCCATAAGAATCTTTTGTTTTAGCTGGGAATTCTTACAGAGGTATAAGCGATCTTTGTACCATAACGAATCATTTTGCCAGCTAAATGTATCAGAAGTACTGGAATCTTGTTGTAGCTTTCGAATAAGTACCCACACTTCTTCGTCATTCTTCCATTCCTCCCTTGCTTCGTTTATCCAATCTGGTTGGATAATAGAAATGGCACACAACAATGCTTCCACATCCTCATCCTTTCTTGAGAGTGCATCTGCCACCACATTTTGCTTCCATTTTTTGTAGATGATTTCAAAGTCATAACCCAACATCTTTGTGACCCACTTTTGTTGCTCTTCAGAGGATAATCTTTGTTCTAAAAAGTATTTAAGGCTATCATGATCCGTTTTTACCTTGAAGTGTCTTCCCATCAGGTAGGGTCGCCATTTCTTAAGTGCATGGAGTATTGCCAACATTTCCTTCTCATAAATAGCTTTGCTTAAAAACTTTCCCTTGATTGGACGACTTTGAAAAGTAATGGGTCTTTCATCTTTCATTAGAACAGCACCAATTCCATTTCCTGAAGCATCACATTCCACAATAAAGGTTTTTGTGAAGTCCAGTGTAGCTAAGACCGGTGCCTGGCACATTTCCTCTTTAAGATGTTCAAAGGCCTTTGTTGCTTCCGGAGTCCATGAAAATGACTCTTTCTTCAATAATGTTGTTAGAGGTGCTGCCCCGAGGAAAGAAACTGCAAACACCTAGTAAGGAACCTGAAAGCTCTAGCATGACTCATGAAGAAGAGGAAGAAATGCTACATGATATATCAAAATTACAATAACAAGTGCAACAAATGTCACGCTCACAAAAGTTAACAGATGCTAAGATAAATGGCGTGGAAGCTAAGATAAATGGCGTGGAAGCTAAGATGAATGGCATGGAAGCTAAGATGGACAATTTGAAGATAGATTTGAACACAAATTTGAAGACAGCCATGGCAGATTTGAAGACAGATTTGACAAATTTTCTACAAGAAATACTTACTAATGGTGAAAAGGTAGTAAAGGAAACTCATGATGAGAACAAAAGAAATGTTAATCATGATTCCATAGACGCTAATGTTGGATCAAAGAATCACCATATTCCAAAAATCGATATGAGGAAGTTTGATGGCAAGGATCCCGCCACATGGATATTACAGATGGAGCAATTCTTCAATCTCAATAATGTGCAAAACGCACAAAAGGTACGTATGGCAACTGTATATTTGGAACCAAATCAGTTTGTATGGTATCAATGGCTTTGTTCTCGTAAACAATTTATCACTTGGGCAATTTTTATGGAAGAATTGATAGCACATTATGAGGATACAAAAAGCAACACTTTTTTTAGCCAATTGATAAGTCTCAAACAAAAGGGTTCAATAATGGAGCACATTGAGGAGTTCCAAAAATTTAACATAAGGGTAAAAGATATTCCAAAGGAGCATAGGATTGATGTGTTCATAGGGTCTTTAAAGGATAATATCCAATATGATGTTCGCCTTTGGGAACCTGATTCATTAGAGAAGGCATTCAGGTTAGCAAGAAAAATGGAAAGCAAAATTATGGAAACTAGGAAGCATACCACTCACAACTATAAAGATGGAAGTGTTGTTGCCCCTAGTCTTCCACAACCTACAAGGTTGACACCACAACAATTGGAAGAAAAAAGAGAAAAAGGGCTTTGTTACAATTGTGATAGCAAATACACAAAAGGTCATAAGTGTGCTAAGAAGAAATTATTCTACATAGATTGTGAAGAGGAAGAAGAAAAGGAGCAAGAAAGGTCAAAAGAAGAGGATATATTCCAAGAACAAAGCCTAGATGAAGAACAAATAAATCCGACCATATCTTGTAATGCATTGGCGGGAATTACCACTCCTCAAACCATCAAGATAGAAGGACAAATCAAGAAGAAAAAGGTAATAGTGTTGATTGATTCAGGAAGCACCCACAATTTTATTCATTGTAGGGTAGCAAAAGAATTGAATTGCTTCCTATATCCAGCACCAGAGTGTCAAGTGATGATTGCAAATGGAGGAATAATAAATTGCTCTGGAAAGTGCCATAATATCAAGCTATCCATGGGAGAATATGTATTGACTAGCCCAATGCTTTCCATTCCAATGGGAGGTGCCAATGTTGTACTAGGAGTGCAATGGCTACAATCCTTGGGTACAATAGCTTTTAATTTTCAAGAACTTTTCATCAAATTTTCTACGGAAGGAAAGGAAGTTGAATTAAGGGGTATTGCAGGGAAACCAGGAAAGATAATCAGCTCTGATACCAAATGTTATGAAACCAGCTCAAGAAAAGATAGAAAAGATAGATCAATGCCTTAGAATTCAGCCTCTTCGAGGGGGAAACCTCCTTTACATTACATAAATGAACAATTCTTTGATGATTCAAATGACAAAACCTCCTTTCTATATATAGGAGTCTAAGGAGTCACAATATAATCCAGTCGACCTAACAATAATAATATAAAGCCACAAAAATAACAATAGAGGGATTCTATGGGGCACAGAAATAACAATATGGGGGTAATAGGGGCACAACAATCTAAATAAGGGGTATAACTATAATAGTAATGGGGTAATCACTAGTATTATAGGGACCCAACATCAAGACATCCTCTTAGTTATGTTTATTTAGCCTCTGTTTATTTTTGGAGTTAGTTACCTAGTTAGGAGGAAGTTTGTTTGAAACCTCCTCAAATTTTGTATAATCTATTTTTGCACATTTAGTTAGAATAGTATTTATACCCTTCTCATGCATTTAGAGAAGGGTCCAGAATTTTATTAAAAACATTTGTAAAGAATGCACTATCGTAATTTTGTGAATGTTTTGGTGAAATTATTGAACATGATCATTTCTTTTAGATATCAAACTACTTTCCTTTGTTGATACACTTTTGTATTCTCGGGAGACAGTTTGATTTTAAGAAAGAAGTTGGTCTATGTCATTTGTCAAATGAGCAGGACTTCACACATATGGTACTATTATCATGTATGCTTGATTTTGTTTACATTTAATTAGTGGCAAAACTTTACTTTCATGAATTATATGTGAGATTTATTATTTCCGTTAAGTGTTAATTGCACTTTTGTATGATGCCTAGTTGAAGTTGTGATTTTCATATATAACTCATTATATATGCGATATATTTTATAAATTCCTTTGACTAACTATTTAGTCAAAAGAATTATCTTTTACGTTATCATCTCTATTTAGTTGTGTTCAATATTTATTATCACATGTTAAACAGATATCTTTGCAAATCGTATACCATAAAGGAATACCCAGGTTTATATTAGAATAAGTTTGTTAGAGAAATTTCATTATAGAATAGGTCACTTAGATTATCATTATTCTATTGCAAAGCACCCATGAACCACCCACTCTCATCTTAAAACCCACACTGGGAAATTGGTCCAATTATCCCTAGTCGAAGCCACCACTTTAAACGAAAAAGGAGTTGTTTTAAGGTCCGGACCGGGTGGTTATACCCCATGTTTTGGCAGCAGAATTCTGAGGCAGCAACATTTTGGCACTAGAAGGAGGGAATTCAGCTGTGAATGGCATATAAACCTAAAGATCATTTGAAAATCGTTCATAAGAATCAAAACCCCTCCACCATTTCTACAGCCTCTGAAACTCGTTCAGATTCTCTTGATCAGAAGTATGAAGTTGTAGAAACATCTCCCTCGTCTCCTAAAGTAGTAAGACAACCACCCTCTCCAAATTACACTCCCGAGTCTCCCAAATTTCATTCTTTGATATATAAATTGGAACAAATATCCATTTCTGCAGAGAAACCAGAGAGACCCGAAGTGTCTGAAGAAAGTGTTACCTCCTTATTACAACAAACTGGTGTATTGACTAGACTGCAAAGTGAAATACTTGGGGTTATCCCTTTCGAGTTCCCCATTCCTCCACAACATAGGAAAGTCACTTCATCAACATCTGAATCAGATACTAGTGAGATCACATCACCTTTCCATCCATTTACTTCCCCATCCACTTCTATTCAATCCACGACTTCTCAACTATCCACTTCTCCAATTAGTACTACAATTAACAGTACTAATCTAGTAGTAAGTTATTTGCCATCTATACCTACTTCTAGACCAACCTTCCCATTTTCTCAATTCCCAACTCAAGTTATGGCCAATCAACATTGGACAAATCCTGGTGATGTCCTAGTTTCAAATCCAAACGCACTCCCAACAAACCCAGAAAAATGGTTGCCTAAGTATAATCCTGATGATGCTCTCCCAGTCGAAGAACATCTAAATAATTTTATGTTAGCCATGAATCTCAATGGGGTTGCACATGAAAATGTTGTAATCATACTTTTTCCTTATACTTTCCATAGATTTGTTGGGTCTTGGTATTTTTCCCTCCCAGCGAGTTCAATTAGAGACTAGGATACTTTTCAAGAAGTATTTCTTGCAAAATTTGGTGATGATAGGACCATAGCATCCTTGATCAATGATCTTTCTAATTTGAAATCTAACCTAGATGAAAATATCAAAGATTTCAACTCCATATTTAACAAATTGCTAAACAAAATCCCAGTTGCCTCTAAACATGTTGTAGACATACAAATAGAATGGTATATATCATCTCTTCCTTCTAATATTGAAATTTTTTTAGATAGAGCCAATAAGGCTACCCTTGTAGAAAACATGAAAGAAGCCCTGTCTGTAGAAAGAAGAATCATAGCTTTGGAAAAGAGATCACAAATAGATGAAAGGAAGACCAAAAAAGTAACATTTAAGGATGAATCTAAGAAGAAAGATTCAAAGGACCCTTTCGATCTTGAAGGCCTTCAGAAAGTGTTAAAAACAATGTCTAACGAAATGGTCAAAATTAAAAAACAGGTCGCAAAATCCTCTGCTCCCAAGAAACCTTTTCGATCATTCAAAAAGAACCCTTCTTTTACATCACAACCCCCAAACACCATTTCAAATTTTGAATCTGACCAAGAAGTAGAAGAAGATTTTCCAAACGAAGAGGAAGCTGAAACGGAAGAAGAAATTGAACTAAATGGGATGTGGGATTTTATCCTCCCAACTGAAGAAGAGGCACAAGCAATGTGAGTGACTGCGAAAAGTAAAAAATATCCTGACATGTCTATCACAAATGAGAAGCAAAAAGTTGCTACTCCTGCAAAGGGGAAAATAGTAGCTAAGAAATCTAAGACTAGCCAAACCGATCTTATCCCTCTAGATTCCCCAAATGCCTCAAAAATATTAGTAATCTCATATATGGTCGAATACAATACAGTGGAAGACATGAAAAATAATAGAGCTAACATCTTGTTGCATGAGCTCACTAAACTCAAACAAAAATAGAAGATTCTATTAAGGGAGTTGAAAGTAGTTCCAATATCTCCTTTGCCATCTGTTATAGTTACTCAAGCTGCCTACAATATGGGAAAACAAAGTAGATCCTTCAGATCTAGTGCGGATTGGTGATAGGTATATTTCTCATCTTCCTCCATTGCTGCTCACTTATGAAATTTTCAATAGGAACGTTCACAACTTCCTTGTTGATTCAAGAGCCTCCTCAAATATAATGCCAAGAGCTGTGTGTACCAAATTGAACATTACACCTCAAAAATCTGCAGTGAACATAGTTCAGTTAGATAGGACAAAATTCGAGGTGCTTGGAGAAATAGCATCAGTTTCAATTATGCTTTCCTCTAATCCAAAAGTTTCAATTATGCTTTCCTCTAATCCAAAAGTTTCACAAATAATTGATAGTTTGGTGGTCGATATCCCTGAATTTTATGGTTTAATTATCAGTAGGGATTGGTCTAAAAAGTTGCACGGTTATTTCACAACTGACTATTTTCACATGTGGTTGCCACACAACAGTAAACCAAACCAAATCATGGTATACCGAGAGAAATTCATGAAATATACAGTCACTGACCTCGAGGGAAGCAACGAACCTATTTCCTTCACTAATAATATCATTGGAAATTACTCAGCGAAGTCCTCTTTAGGATCCTTTAATGCTCAGAGGCCTTCCTTTTTAGACAATGCTGTAGTTTCTCAAATTGAATTTTTTTCACAAACAGATCCTTCCAAATGTCTAAATTTAGTAGATAAATTTTATAATAACTCTCTGTTCTAGACTCTCTATTTTTATGGTTCTAAATCAGAAGACAGCGTAGGTGCAGGATGCATTTTGATCAATCTGCAACGAGAGAAAACCATGCTGGCTTGCAAACTTGAATTCCAATGCACTAATAATATCGCTAAATATGAAGCATTGATCCAAGGACTGTATAAAGCCATTGATATTAATGTCAAATACCTGCAAGTCAATGGTTATTCAGAAATAATTGTGAAACAAGTGAGAAATACAATCCATTGTGTCTCTAGGCAACTTAAATACTATCAATCTTTAGCTCAGAAATTGACTTCTCATTTTTCTACTTTCACCATATCTTCATTCCCTAGACTACAAAATGCAAGTGTTGACTTACTTGCTAATGTGGCATCCAATCTTATACCCTCAAAAGACTTTAGTCCAGAAAAATTTTCAATAGAGTTAATATTTTTGGCCATCTATTCCCCACAATGTAACAAATTGGAGAGTATTCAACAACGATGTGGATACAGTTAATTTCCTTACATCAGAGGGATCTTATGAAGAACAGATCATAGATGAACATGAGCTTGATCTAGAAATCAGGCATAATCATGATAAAAACCCAATCCCAAAGTTTGTGGTTAAGATGGAAGATATTTATGATTTAAAGGATAGATTCAAGAAAATTACTAACTCCAAAACTCAAAGTTCTACCTTGAGATTTGAAGTAGTAAACCTAGGGTAAAATGAAAAACCTCAAAATTTCAACCTGGGTCTTGGCCTATCATCTGAAGAAAGAATATCATTTGTTAGGTTATCGAAAACATATAAAGGTGTCTTTTCTTGGGATTATGCAGATCTCAAGACTTATGATGCCTCTATAATTCAACATACCATACCCATGACTTCGAATGAAAAGCCAGTTCAACAGAAACTTTGAAAAATTCACCCAAACCTTGAAAGTCAAATCAAATATGAATTGAACAAGCTTCTGAAGGCCAAAATAATATTCCGTGTTAGACATTATAAGTGGGTATCGAATATGGTACTCGTAAGGAAAAAGAACAATGATATTAGGATTTGTATTGATTTTAGAAACCTCAATAAAGCTTGCCAAAAAGATAATTTTCCCTTGCTTACCATGGAACAAATATTGCAATTAGTTGTAGGTTCCGAATTAATGTCCTTTCTAGATGGATTCTCAGGATATAATCAAATTCTTGTGCATCCAGATGAAAGATTAAAAACAACATTCAGGACCAAGTGGGGAACATATGCCTATCAAAAGATGCCTTTCATACTCATTAATGTTGGTGCCACATTTTAACATGCTATGGACATTGCCTTTAGAGGTCTAATCAATAAATCGGTTGTTATGACGATATCACAGTATATTCTAAATATAGGAACAATCATTTGAGTGACCTGAAGCACATTTTCAAAAGATGCAAGAAGTATGGCATTTCCTTAAATCATAAAAAAATCCTATTTTGCTTAACTAGAAGGAAAACTTCTTGGGTTTATAGTATCCAAGAAAATAATTTACATTGATCCTGATAGAGTCTGAGAGATTGAAAAAATTCCCCTCCCACACAACAAGAAAAACATGCAATGATTCATGGGCCAAATAAATTTTGTAAAAATATTTGTCCCAGATTTTTCACAAATTGTCCTACCCCTTCAAGAAATGATACGAAAAAATGCAGTTTTCAGATGGAACAAGGATGAAAGAGAGTCATTTGAGTTGATTTAAAAATCCATTATTAATTCTCCCTCATTGACAACTCTTGAATTTCTCAAACCTTTTGTATTGTATACTTTTTCATCTAATACATCATATGCAGTAATCTTGACACAACTAAACAATGAAAATATCGAGGCACCCATCTCCTTTTTCAGTTCTAACTTGCAAGGTGCCGAATTAAATTATTCAGCTGTAGAGAAACAAGCATTTTCTGTTTTTAAAACTTTGAAACATTTTAGACCTTTTCTTCTTAAAACCCATACAAAGATAGTTGTAACCTACCCTACAGTAAGACAACTATTGATCCAAAGAGAAGTAGGGGAGAAAAGAGTTAATTGGGTAACTGCACTCCAAGAATATGATGTAGAAATCTAGCCAGCTAAAATTGTCAGGGGACAAGGATTTTGCAGGATGTTAACAAGAGCTTCCTAGTTACCACCAAAAGAAGGTAAAGGTAATGAAGTGCAACTATTAGAGGTAAGCCTAAATGATACGCAATCACAATATGTTGATTTGAAATTATATCTAAAAAATGGATATGCTCCTATGCATCTTAATTATAAAACAAAGCGAGCTTTAAGATTGAAATCAAATCAATATGAGCTAGTCGATGATGTATTGTTTAAGAAAAATTATGATTCAGTATTGCTAAGATGATTAGAGAAACTTGAAGCCAAAAATGTCATGCAGGAATTACATGACGGACCAACTGGAAGACATTTTGGAGGAAATACCACTACTCACAAAATCTTACATGCAAGATATTATTGGCCAATGGTATTTAAACATGCGCATGAATATGCAAGGAAGTGAAAAATTGTCAAACCCCATCCGGAAGAGAAAGAAAGCCAGCATTCCCTTTACAACCAGTTAACATCCAACAACCATTCGAACAGTGGAGATTAGAAATAATTGGTGAGATTGTTCCTAACTCTTCCAAACAACATAGGTACATCCTTAAAGCTACTGATTACTTTACTAAGTGGGTAGAAGTTGTCCCATTAAATATAGCTAACACAGAAAACATCACAGACTTCATTGATCAATACATAATTACCAGGTTTGGCTTACCCTCAACTTTAATGCCTGACAATGCATCTTACTTTTCTGGAAATACAATGGTAGACTTTGCTCTTAAGTGAGGTTTCAAGTTGAAATATTCAGCTAAATATTATCCTCGAGGTAATGGATTAGCAGAATCAACAAACAAAAACCTCATCAAAATTATCAAAAGGAACATTAATCAAAATCACAGGAATTGGCACAAAGCATTGACATTTTCTCTATGGGCAGACATGATTACTCATAAAGCCTCTATTGGTTCTTCTCCTTTTGCTTTAGTTTATTGAAAAGAATATGTTCTTCCCACAAACGTAGAAATCCCTTCTCTTGCCCTAGTACAATTCATCGATGAAAACCCTTCATCTTCTCTACAGGCTAGACAATTTCAAATTATCAAGCTTGAAGAAGAAAGAGAAAAGGCTAAAGAAACCCACTTCCATCATCAACAATTATTCAAAGCTTCTTTTGACACAAATTCTTCTAGTAAAAAAACTCTTGAAGTAGGTGACTTCGCTCTGAAATGGGACAAATCACACGAGGAAAAGGGTAGACATAGCAAATTCCAAAGACTATGACTTGGCCCTTTTTAGATCATTAAAAAAAATGGACAATCAACGTTTCTTTTACAAGACCTGTCAAGTTAAAAGGATTCTTTGCCCGTTAATGGGCAAATTTTGAAAAAATACTTCTCCTAGGAGATAGCCTCTTCCAATTTTGTAACATATTGCTTTTTAGGAAAATAATGGTTATCTAGTATTTATTTTTGGCTTTTCAAAATAAAATCTTTGATAACATTTCTGTTTTTCGCTTTTATAAGAAAGTAAGAGTTAAAAGGAATAATTAGGGCATTTGAGTACTAAAGTAAACTTGATTTCTTTGGAAAAACTTGATCTTGCTTAAAACATTGATTGTACGAACAAACTCTTATCTTCATAGAACATGAAGGTTTTGTTATCGGTCAAGAAAATAATCTTTAACCTAGAAAGGACTTTCTGCAAATCAATATCTTAAAAAACTCTACCATTATCACTCAAAACTCTCAAAAGAGCCAATGATCAACCCTGTCTGTTAAAATTTTCCTTTTTAAGAGTGTAATTGTAAAATATATAAACTTAGAAGATAAAAAGTCTCATTACGAGCTTGTTTACCATGTTCATAGGGAAGTGATTAAAACTGATATTACCAATACTACATATCAAATAAGGTAATAGTTAGTGATATCCTCGATCAAAAGAAAAGGGGTCTCATCAAGAGCCAGCTTTTTCAGTTTAGGTACAACCAGTGAATGGCATTGTAATTAGTAGGTTACCATGTCTAGACAATGTCTTTTAAGAAACAAAAAGAAGAAAAATATTACATTCAAAAGGGAAAAAAGGGACAAAGTCCAAGTGAGATTTAATCCAAGCAAATATTATTTTGAAATTTGAAAATTCATACAGATGGGATAATGAATCATTGTTGGTTAAAAGATAACCCTGTCGAGGCCATGAACGCCTGCTGGCAGCAGAGGCTCTATCTGTGATAAATGAGTAAACACCAAGAAAACTAATCTGTAGAAGACACCTGCTATATTACTTTAAACCTTATTATTGGCTGATGTGAATATTTATACTTCTATCATTACAAGGGTAAAGTAATTAAGTAAATAAGCTAAGCAAGTAATGATGATTCCAAAGAAATGTTGTTTACCTTATAACTCATGTAATCATTATTATTATAGCTCTAACTACTTTGAAAGTTTTTTAGAAATTTTAGAAAACTAATCAGATATAACTGGTTCTCCCAAGTGAATCACCAATTGTTGTACTATAAAACAACCCCCCCATTTATAAAGAACAATAGCTAAGGTTAGGGCTATAAATGGGGACCCTTTTAAATTTTTAGGCTTAGGATAATAATACCTAACTCTAAGAAAACACCTAGCAAAACCTTGCAAAACAAACTTTGGATGAATCCACATCGAAAATCACAAATCACACTTTTCCGCATGGTTATGTTAAAATACCATCAGAAAATTGCGATATGCGATTATGTCTCCCGTTGCGATAACATCACCATGTCATTTCGCACTTTGCATAGTTCACAAGAAAATTAACCATGCCATTAGAACGGTTGTTAGCGATTTACGAAATGCGATATTGCGATATCCGCAATCACATTTCACTTGATGCATCCAGTAGTGATATATTGTATCCCTTTAAAGACCGCGATGCATGATTAAGAGCCGTAAAATGTGTGGAATAATTATGTTTTAAATACCAAAACAAACGAGTTGATAGGTTAATAAATATTTAGTGGCCCGAGGAAGGATAATCATTTTCCAAATTATGTGTAGTTATAATCGAGTATCTCATTAAACCCTTCTCACGATCCAAAGTCATTTCAGAGAAGATTTTAGTGTTAATTACCAGATATCGTCTGTGCTGATATATCTTGTCTATTTTAGGTAAGCGACAAAAGACATGTCACTAAGAAAGGTGATGTAGAAATAGAGCAAACAGACCATTGTTGAATCTGAGTTTACAGAGATGGCTCCTATCTTCGCTGATACAGTTTGTGATGCTGCCGAAGGCGCAACAGCTTGGGAAGTGATTTACAATAGGCTAGAGGATGAGCATCCTAAAATCACTATTACGAGAGAAACAACTGACTCAACAAGGCCTTTAGGACTTCAATGCAGAGATGCTTCCTGTTCTTTCCTTCATAGGATAGGAGCAAGAGCTAAAATCCTCCCCTACATAGATATGATTAGGTGGGTGATCAAAAACCTTATCATTGAAGATAGGTAGTTCAAGAATTCAAGGATGGAGCTCATAGGGTCATTCAGAGTAGAGGATTTGAAGAAAATGTACCACATACTTCATCAGTAGGATATCTACAACAACACATTTGTGGCTAACTTCACAAAGAAGAACCCAGACCCCTTCAAGCTAATTTAGGGTTGGAGAGTGTTGGACAACAAATTCAAATATGACAAATCAGGTATGTATGCTATAGCCTCTTTGGAAAACCCCTATAACTATGCAGCAACCATTTTATGTAGATTGTAAGGGCTACCCAATAATACTAAGTTTTCAATAGAATGGATTCCTCTAGTTGATGCCTGTGTTAATTCCCATATCATGAATTTGCCTTCCATCTTATCTGACAACCTAGCCACCACCATTACCAAATATCGATAGAATAAAGCCTCCTTTTCAAATAATCTCCCTCCCTTCTATTTTAGTGCCTACATTATGGATGTTATCTATTTTTTCACGAAATTTCCAACCATGGGTTGGAAATGGACCTTACAAGATCCTTACCCAATCCATCTTAGTCATAAGCAAATATGGGAATCTCATTACATACCTCACTTCTATAATATATTCCATCTTGTTGTGTTGCCCCTACATCAAATAATTTTCAATAAGAAAGCCCTAGGTTTTCCCAAGAAGCCACAGCAGACCTGATTACTGTTGGCAAGTATTTCAATGAAGAGTGGTTCACCTACATTAGGCTTTTTGGTAGCATAGCTTATCCACACGTCCTTCCTTTATATGTTTCTATTAAGTTATTAGTAAGAGAGATTTCCTACCAGACTGTGGGAAGGGGCCTGACTAAATTTCTCAAAGATGACAAGAAGTCATTATGGCCCACTTTCCATGTCAAATGCGGTTATTTTGCTTTAGCCAATTTCGTTCATCCTACTCTAGAATTAGCACATATGGAAGCACTCGGGCTTCATACATTGCCTAAGAGGAAATTTGATCCAAACAAAGTGGCATATAATGTCACTATTGGATTAAAGCTCAAGCCATACAATCATGAAGACAATTATTTTGAGGATTTGTTATAGTCAGCCGTATCCTTCGAACAAGCGTTCGAATGGGCAAAGGCAAATCTAAAACCTAAAGATTTTGAAATATTTTAGGAATGCAGAGATGAGAGGCTCCGAGTGATCCCAATGGATCTATTAATGCCCAAGGACACATCTACACCAAGTATCACTGTTGATAGTGGAGGTCCTAGCTCTCAAGTATTGTTGGGTCCCTATAATACTAGTGATTACCCCATTACTATTGTATTTGCATCCCTTATTAATATTGTTGTGCCCCTATTATCCCCATATTGTTATTATTGTGCCCCATAGAATCCCTCTATTGTTATTTTTGTGGCTTTATATTATTATTGTTAGGTCGGCTGGGTTATACTGTGACTCCTTAGACTCCTATATATAGAAAGGAGGTTTTGTCATTTGAATCATCCAAGAATTTTTCATTTGTGTAATGTAAAGGAGGTTGCGCCCTTGAAGAGGCTAAATTCTAAGGTGTTGATCTCTCTTTCTATCTTTTGGGAGCTGGTTTCATAACATTTGGTATCAGAGCTTTGGATTCTAGGGTTTCGCTGCTCCAAATAGGTCATTGTGGCATTTTCGCTATAACTTTTTTTTGATTTGAGAAGAAATCGCGTTGAACCTCGGATCCAAATTTCAGAGCTTTTTGCGCTATATTTGCGGAGATATGATCTGAGGAAGTTGGTATTTTTGCAAACTCCTGAATTACATTGCAAACAAGTGACCTAGGGAAAATCGTCATAACTTTCTCTCTGAGCATCGGATTGAATTTTCATAAGAAGCTATAGAAATAGGATGGACTGTAGTTTCTTGTATATATTTTTAGAGCCAAAGGTCGAAACAGTGACTCATGGCATGTCGTACAAGTTTTCTCTATTGAACTAGTCTATAATCAGGTCATTGTGGGAGATTTCGCATAACTCTTCCTTGGAGAATCCAATTTGGATCAAACTGATGGCATTGGAAAGAGGACATAGAGGGCTACTGCAAGTCGCAATTTCAGAACTGGATGATCCGAAAGTACAGAGATACATCAGAGGCAATATCAAGCTCCTACAAAGTGAAAAAAGGTGTGTAGATTCTTTTAAATTTTTGCTTAAGATTGGTTTGAAAATTTATTTTGAAGGAATTAAAAGGGCATAGTAGAGAATTATTATTAGTAACTGATGCCCCAAGGAAAGAAAATGCAAACACCTAGTAAGCAACCTGAAAGCTCTAGCATGACTCATGAAGAAGAGGAAGAAATGCTACATGATATATCAAAATTACAAGAACAAGTGCAACAAATATAACTCTCACAAAAGCTAACAGAAGCTAAGATAAATGGCATGGAATCTAAGATAAAGGGCGTGGAAGCTAAGATGGATGATTTGAAGATAGATTTGAAGACAGATTTGAAGACAGACATGGCAGATTTGAAGATAGATTTGACAAATTTTCTACAAGAAATACTTACTAATGGTGAAAAGGTAGTAAAGGAAACTCATGATGCGAACAAAAGAAATGTTAATCATGATTTCATAGACTCTAATGTGGGATCGAAGACCCACCATATTCCAAAAATTGATATGAGGAATTTTGATGGCAAGGATCCCGCAACATGGATATTACAAATGGAGCAATTTTTCGATCTCAATAATGTGCAAAACACACAAAAGGTATGTATTGCAAATTTATATTTGGAACCAAATCAGTTTGTATGGTATCAATGGCTTTTCTCTCATAAACAAATTATCACTTGGGCAATTTTTACGGAAGAATTGACAGCACATGATGAGGATACAAAAAGCAACACTTTTTTTAGCCAATTGATAAGTCTCAAACAAAAGGGTTCAATAATGGAGCACATTGAGGAATTCCAAAAATTGAACATAAGGGTAAAAAATATTCCAAAGGAGCATAGGATTGATGTGTTCATAAGGACTTTAAAGGATAATATCCAACATGATTTTCGCCTTTGGGAACCTGATTCATTAGAGAAGGCATTCAAGTTAGCAAGAAAAATGGAAAGCAAAATTATGGCAACCAGGAAGCATACCACTCACAACTATAAAGATGGAAGTGTCATTGCCCCTAGTATTCAACAACCTATAAGGTTGACACCACAACAATTGGAAGAAAAAATAGCAAAAGGGCTTTGTTACAGTTGTGATAGAAAATACACTAAAGGTCATAAGTGTGCTGAGAAGAAGTTATTCTACATAGATTGCGAAGAGGAAGAAGAAAAGGAGCAAGAAAGGTCAAAAGAAGAGGATATACTCCAGGAACAAAGCCTAGAGAAAGAAGAAATGAATCCGACCATATCTTGTAATGCATTGGCGGGAATTACCACTCCTCAAACCATCAAGATAGAAGGACAAATCAAGAAGAAAAAGGTAATAGTGTTGATTGATTTAGGAAGTACCCACAATTTTATTCATTGTAAGGTAGCAAAAGAATTGAATTTCTTCTTATATCCAGCACCAGAGTGTCAAGTGATGGTTGCAAATGGAGGAACAATAAATTTCTCTGGAAAGTGCCATAATATCAAGATATTGATGGGAGAATATGTATTGACTAGACCAATGCTTTCCATTCCAATGGGAGGTGCTGATATTGTCTAGGAGTCCAATGGCTACAATCCTTGGGTACAATAGCTTTTAATTTTCAAGAACTTTTCATGAAATTTTCTATGGAAGGAAAGGAATTTGAATTAAGGGGTATTGCAGGGAAACTAGGAAAGATAATCATCTCTAACGGTATGACAAAGCTTCTAAAAAAGGAACAAAGGGGTGTAATTGCACAATTATGTTCACTAGATGTTTCCACATTGGAATCATCTATTTCTCCAGATCTCCAGAAAGTCTTGGACAATCATTCCAAGGTATTTGAGACTCCCAAAGGTCTCCCACCTATTCATGATCATGATCATGCTATTCATCTGATTCCAGGAAGTGCTCCTCCAAACATCAGGCCGTACAGATATCCCTATGCTCAAAAGAGTGAAATTGAACATATGGTTGCAGAAATGCTAGAGGCTGGTATAATTCAACCGAGTCAAAGTTCTTTCTCTGCTCCAGTAGTATTAGTGCACAAGAAGGATGGATCATGGCGCATGTGTCCGGATTATAGGGAGCTCAACAAGCTCACTATTAAAGATAAGTTTCCCATTCCTGTCATTGATGAATTACTGGATGAATTGCATGGATCAATTTACTTCACCAAGTTGGATCTTCGTTCAGGATATCATCAAATCAAAATGAAGACTGAAGACTTTCTGAAAACAACATTTAGAACTCATGAGGGTCATTATGAATTTTTGGGCATGCCTTTTGGCCTTACCAATGCACCTTCAACATTTCAAGGTTTGATGAATTCCATTTTCAAGCCATTCCTTAGAAAATTTGTGTTAGTATTTTTTGATGATATACTAATCTACAACAAGTCTTGGAAGAATCATGTTGAACATGTTGACAGGGTGCTACAACTATTGGAGGAGAAACAATTATATGAAAAAAGATCCAAATGTTTCTTTGGAGTACAAGAGGTGGAATATATGGGTCATATTGTATCTCATGGAAGAGTTAAGGTAGACCCTAGCAAAATTAAAGCCATTAAGGAATGGAAAATCCCCACAACCATAAAGCATCTGTGAGGATTTCTCTGGTTGACAGGGTATTATCGCAAGTTTTTTAAGAATTATGGGAGAATAGCAGCACCTTTAACAACATTATTGAAGAAAGATGCATTTTCACGAACTCCAGAAGCAACAAAGGCCTTCGAACATCTTAAAGAGGCAATGTGCCAAGCACCTGTCTTAGCTACACCGAACTTCACACAAACCTTTATTGTGGAATGTGATGCTTCAAGAATTGGAATTGGTTCTGTTTTAATGCAAGATGAAAGACCCATTTCTTTTGAAAGTCATCCAATCAAGGGAAAGTTTTTACACAAAGCTATTTATGAGAAGGAAATGTTGACAATACTCCATGCACTTAAGAAATGGCGACCCTACCTAATGGGAAGACACTTCAAGGTAAAAACAGATCATGATAGCCTTAAATACTTTTTAGAACAAAGATTATCCTCTGAAGAGCAACAAAAGTGGGTCACAAAGATGTTGGGTTATGACTTTGAAATCATCTACAGAAAACGGAAGCAAAATGTGGTGGCAGATGCACTCTCAAGAAAAGATGAGGATGTGGAAGCATTGTTGTGCGCCATTTCTATTATCCAACCAGATTGGATAAACGAAGCAAGGGAGGAATGGAAGAATGACGAAGAAGTGTGGGCACTTATTCGAAAGTTACAACAAGATTCCAGTACGTCTGATACATTTAGCTGGAAAAATGATTCTCTATGGTACAAAGATCGCTTATACCTCTGTAAGAATTCCCAACTAAAACAAAAGATTCTTATGGAATTGCACACTTCTCCCTTAGGTGGGCACTCAAGATTTTTAAAAACTTACCACAGGGTTAAGAAGGAATTTTTTTGGGATGGCCTTAAATCGGATATTCAAAAATTTGTGGCGGAATGTTTGGTTTTCCAACAAAACAAAGTTGAAACAATTAAGACACCGTGTCTATTACAACCTTTATCCATTCCAAGCCAACGTTGGGAGGAGGTTTCAATGATTTTATCACAAGTTTACCCAAGTGTAAGGGAAAAGGTGTCATCATGGTGGTAGTTGGCAGACTTACCAAGTATGCACACTTTTGTGCCTTATCACATCCATTTAAAGCCAATACAGTTTCTACTAAATGTATGGAAACAATTCAAAAGCTACATGGAAACCCAAAGATTATTGTAAGTGACTGAGATCCCATTTTCACTAGAAATTTTTGGACAGAATTATTTTCTTGTCTTGGTACTCAGCTAGCTCATAGCTCATCTTATCATCCTCAATCTGATGGGAAAACTGAGATAGTAAACAAATGTTTGGAAGGATATCTTCGTTGCTTTGTATCTGATAAACAGACACAATGGGTCAAATGGTTGCCTCTACCTGAATGATGGTATAACACTTCCTTCCATACAGCAAATGACCCCATTTATGGCACTTTATGGATATCGGCCACCATCCATCACATCATATTTAAGAGAAAATTCTAAGGTTCAAGTAGTGGAACATCACATCAAACATCAACAACAAGTCCTCCAAATCTTAAAGGATAACCTTGTGTTGGCACAGAATAGAATGAAACAACAGGCATATCAACATTGTAGCGAAAGAAGTTTTGATGTAGGTGATTGGGTATTCCTACGGCTACAAACATATAAGCAAATGTCCCTCAAGCAAGGTAAGAAGGATAATAAATTATCACCAAAGTATTATGGTCCGTACAAGGTGTTGCAAGAGATTGGTACAAATTGGAGCTTCCTGTAGCTTCTCAATTGCACCCAGTTTTCCATGTTTCATGTTTAAAGAAGGTTATAGGCGACAAGCTCCTAGTTCAAACAATATTGACAGAACTTGATGAGGAAGGAAAAATTATATTGGAACCGGAAGCAGTCATAGAAACAAGAACTCGACAACTACGAAATCAATCAATTTCGGAGTATCTTATCAAGTGGAAGAACTTATCCGCTGAAGATTCCACATGGGAGGATGAGAATTTTATACAGAAGCATCCAAAACTACTCAAGCGTTGAGGACAACACTTTTTTGAAGGAGAGGGTCATGTTTGGTAGCTATAATACTAGTGATTACCCCATTACTATTGTAGTTGCATCCCTTATTAATATTTTTGTGCCCCTATTATCTCCATATTGTTATTACTGTGCCCCATAGAATCCCACTATTGTTATTTTTTTGGCTTTATATTATTATTGTTAGGTCGGCTGGGTTATATTGTGACTCCTTAGACTCCTATATATAGAAAGGAGGTTTTTTCATTTGAATCATCCAAGAATTGTTCATTTGTGTAATGTAAAGGAGGTTGCCCCCTTGAAGAGGCTGAATTCTAAGGCGTTGATCTCTCTTTTCTATCTTTTTGTGAGCTAGTTTCATACCAAGTATACTCTCAAGTAAACAATGAGAAGACACCAGACACAAGTAAACCCCAAGGCAGAGACAACACAGTTGAGTCTAGCAAGAAGTCAACTGAGAAGAAAGTGATAAGCACCCCGACTATAGAGATCAGTTTAGAGGCCAAAGGTAGTAGTTTGGAGTAGGAGTGGGATCAGTTTAATCAGAAATTGTAAGGCACTCCCAAAGCCTCATATATCCATGAAACAGAGGAATGTAAAACTCCTCTGCATATTCATAAGGATACAGAACCCAAGTCTATCGGTGAACAATCCACACCTATGGACGAACAAGCGACAACGTCCTAGTATACTAAAATTATCCCTACTCTACCCACATCAGAAATAATTCTGAAAGTAACTAAAACACCTCCACTTGATGTGTTCTATAGCTCTCTCCACAAGGATGTA
Organism: Pinus tabuliformis; assembly: GCA_031772625.1. Taxonomy (NCBI): domain Eukaryota; kingdom Viridiplantae; phylum Streptophyta; class Pinopsida; order Pinales; family Pinaceae; genus Pinus; species Pinus tabuliformis. Next base: position 712,005,347 of record CM062811.1, on the reverse strand, counting down.
GTTAGAAGGCAGAGAAAAAGGATAAGGGTAGACGCACCTGAATTCCAACCTAGAAACGAGCTGATGGACATTGTTTGGAAGAACATTCCTTTCAATCTAGTCGAGAACTTGACTAGAATATCACAGTTCATGGGAGCATAGGCATCGACCACTATGGACAAGGCTACTGAGGTCTCTAATTTACTAAAGGAGAAAGAGGAGAGAATTTTGCAACTTGAACAAGAGATCGAGACAGAGAAATCAAGTGCAAACAGGCAGGTGGCTGAGCAACTGGCACAATTGCAACAAGACATGGAGGTCTTGAAAATAAGCCATGAATCCGATATATCGGACAAAAATATACAACTGCAGGAAATGCAGCAATCCATGAAAATATAGAAGGATGTTCCCACTACTAAGGAGTTCATTAAAGAGACCCTAGAATTAAATTCCCTTCTGGTGAAACAGCAGGAGTATTTATGCCAGAAGATGTCACACATTACTCCCTATCTGACTACTAGTGATCAGATAACAGATAAGGAAATCGACCAGAGAATGAAGTTTAACGATTTAAACACCAGAATCTCTGAGTTCATCGAATGGCAGGAAACAAAAGATGGAAGGAAAGCCAATCTACTTGAGATTGAGGAAACTCATAAAGGCATTCTCTTCATAGATTGGGATGCCAGAATCAAACAGGTTGAGCTAGCAGTCGCAAGGGCAGCCAGAGTATCAAAGAATATCATCAAAGTAGTGAATCACATCATGTTCGCCACCAATCTCATTATAGAATGCAATACAAAAGAAATTCCCGATTTAACTGCTCTGTACTAAGGATTGCAAGAAAAGGCGGGGAGTCAAAGAGAGGCAATTACAAAATCGACCACGACCAATTGGGAGTCGTATTAGTAGCATCCTATTAATCCATATAGTCAGATTATGACTCTCAACTGTTCCCTTCATATGACTCAAAGGATATTTCCATCACTCACAGATGCGATCTTCACAGGACAGTTCAGGACTCATTTCGGGGCACCTCCTCAAATTCAACCGATGACCGATATTTGTGATTTAAAGGACAAGCTGGCAGACATCAAGTCATCCTCTTAGTTTTGTTTATTTAGCCTCTGTTTATTTTTGGAGTTAGTTACCTAGTTAGGAGGAAGGTTGTTTGAAACCTCCTCAAATTTTTTATAATCTATTTTTGCACATTTAGTTAGAATAGTATTTATACCCTTCTCATGCATTTAGAGAAGGGTCCAGAATTTTATAAAAAACATTTGCAAAGAATGCACTATTGTAAGTTTGTGAATGCTTTGGTGAAATTATGGAACATGATCGTTTCTTTTAGATATCAGACTACTTTCCTTTGTTGATGCACTTTTGTATTCTTGGGAGACAATTTGATTTGAAGAAAGAAGTTGGTCTATGTCATTTGTCAAATGAGTAGGACTTCACACATATGGTACTATTATCGTGTATGCTTGATTTTGTTTACATTTAATTAGTGGAAAAACTTTACTTTCATGAATTATATGTGAGATTTATTGTTTCCATTAAGCGTTAATTGCACTTTTGTATGATGCCTAGCTGAAGTTGTGATTTTCATATATAACTCATCATATATGGTATATATTTTATAAATTCCTTTGACTAACTATTTAGTCAAAGGAATTATCTTCTAAACTATCATCTCTCTTTAGTTTTGTTTAATCTTTATTATCACATCTTAAACAAATATCTTTGTAGATCACATACCACACAGGAATACCCGGGTTTATATTAGAATAAGTTAGTTAGAGAATGTTAAAATTGGCAACCAGGGAAAAACTTCATGTGAGTCATCTTATTCATGGCTGATAATATTTTTATTAGATTCCTCTCGTCGAGAGGTGTAGGATTGATACAAAGATCATCCGATTCCGATAAGTATTCATGGAGATATGAATTTATTTTAATTATGGAATTATTATCAAGCCGACCTACAACTCATGTAGGCTTAGAAGCTCAACAGTCGCATCTATTCAAACACCAACGTTGTGTATAAATATAAGAGGAATTTTTCCTCATTTTTGCTCACTCTTCTCATCACATATCTCTCTCTCTCTCTCTACTGCGCAGAAATGAGTCTCTTCTTTACTGCGCAGAAATGGGTCTCTCTCTCACACATGTGAAGCCGGAAACTGTTGAACCTGAAGCTGCAAATACAGATCCAAATATTGACTTGCGTGTCCTAGAAGATCTCCTCTTTGGAATTTCCCTGTAGGTTCATTTGAATATCCTTTGAAAGCCGCAACTTTTGGTGGTAGAATGAAGTCAATCTGACGAACGGTTTGAAATATATCAACTGCCCTAGTTTGAAGCCGGAAACTGCTGAAACTGAAGCTGCAACTGTAGAAGTAAAGATTGACCTACGTGGCATAGAAGATATCCTCATCTAAACTACATTGTAGGTTCATCTGAACGTCCTCTGGAAGCCACAACTTTTGGTGGTGGAATGAAGTCAATCCGACGGTCGGTTTGTGAGATATCGTTTGCCCTAGTTTGATCAAGAAGCCGCTAATACTAATGTTGTTGATCTAGGGTTTGCTACTGCTGATATGAATCAGATTTATTGTACTATTTCTCTCTGATGAATTATTGAAGATAAAAGAAGATTTGATCAAAGGCGTTTTCCACACATTGTGGGGTTTGTCCCTCGCTAGCCGCCACATCTTGTGTCTCTTGTCTTGGCTTGTTTTCTGTCGATCGTTTAATGTTCTATCTACACTTTACTTTATGTACATGTGATTGCTAATCTATGGAATATAATAAGAAAAAGAAGTAAACTGTTATAAGCATAGAACATACCATAACTCAACATGGTATCAGAGCTGAGGTGAAGACAAAACCCGAGCAAGAGCAAGAGCAATCACCGAAGAGAAGATTGGCAAGGCTATCCTAAAAGAACTATGGGATCCTCAACACTCTTTCCTACTGAAGACAAGCTCTGTGAGAAAGCTGACTATCACGGATGGAAGATGTCTATTGATCTAACCCTAGAAGATCTAGGAGTGCTGGACCATGTAAGAGGCAATATTGTTGAGGCTCCATCAAATGCATCCGTTGCTGCTTGGAACAAATGGAAAAATGGAGAAGTCAAAATAGAAGATCATCCAGGACTCTATCGACTAGCACTTGGTGGCCTACATCTTTGAACTAGACACCTCCAAGGAAGTCTATGATAGACTGGTGAGTTTATCTAAAGTAAATGATGAAAATCAAGTTTTGTTTCTTAGAAATAAGCTGAAGGAAATTAAGAAGGGTAAAGATGAGAGTATGCAAGCATACTTCTTAAGGATCACCGAAATAAGGAACGATATCCTATCTATTGGGGAGGTTATCACTAACAGGGGAATGGCACTCACAACTCTTGGAGGATTACCATCCAAATGGTACATGTTCAGGACTACTCTTCTGAACAATAATGTAATTCTTGGTTTCAAGGAATTAATGGCTAGATGCATTCAAGAAGAAATAAGGGAAGAAGTGCAAGAAATGCCCATGCCTAAAGGTCCTCCTATTGCCTTTTCTTCTCATGCTAAGAAAAGAAATAATTTCGGGACTAAATCAAAAGGAAAGGCTAGACCTAAGGGTGGAAGAAAAGGACGATGTTTCATCTGCGATGAAGTAGGTCACTATGCAAGGGAGTGCCCTGATAGAAAGGACTCACACTGGGACGATGATAAAAATCCCTCTAATGGCAATCAAAGGAATGAAAAATTCAATAACAAAGGTAAGAGGAGAGCTGGGAATCAAGGAAGAGGACAACCATTCAAGAAGGCTAGAAAGTCCAGGATGTATTAAATGCACTTGACCTCAAAAAGAACCTAGTGTCCATCTCGGCAATGGAAGACAAAGGCTACAAGGTAACCTTCAGCAATGGCAAGGTATGTATATGGAAAAATAATGTTAAAGATGCCTTTACTCTTGGGTTTAGTGTTATATCAAGTCGATGGAAGTTCGCTAGGTGTCATGTCTTGTGACACAACTCTTCAGTCTGAACTTTGGCATCGGAGGTTTTCCCACCTTCATTACAAAGCTCTACCCGATGTAAGACAGATGGTAACACGGATGCCCGAATTCCAAGTAGAGAAAGAAGGTGTATGTCCGGGATGTGTCGAAGGAAAGCTCAAAAGGGGACCTTTCCCCTCAAGAAAAAGCAAGACCTCTGATATATTACAGTTGGTTCACTTAGGCATATCTGAGGCTGGCATTAAGAGGGAGACTACTACACCACATAATCTTGAGCAGAATGGTGTGGTAGGAAAGAAGAACCACACGATTGTGGAAGTTGTCTGGGCGATGCTACATGATCAAATACCTCCGAAGTTTCTATGGGCTGAAGCTGGAAACACTGCCGTATATGTACAAAATCGATGCCCTCATCAAGCATTGGGTTCCAAGACTCCTGAAGAAAAGTTCACCGGTAAGAAACCTGATGTTTCTCCTTTTAGAATTTTTGGAAGCCTTGTATATTTTCATGTGCCGAAAGAGAAAATAAATAAATTGGGTGCATTTGGAAAGAAGCGAATTTTCGTGGGCTATGGTGAAAATACTAAAGGCTATAGAATCTATGTAGCTGGTCAAAGGGAAGTCATAATTATTCATGGTGTCACCTTTGACGAAGATATGGCTCTCAGCAAGGTGAACAATCTTCCGACTTTGAGGAGCTCTCAAGAAGTTGACACCAGGAAATCGAAAGAAAAGGATGATGAATCAATGCCTGATGTAGAAGAACCCATGGATCCGATTGATCCTCCTCCACATGAGCCTTCCTCTTCTAGGAAGAGGCCTTCATGGCTTAAGGGGCTACTTGCTGATGCTGAAGGACATGTTGCACCCTGAGGAACCTTTCGTGAAATTAAGAAACCTAATAGGTATCAGAGATACCTGACTATCATGAGCACGATCATACAAAATAAGCCTTCATCATTCTCAGACGCCATCAAGCATCAAGTATGGAAGGATGTTATGACCAAAGAATATGAGTCTATCATGAAGAATGATGTCTGGGAAGTAGTTCCCAGACCCCAGGACAAGACAGTTGTTACTTCCAAATGGCTTTACAAGATAAAGCATGCAGCAGATGGAAGTATGGAAAAGTATAAGGATCGTTTTGTTGCTCATGGTTTCTCCCAGAAGGAAGGTATAGACTATGATGTGATATTTGCACCTGTTGCCAGATATATGACCATCCACTCGATCATAGCCCTTGATAGTTCACAAGGATGGAACCTACATCAGATGGATGTCAAGACTGCATTCTTACACGGCTCAATCAAATAAGAGGTCTACGTGGAGCAACACGAAAGATTTGAAATTTATGATTGAAAATCTCATGTATGTAGGTTGAAGAAAGCTCTCTATGGGCTTAAGCAAGCACCCCGAGCATGGTATGAGAGGATCGACAGCTACTTGTTGAAGCTGGGATTCACTAGGAGTGAAGCCGATCCTAACCTTTACTTTAAGGTTGAAGATGACAAGCGTCTCATACTAGTGTTGTATGTGAATGACCTCTTTCTAATAGGTGCAGGCCCTCTCATTCACAAATGTAAGAGGGAGTTGGCTTCTGAATTTGAAATGAAGAACCAAGGACTTGAAGTGTGGCAGAAGCCAAGGGAAATTTTCCTATCTCAAGGAAAATATGTGGTGAAGATTTTGAAAAGACTTGGTATGATGGACTGCAAGCTTGTGACTACCTAGAGGATCTTAACTTTTAGAAGTTATATGGTAGTGATGTTGGACCAGATTTGGGAAATGCCTTTGAGTTTCATAAACTCATTCGCATTGATGTTCTTGCTGAACCTCCGTCTGAACATATGTTTTGCAGTTAGCATTGTGAGCTCATATTTGGTTGAGCCTCACTGAGTTGATGCCAAGAATCTTCTAAGATATCTTCGTGGTACAATGGGTTAAGAGACACTGCCGGAGATGTGAGACTACTTGGATATACTGATGTTGATTGGGCAGGCAGTGTGGTGGACCATAAGAGCACTTTCGGGTGCTGTTTCACCTTGGGATCTGCTTCGATATTCTGGATGAGCAGGAATCAGAAGTCGGTGGCTTTGAGCACCACCGAAGCAGAATATATTGTTGCTAGCATGGCCTCCTGTGAGGCAGTCTGGTTGTGAAAGCTCTTCAGTGAGATGTTTGGATTTACATTGGATACCACTGTGATTCTCTGTAACAACCAAAGGTGGGATTCAATTATGGAGGAATCCTGTATTTGTTGATTGCTCCAATAGATAGACATCATCTGGGATATGGTAAGTCGATGAGCAAGGAGGCTCCATCACATTAAGATGATGTACAAGTCGATACACCTTGTCAAAGCCCCAAGGAAAGATCTAATCTATGATTTTCCCAAACAACTTGGAGTCGTCAAGAAACCCTTGTACAAGGGTCCTGCATGTTGCATACATTGAGCTCTGGGAGCTCTGAGGGCTTACGGTTCTTACTGGAGCAACATACAACCACAGGGTGACTCACCCTCCCCTGGTGGTGCGCACTAGAACAAGATGACTCGCTCTCTTGTGGGACAAGATGATTCGCTCTCTTGTGGAATAGGATGATTCGCTCTCCTGTGTAGCAGGATTGATGTGTTCTCCTGTGAGGCCTGGATTGATGTGTTCTCCATGGCGATTGTAGCAGGATTGATGTGTTCTCCTGTGAGGCCTGGATTGATGTGTTCTCTGTGGCAGCCTGGATTGATGTGTTCTCCATGGTGATTGTAGCAGGATTGATGTATTCTCCTGTAAGGATAGGATTGATTAGTTCTCCTGTCGAGGCATCCTACCCATGTAGTCTGGGACTCATGGGAAGTACCTCTCATCTGATCAATGAGCAGGGAAATGAAGCTAGGTACCATAGTAGTACCGATGGACGCATCGTTGTATCTACCATACTCCCTACGCGAGGATGACCTCCATTGATCTGGGATCAATGATACTGGTCTGGGACCAGTGGTAGGAGTTGTACCATACTATGACACTAACTTCGGGTCAGCTGAGACTGGTCTGGGACCAGTGGTACATACTCTGAGACTAACTTCGTGTTAGTGTAGTACTAGTCTGGGACCAGTGAGAGTGGTACATACTATGATGCTGACTTCAGGTCAGTTGAGACTGGTCTAGGACCAATGGTACATACTCTGAGACTGACTTCGTGTCAGTGCAGTACTGGTCTGGGACCAGTGAGAGTGGTACATACTATGACCCTGGCTTCAGGTCAGTTGAGACTGGTCTAGGACCACTGGTACACTCTCTGAGACTGCGATACTAGTCTGGGACCAATGGTAGGAGTGGTACTTACTATGAAGCTGACTTCGGGTCAGCTGAGACTGGTCTGGGACCAGTGGTACATACTTTGAGACTAACTTTGAGTCAGTATGATACATCCTCAATCATTTCTTCTTCTTCATAATTCAGACAAAAGAAGAGCAGAATAGAACAATGCAAGAGCAGAGCAGAATAGAGCAAGACAGTACCGATCAGTACAGGGCAGAACAAGACAAAGCAGAACAGGCAGAATAGAGCAGAGCAAGGCAAGGGTCAGGCTGTACAGGGCAGTGCATTTGATGGATGAACAGTAACAATCGATAGACAGATTGCAGATGAAGTTCTCCCTGGTTGTGAGGGAGTGTTAAAGTTGGAAACCAGGGAAAAACTTCATGTGAGTCATCTTATTCATGGCTGATAATATTTTTATTAGATTCCTCTCCTCGAGAGGTGTAGGATTGATATAAAGATCATCTGATTCCGATAAGTATTCATGGAGATATGAATTTATTTTGATCATGGAATTATTATCAAGCCGACCTACAACTCATGTAGGCTCAGAAGCCCAACAGTCACATCTATTCAAACACCAACATTGTGTATAAATATAAGAGGAATTTTTCCTCATTTTCACTCACTCTTCTCATCACATATCTCTCTCTCTCTACTGCGCAGAAATGAGTCTCTTCTCTACTGAGCAGAAATGGGTCTCTCTCTCACACATGTGAAGCCGGAAGCTGCAACTACAGATCCAAATATTGACTTGCGTGGCCTAGAATATCTCCTCTTTGGAACTGCACTGTAGGTTCATCTGAATCTCCTTTGAAAGCTGCAACTTTTGGTGGTGGAATGAAGTCAATCTGACGAACGGCTTGCAAGATATCGACTGCCCTAGTTTGAAGCCGGAATCTGCTGAAACTGAAGCTGCAACTGCAGAAGTAAAGATTGACCTACGTGGCCTAGAAGATCTCCTCATCTGAACTACGTTGTAGGTTCATCTAAACCTCCTCTGGAAGCCGCAACTTTTGGTGGTGGAATGAAGTCAATCCGACGGTCGGTTTGTGAGATATCGTCTGCCCTAGTTTGATAATGAAGCGGCTAATACTGATGCTGCTGATCTAGGGTTTGCTACTGCTGATATGAATCAGATTTATTGTACTATTTCTCTCTGCTGAATTATTGAAGATAAAATAAGATTTTATCAAAGGGTTTCCCCACACATTGTGGGGTTTGTCCCTGGCTAGCCGCCACATATTGTGTCTCTTGTCTTGGCTTGTTTTCTGTCGATCATTTAATGTTCTATCTGCACTTTACTTTATGTACATGTGATTGCTAATCTATGGAATATAATAAGAAAAAGAAGTAAACTGTTATAAGCATAGAACATACCATAACTTAACAGAGAAATTGTATTATAGAATAGGTCACTTAGATTATCGTTATTCTATTGTGAAGCACTCATGAACCACCCACTCTCATCTTAAAACACACACTGGGAAATTGGTCCCATTATCCCCAGTCGGAGCCACCACTTTAAATAGAAAAGGAGTTGTCTTAAGGTCTGGACCGGGTGGTTATCCCCCATGTTTCGACAGCAGAATTATGAGGCTGCAAAGGTTGTCATTGATAGATGATAAGAGAGTTGACAATATTGAAAACATTATAGCAATCAGTCAAAGTGTATGGTTGACTACTATGTGTTTATTGAACAACATTTCCACAAGATGGATGCTCTTACAGTTGTTGGTGCATGCACCAATAATGGGAAGGAAAAAAAGGTATCGAGAATACATTTAGAGGCTTGATCCATAGATAATATCTCAAGATTTTCCACTGCTTTTGGATATGAATTTCTAAGTAACTCATTCAATTGTACACGTGGACCTTCAACTGCTATTATACCATGAAAAAAACCAAATAGTTTCTACAAAGTAATTTATATAAAGTTAGAGAAATTTTCAAGGGAACACCATTGCAGAGAAAATCATAATAAAAGGGCTAGTGATAGAAATAATGACATACAAGGGTATACTAAGCATGAGGATGTTATGTAGTTGCAATTATGCAATTATATTTTTTTATTTTATATGTATGTAGATGCACTAAGGACAATGCATAAATAGGGGGAGGGGGGGAGGGGGATGTAATACCCCTAGATCAATCCCTTATTTCTAATGTGAATGTACATGTGACACTTAGATTGGTGAGTTGATCCATATTAATTAGGTTGATGAGTTGGGTTTTACTGACATTTGTGTATTTATGTGTGTGTATAAATGTATTAAGTTGGTGGTCTAGTGTATTGATATTATTTAAGGTTGGAGTTCGTATGTGGTCAATCTAGAGATCTTATGTGATAAATACTAGTGATCCTACATCATGCGAAGTACAAATGTGTTAAAAATAACTCTACTATTCAAGCTAGTTGTTGAAAAGAGCTTTTGGGGAGGCTAGAACTCCATGAATGGAAAGATAAAGTGGGTTGATATTAAGATACATTATAATATATTGTTATAGTAAAAAGTAAAGAGGAGCTCAAACCTATAAAAGGATGTTTCTCCCATTCAATTAAATATGTATTAGAAGGTATAGGTGTCCCTATGTAAAGGCCCAGAGGGTACCTAGAGACACTTGATGGTAGCAGGAACTCTTGGAAGCCACAAGACCTGAGACATTCTTGGCTAGTCCAAGTTGGTTGCTCTGGTGGTAGTGGCACAACCTGAGGAAATATGAGTGTAGATAATGGGGTGCACTATTTGGGTGTGGGGTTCATGGGGGATATGAGATTATTGGTTAGAGGTTGATGGTGGATGTGAGTCTATTGGTTGGAGTTTTCTAGGGTTTAGTACCCAAGCCTTGTTTGTATTCAATATCGGATATGTACATAGCTTGAGTAGTCGTTGCCACAAAGGAGTCATGGCCCCAGCTCGAGGGTGATCAACTATTGAAAGAGTTGGAGCAACACAGTTTATGGCTTAGTTGCATGTCCTAGGTTTGCATCCAATTGGAAAATTTCTATAGATTAGTGCCTAAAATCTATTTTATACATGTTGATGGTTTATTTTTTTATGGTTTTTATTGCATTTTATTCTATCATTTTATGTATATATATCATTTATGATTATGGAATTAATGTCAGTAGTGGTGGCATCACCCCAATTGGGTGATTAGGGGTTGTTACAATAGGTTTCCATATATTGAACTTGTGTGTTATATTTTTATCCTTTCTCATGTGTTTTTGATGATTTTATTGTGTTGGGTATGTTATTTGCACAAATAGCCCCATCTGTGATTCATTGCACCAGGCATAACAAAGGAAAAGTCCCCCATGCCAGTGGGTAATTGTTGAACCTCAGAATTACCTTCCCCTTGACAGTTGTTCTCACCTTTTTCTCTTGATTTGTCACAAGACTATAGATCCTATCCATGATAAATGCCAAATTTTCTCTTAGGAAAGCATTAAAATGATCACCATATTATATTTTCATGTTCTTGCTATTTTAATAGATTTTTGCAAATTAGCTACAGAACGTAGCCTATTATGTAGCTAACTGTGGGTTCCATATCTACTCTCATGGTTTGGCAAGTTACAGGTTTCAAATGAAGTATGGGCCACATGGGCATCTCCAGAATCATCTCTACATGCATTCTATTCTACTCACTCAATCCAGATCGACAAAAAAGCATGACTAAAATCATGGTCAAAGATGGAGTGAAATACGTCATCTAGTAGCAGTAGGACTCTTCATATTTCATAGTTAATCAAGAGTCTAACAGTTCAGTTGAAGACTTAATGCGGATTAAGCCACTTGTAGATGATCAGAAGTTGAGGAGTTAATGCAGATCAGGCCACTTGTAGTTGTTCAAGAAGTTTAACAGTCTCATTACAATTTGAATTAAACCTTTTGTAGCATGTATTTCTATAAACAGTCATGATAGATTCGGATCAAGCTACCTGTAACAAGATTTTCTCTTAGAGAGTTATGTTCTTTTTCTATAAATATCGGTTAAATGAGACTGAGAAGTAGTTAGAAGCTAGTAGGGATTACAGGTTTTTTGTTAAAAAATCTGTTCAAACTTCGTTTTGTTAATATACAAACTCTGTTTTGTTAATGGTGGTTTAAAAGTGCATCTTTAATTAGCTGTCATCAAGCCACATCAGTTGCAGAGGGCCCTGTTATAGACATTTTTGGGCACTGCAACCCCAATCAAATATGTCCATAAACCAAGGGCTCCTAAGTCCCTAAAAGTGTTGTTCCAACCCCTAAAAGAACAAGGTCAACTGATTACATCATCTCCCAGAAGTTCTCCACGAAAAACTACTCAGAAATGGTCAAAACTGGACCATACTGATTGCTCAGTGCTGAGGGTGTGATGCATCCCACCTAAATGCACACGGGAGGTGCAATGCATACTGAAAATCCCTTCTATAGGGTGCGATGGACGAGAATAGACAAGTGGCGGAGATAGTTTGCGAGGTGGATGATCATGGAATCTTCCAGAAACTTCTCCTGTGACACTTGCCTCTCAGAATCGCCCAAGGATGAGTAAGAGATCAATGAGATCTCCAAGTGGAAACAAGAACTATCAGAGAGAAGACACTAATCAAAAACCCAGAGCTAACTCACACCTCTGCAAATATCTATATATAGATCTCTCATCCCAGAGATCCGAAGGTTGGAGGCTGGAATTTTGTATCTTGTAAGGAAGTGTTGCTGGTTTCTTGGTGTAACATCATAGTGTTGGGTGATCTAAGCTTTTCATGAGGTGAAGAAGGGCTTTCTTGCTGAGGGGATGATGCTGGGTCAGAACAATTGGTTGTAATCCTCTTTGCTATTCTTGATTATTAATAAAGCTATTCAAGTTTTCCTCCACATTCTTGTATGATTGATGATATATGCATTTGTGTGGTCAATATATATCTGGTCCTATATTGTTTATGATAGTAGATCTATGTTTTTGGATAGTGTTATGCTGCTTTGATTCTACGGGTGCTCTTTGAAGCTGGGTAGACGAGGAAGCGAGTGGCAAAGATCTATCAGAAGGGAGAGGAATCAAGCAAGGAACCAAGCGCAAGATAGAGGTTGGTCTCCTTTGTTCCCCTCTTATCTACTTCTCATAAAGGAAAACGAAAGTGGTTTTAGTTTGTTTGTTTCTAAGGTAGCTACCAGCCTTAGTGGGACTAGCAGCTCTGCATAGACACTAGATTTCCTGATAACAAAATGTTGACTCCGCTGGGGAGCGAATAGATTGTTTGTTTGTCTATATTTGTTTGCTTTATAAACTTACAAACGGAGCCTGAAGTCAAGCCAGCTAGCCTTTGAACTGCGTTTTCTATGCAAGTGAAAAGTAGATCAATGTTGCTTCAATCTATCTCCAGGTTTTGTTTATGAACTAAACAATCGATTTACAAACTCTCTAATTGCCCTTGTGGTGGCTCTAGTAACCTCCTTAGATCTACCCCTGTGATTTATTTACTGATTATCACTTGCTCGGCCTAAATCCCTGAACTGTGTTGCAAACTGTGATCAAGACCTCGATCAAAAGTCTCGCACTGTACCATTGCACCCTCTCTTCAAGGATATCAATATGCATCGCACTTCCCATGTGTTGTAGGTGGGATGCATATTGGAATCCCTGTGTAACAGGTGCGCTGATCAGAAAAGGCTGATTTTGCCTCCGGACTTTGGTTTTTCTTCACTCTTTTCAGCTCTATTCAGGAGTTTTGCTGTCTGTAGTCAGTATACCTCTATGGAAACCCCCATCCTTGCCATTATTTCGACTCCATTGTGCAAAGAACTGTAATTTTTTTTATGTATTGTGAGCCATTTTCAGTTCTATTTTACAAAGAAGTAGCGTAATTGAACTGTCGTTTCTTGATCTGGAAGTGTCGCAAGCGTCGTTTTCAATCATAGAAGAGAATCTGATTGTTCTTGATAGTCGATTACACTGTTACTCTTGTATTTGATTTGAATTAATAGTTTTTCAAGTGTCGAAAGCAAGTTTTCAATTCCAAATAACAAAGTGTCGTCATTGTCTTCATTTTGTCTTGAAAAGAAACTTGTGAGTAATGTCGCTTTGAAAAATAATTCAGATTTGCGCTTAGCTTTCTTTTTATCATTCACACATTAAGAAGGCTGAAAAACAAATACATGCATGTGCATTTGCATTTAGACTGCTTGTTGGTTTGATTTAGGACAGTGACTATAGTGTGTGCTCCCTGCTCTATGTTGAAAGAATATCGTCTCTCTTTCTTTAGTAGCTAGGATTTTCATTGCAAAAAGAAGATTAAACGATTGTTTATCATCTTAGATTGCATTTTAGGAATTGTATATCTACATCACGCAGTGAACCTGAAAGGCAAATTTCTTAAGCAAGATCAACTGTAAAATAAATTTAATGAATCTAAAAACGCTTTGGAACCTAACGCACAACATTTAGAAGTCTAGGCTAGAGACGTATTTCAGCGTCGTAAAGCCTGGCAACTGTTTTTTTCATTGCTGGTTGGGTGATTCCTCCACTTTGAGACGACAAGTGCCAGTACGGACTTGTGCTCCCACGTACCGTCGAGTATATATTGGGAGACCACAATAGGCTATATCAGTTATCCATAGGAAGCCGTGTCTGTCGCCCTATCGATCGCAATGCACTGAACACAGCATTCAGGAAGATTGACTGTCGTACCATAAAAAGTATTCTGCATTTTTGTGATTGGTTTGGTAATCCCTCTGTCTAGACTTCCAGAGTAGACTCTTTCGTTCCTTTTCAGACTCCTTAAAGAAAAAGGTCCATCTGAGCACTTGTCACTTCAAGCTCATTAAAAATCGAAGGCAACTAGAGTCATCTTTTGTTTTTTCTCGACTCTTAAAAATTGAAAAAACAAGTTGTGTCAAAGCGTCTAAAATTTATTTTAATCGGAATAACATCACTGTTCCCTCATTTGTCTTAGAAGTTACTCTCCCTTCATCGCAAGTTCTTGTAGAATCGCTAGGAAATCTTTTGGATAGACTAGATATGTCTGAACAACTTTCGACATCCAGGACTGTGTCATCTGACACAGCAGCAATAGAACCTCTTGCTGCTACTCCAACAATGTTCGCTGGTGTACCATCTGTCCCGGCAAGTTATCAACAACAAGCCAAAGTCCAATTAGGGACTATTTAGACGACATGGTCAGTTCCTATTTCTTCATCTGGATTATCATCTGGTATTTCTTATGTTGAAACTCAACAAATTGATCCAATGTGTCTTCAAAGGCCAATCTACCATTTAAGTACTGGATTGCCACCATATGGGGGGCAGTATGCCTTTTCATTGTTCCCTCCTGGAGAACAACCATATGGGAGTTTACAACAAAGTTCAAGTCAAACTGGAATTACATCCGGCGGTTGGGTACCAATACTGCCTCATCAACCAAGGGTTGTATATTCAATGCAACCAGTCCACCCTGTGTTGAATATTCCCACTATACCTGCTATGGTGATTGCATCTCAAGTACAAGTGCTACTTGTTGTATGTCAACCCCAAGTTTCTCATGTTGCAATACAACAACCTCTCGTCTCAGCGATTCAATCACAACCTCAGGTTAGTGCCTCCGTATCTAGAGTGACTCAGGCTCAAAAACGTACTATGACTCCTCATCTTTGTCAATCATCCAGTATTGGACAACAGCAAATGGTCCAACAACCATGGCTGGTTCAATCTCAACAACCGCAATCCAAAAATCATATCAAGGACCTGAGCAACAAGTCTTTGTAAGTAATGGGCAACCGCATTTCCAAAGCAGTTATCAACAACCATACTATAATGGCTATTCCCATCAACCTTATCAAAGTTACCAGCATCAAATACATTATGCTGGTATGCAAAGACCCACTACTCAGGCGATTCCATCTTATCCTGGGTATGCTTCGCCTAACCTGAATCAACAGTTGCCCTTTGTAGCAACTCTAGAATTAACAGATTTAAACCGGCTGACGAATGATCCAATTTCTTATGCCCCTTGGTGGCCGGCGATTCCACATAAACTTCTGTCAGATATTCCTAAATTTAATGGAAATCTGAGTGAAGACCCATCAAATCATGCGATGACCTTTCATCTGTGGTGTTCATCCAACACTCTAAACGATGATTCGATTAGGCTTCACCTTTTTCAGCGAACGTTAAGTGGTCCCACAGCAAAATGGTATATTGAATTACCTAGAGCTTCATTCGATAACTTCAGTACCCTAGCCACAACCTTTTTAACCCATTTTCAGTTACCCATAAGGTACGAAACGGGAACAAAACTTCTTACCAATTTCAAGCAGACAACGACCACTCACATATCTGATCATATTCATGAGTGGCGACGTCGTCATAGAATGGTAAAAACATATGTTCCTGATCAGCTGCTAGCTGAATGGTTTATTAAGTATTTATTACCTTCTATTACGGAATATGTGGAAAAAGGAGGAGTCATCACTAAAAAGCAAGTCATGGCTCGTGCGCAATATCTAGACTTGATATATACTCAGTCTGGCACGCTCTATGATAAAATCCCTGATGCTCCTAGACCAGAATTCTCCGTTCCTCCTCCTCCTAAATCAAACAAAGACTCTCATGCCAGTGATGGCGTGATAGGTACGACAAGCATGAAATTGAAAAAGGCTACATCTAAGAAAGCCCGTAAGATTTCTAATCAAAATGCAAATGAAAAACTTCTCGCCTCGGAGGTAAATGCCGTGTCGACCGATAAGGGCAAACAACTGAAGCAACCAGGGGGCAAGAAGGAAAAGAAAGGGAAGAAGAAGAAACAGGAGGAGTCGTCTCCTGAAAAATCTTTTGTAAACCCTTCTGGAAATAGGAAACCAAATCATCCATGCTTTATATGCAATGAGGATCATTGGACATTAGATTGTCCATATAAAGCTGAGCTTAGAAAATTATTCAAGAATACAAAAACCTCGGCAGTATTAACTGATCCGTTTCCAAATCCAGGAACAAATATGGTTGCTAGTGAAAATGCTTCCCAATCCCAAGTACTTATGATGTCTGTTTCAAAGCACCAAAATGATGCTTTGATATTGAAAAGGAATAAAGATTACGGGAATACACAGTTGTCGAACAACAAGGATAATGATCAACCTAGTAGTTCGACCACGACTTCGACAGAATTTGTGCCGCCCATCATTCCTGAGCTAATGATAAAGCCGCCAAAGGGAGTAGTACACAAATTGACATTTAATCCTCGTGCCAGAGCAGCACAGCATTATAATATAGTAGGGGACTTGGCCCAATCGCCGTCCGCTATGTCGACACTTGAGGTACCGCAAAATTGCCCCTCCCAAAAGCAAGCTTTATTATCAGCAATAGGTGGGATTGACCCAATGGATTCCAATCTTGTGGCCTTTGATCATAAAGGATATGACCCTCAGTTACCAGCTCAACTAGCTTTCCTTATTCAAGTGAAAGCCCTCAACAAAACTGTTCATCGAACAATTATTGATGAGGGGGCATCTACATGTATTATGTCGATGAGTTGCTGGAAAAATTTAGGCTCACCACCCTTGTCGAGATCGTCAACGACGTTAAAAGCATTTGATGGACGATTATACACTCCATACTGGATTTTAAGTAACCTGCGAGTTGAACTGGGGGGAAAAACAGTAGAAATTTATGTTGAGGTTATCGATGGAAACCTCGATTACAACATCCTACTGGGAAGGCCCTGGATTTATGCTATGGCTGCAATTGTGTCGACATACTTCAGAAAGATTGCATTTCCCTTTCAAGGAGGAATTACAATCGTCGACCAACAAACATTTCTCCCCAACAGTTCACAAGTTACGGGAAGCATTCCACTAATCCATGGAAGCAATCATTCGCTTCAAAATATCGGAGTAGGCCTCCTAAAAGACCCTGCCTTAATGGGTACTTTTTCCCTACTGCCTCCAAGTAATCTGGCGAAAGTGGCCACAGTGGAAACGTGAAATATGAAATCTTCTATATCTAATGGATTCGGAAGATTCCTGAACATTTTGACAGCATGGATCATCGCCATTCTAGAAATATTGTAGTAATCAATTTTCTTGGCCTGGGGGGTAGACCCAAATCAACGCTCATTGAGTGTTTGGATAGATAGGTCTAAGGAATATGGTACCTCTTCAGATCCTTGGTCGCATGTACGTTCTACAGACAAAGGAATCATTCAGTCAATGATGATAGGAGAGGCACCATGGGAGAATCACCACCATCGTTCCCGTCTTCCGAATTACCACGAAGATTATTCCATCAACCTTAATCATCCTTCATTTTTTTATTTTCTATCAAATACTATAAATACGGTGGATATCAAGGATGGTTCTTATCTCGTGTCAACCTCGTTAAAAAATGAAACAAGGAGTCATGAGGATAGTTCTTTTACTGTGTCAACCTCATTAAAAAATGAAACGACTCCCTTTCCAAATCAAGTCTTTGATTACAATCTCGTAAAATCAAAGTCGAGTCTTTTGAAGATCTCAAAGGTAAACCTTCATTCCAACGACCGACATGAATGCAATGAAGCTTGGGGGGCATGCACCTCGATTTGCGTTATTATGCTGGGGGCATGCAAACTTATCATGAGCAGTGTTACTGCAGGGTTCAAGCTCGTTAAAAAATAAACCCGCCTCGAGCAGTTTTTATGTGGAGTTCAAGCTCATTAAAAATTAAACATAAGTAGTGAGAAAATGTTTCCCCCAGAGTTTAAGCTCATTCATTAAAAAATGAACCAATTTCCGGTAAATAACCACCGTGAATACATTATCATCAGCCTTTGAAGCCTTGGTTGTGTTCTCATCATCACCTCCACTCTGTATTGGCAGATCATTCACCTCCATTTGATTGTTTACCCTTTTTGAGGAACAACTGCGAAGAGTGATCCTGTTAGCCATCCTTGTGACACTGCCATGATTGGAAAATTCCAAACCTTACCTGGAATTAGTTGCTACCCGAACTTATCACTCGTTCCTCAAAAAACGAGTCTCCTTTAAGCTCTTTTCATCTGACTCGTAAAATATGAAAATATTGCCGAGAAATTGGCCTCTCCAGCTCGTTAAAGCGACCGGAAGTGCTATCCCTCGTTTAGATTTTAATCTTTTTGTACTTGAGGGATTATTACACAAAAAGATCAAGCGCTTGTTTTGTTCGGCTCGTTAAAAGTACCGAAAATTCATCCCTTTTGTATTGTTTTATACTTTTTTGGACTCAAGGGATTATATGACGAAAAAGGATTATTGGAGTTTTCTTTACGTCCCTTTTTCAGACTCTCTAAAATTGGAAAGGATCGAGTTATCTTTGTTGTTAAACTCGTTAAAACCGCATAGCGACAAACTTGTCCATATAGACAAGAACGAGTTTCACTATCGCTAGGCTCGTTAAAACATAGTGATGGGTTTGCCCGAAGGGAAAATTATAGAAAAAGCATATGTTATACTCCTCAAGCTTGACAAAAATAAAGAGGTACTGGTCAGTAATGACTGGGGAAAAATTGGGAAGAAAACTTGAAGAAACTTTATTGGTAGCAAGTCACTCTTGAACATGACACTTTCACTCTACATCCGAGTTGGGTTGGGTTGTTCCGTTCACTGGTCATATCACCGTGCGTCCATCACGCCATCCATATTTGGGGTTAACGCTACTAATCGATCATGTCAGTGTCGCCAATATGTTCAAGAGAAGTCGCTCAGAGAATTCACCTGTGTCTCATCCACTGCAATACATTTACGCTCCATTCTTTCATGACCGCCACCCTGAACCTTATATCATCAGATCGTTTTCACCTCCATTAAAATCATTTGCTCCATTCCGTGTCATTGATGTGGGATTCACTAAGGCCCTCCTATGACGGATCGCTTCTTGTCGACATCAGCTCATTATCCAAGAAGTCGATCTAGGAACAACCCTTTCAGTACTTTGAAGCTTGCATGCCTCAATGGCAAGTTTCTCACTTCCGGCGACAGGTTTACATCAATGGCCTTCGACCGAAAGATTTTGTGTGGTGTTCAATGCCAAGTCCCTTATTCACACCACATGAATTGTACTGCATTACCTTGAGGGTCATCATCATTATCGGTGATTCCTCTCATGCCTGTTAACAGCTTACATCATTGGCTAGTAATCAGGCGATGTCTTTCCATGTTCAACTCATCTCTCACATGGATCGACTTGTACTTTGAGTGAAGATCGAACGAGATTGAAGACCCCGGATCTAGTTTCATCCATCCGGGCTGCGATATATATTTAGGAAAATAAAGACATCAAAAGTACATCATTACTGCACAGATAATCATCCAATCCAAGGGATAATGGCTCTACCAGAATCATCAGTCTACACTCAGACGATTTTCTGTCTTATGTACATGAAAATGAATTTATAAAGCTGAGCATGGGAATGCCTGCCTCAGCTAGATCATGAAAATATTATGAAGATAATGTATTGTATTGTATCTTATTACAGTTCACCTTCCAGCTTGAAAAAACTACAGATCCTCATGATAAAGCATTTCACCCGACATCAAAAGATTAACGACCTCATGCTTTAGGGGGCAACTGTTATAGACATTTTTGTGCACTGCAACCCCAATCAAATGTGTCCATAAACCAAAGGCTCCTAAGTCCCTAAAAGTGTTGTTCCAACCCCTAAAAGAACAAGGTCAACTGATTACATCATCTCCCAGAAGTTCTCCACGAAAAACTACTCAGAAATGGTCAAAATTGGACCATACTGATTGCTCAGTGTTGAGGGTGCGATGCATCCCACCTAAATGCACACGGGAGGTGTGATTCATACTGAAAAGCCCTTCTATAGGGTGTGATGGATGAGAATAGACAAGTGGCGGAGACAGTTTGCGAGGTGGATGATCATGGAATCTTCCAGAAACTTCTCCTGTGACACTTGCCTCTCAGAATCGCCCAAGGATGAGTAAGAGATCAATGAGATCTCCAAGTGGAAACAAGAACTATCATAGAGAATACACTAATCAAAAACCCATAGCTGACTCACACCTCTGCAAATATCTATATATAGATCTCTCATCCTAGAGATCCAGAGGTTGGAGGCTGGAATTTTGTATCTTGTAAGGAAGTGTTGCTGGTTTCTTGGTGTAACATCATAGTGTTGGGTGATCTAAGCTTTTCACGAGGTGAAGAAGGGATTTCTTGCTAAGGGGATGATGCTGGGTCAGAACAATTGGTTGTAATCCTCTTTGCTATTCTTGATTATTAATAAAGATATTCAAGTTTTCCTCCACATTCTTGTATGATTGATGATATATGCATTTGTGTGGTCAATATATATCTAGTCCTATATTGTTTATGATAGTAGATCTCTGTTTTTGGATAGTGTTATACTGCTTTGATTCTACAGGTGCTCTTTGAAGCTGGGTAGACGAGGAAGCGAGTGGCAAAGATCTATCAGAAGGGAGAGGAATCAAGCAAGGAACCAAGTGCAAGACAGAAGTTGGTCTCCTTTGTTCCCCTCTTATCTACTTCTCATAAAGGAAAACGAAAGTGGTTTTAGTTTGTTTGTTTCTAAGGTAGCTACCAGCCTTAGTGGGACTAGTAGCTCTGCATAGACACTAGATTTCCGAATAACAGGCCCCTGCACTGAAGGAGGTTTTTCAATTGTTGTTTTCATTTTAATTTCTACTACTCTGTTTTCTGAAAGTCCATTTTCTCTAGTTTTGTTTCATTTCAATTTGTAACCAATAGTGTAAGGATAAAAATCACTGAATGAAAAAAAGAAGAAATGACTGACTGAAAAAAAGAAGAAATGAGGATACATAGTTGCTTAGCTTCTTACTATTTCGATTACTCATTTTCTTAGCATAGAAATGTCAATTATTTGTATTAGTAGATGTTCTCAAAACCATTTCGAAATAATGACAATTCTAACTTAATTGGTTAAATATCTAATTCATGCAATGATTGAGCTTACTCAGCATATTGTCAGTCTTACAATCTATCATCTTTTCTTTTCTGTTTTCAGGTCATTATTTAGTTGCATCACTTGACATTCCAAAAAATCATTTCAAGGAGATTGATTTTATCATGTTCCAAAATTGAATGGTTGAATGGCTAAATGAATGCAATTATTGAATTACCTTCTGCATTAGTATTACTTTTGGTGGTAAGAATAAGATCCATGGATTAGGACTAAATGGTATATAAGATAGCTACTCTGTTTCTCTTATTAGGTCCTAACTAGTTAAAAATAATTCTTGGTCCATTTTTAGGAGATTAGACTAACTTAGGAACCTATCCTTCCTTTAAAAACTCATTATATCCATGTAAATTTCTCATAGATTGTATATTCTTAGACATCAAAGAACAGAAACCCCCAAAACAAACACAAAAATACAAAACAACGAAGTAAGAGAAAGGTTAACTAAGAACATATAGTGCATCACACTTCATCAGTCTACAAACCTTGGTTGATAATTCGTGCAAGAAATTTAGGACACTAAATTGACTAAACAATAATATCCCCTACAAGAAGGCCTAAAGGGCCCCATTTTGGGCCTCGAAGAGGTCCATTAAGTGAAAGCCATCGGTTCATTTTTATAAAGGTTTTCACCAAGAGAATTTTCTCATTATGATTTTCACCTTTAGTAGTTTTATGGCACACCATTTTTTGGTCCATGGTCTACTTAAGGAACTATGATTGTAGTCTAATCTAAGATTAATGGATTGGGGCTTTATGGATGCTATGAGATATTAATGTTGTATTGTAACATTGTAGATATATAATATATTGAAAACTACTTTTTTTCCCTATTTTTGGATTTCCATGGTAAAATCTCGCTATTAAATGTGTGTGTGCATGTGCCATTGAATATTTTCTATTTTTATTAAAATATATATATAGTAATTAAATATATAGGGTTAAAACATACATGTTGTATCAAAGTATTTTGGTTTCAAGGGGACACCTTTGTGGTTGAGGGTTTTGGCTTGGGCCTATGGAAAACCTTATTACAATGACACATTTGTAGTATCAATTCTTATGGTGAAAGGAATTGGTGAGAAATTCAAATATAAAGATCAAAAATTTCAAAAGGTAGAGTTTTGAGCTATGGAAGCTCAAAATGGAAGATATTTTGATGGACAAATATTAATGGATTATTATGGATCTAGGTATTGTGTTGACGAACATGTCAATAGAACATTGCACCAAGTTCGATTGAAAGGGAAAGAGCATAATGAAATTTTGTATCTTAGATTTAGTATTACTGAATGTTTCATTAAGGTAATTTTGAGGTCCAAAATGAACCTCCTAAGAAAAATATACAACCAAAATAAACTTTATAAAAACCAATAGTATTCAAGATGATTATGTCAACCATGGGGGATAATTCACCATTTTTGGAGTAAAAAAGTAAAATGATTAAAAAATAATAAAATAATAAAACTACTTTTTCAACTCGTATTTTCAACTTATCTCCCTAATTGTTTACTCAAATTTCAAGTGGGATTACTTGTTGGATGAAAAATTTAATTCCTCATCCAAGGAGTACCAATGTCACATACCTTCAATGGACCCTGCTAAATGAAAAATGAGAAATACATTAAAAACTTAATCACAATCACATTTTTCATGTATTTCTCATTTTTCGTGTAGCAAGATCCATCGAAAGTATGCAAAATGGGTACTCCTTGGATGAGGAGTAAAATTATAAATCCAACGAGTGTTTCCGCTCAAAAACCCATAGGGAGATAAGTTGAAAATATGAGTTGAAAAAATAGTTTTTATTTTTTCCCTCTAAATTTTGATGATGTAATCTAATCTTATTTTATTATTTCCACTATTATTTTACAATTTCTTTAGGAGGCCCATTTTAGACCTCAAAATTCCCCTAATGTAGGAGAAGATACAATGAAGGAATTATGGAACAAGTTAGGGTATTTGTATTAGTCTAAGTCCATAGTGAATAAGTTGTTCCCATGAAAGAAGCTATATAACTTGAAGATGAAGGATGGAGACTTGGTGACAGAGTATCTAAACGTTTTCAATGTCATGGTAAGTCAAATATTATTTGTGTATATTAATATTTCAGATGAATATTACTATTTTTTTTGTGTTTTCTACCAGACTCATGGGATCATCTAGTTGTTTCCATAGGTAATAATGCAACTACGTTATGTTTTGATGAAATAGCCTTATCCTTGTTATCGAAGGAGATAAGATGAAAAAACACGGAACATCAAAGTGCAGAATCATTATCTATTAAAGGATTCTCCTAAGATATAAATAAAAATAATTCCTCAATAAGGAGATATAAGTCGAGAGGAATATGTAAATCTATAGGAAAAATTGTAAAGTTATGTTGGAGATGTGGAAAATAACTTAATTACAAGAAACATTGTACATCCAAAAATGTTGAGAAAGGGAAAGGATCTAATGATGCTCCTTTAATAGAAACAAAAACCTCCTCATATGAAGGAGGGGATGTGTACTCGGCTTCTTCAAGCACATATGTAAATCATGAGGCATGGCTAGTAAACTCAAGTGCATCTTTTCATATGGATTCTTAAAGGGAGTAGTTTTGTGAGTATGAAAGATATGATGGCAGTGATGTTTTCATAGAAGATGACTCAATAGAAAAAATTGTGGTATGAAGAAAAGTCAAGTTGAAACTCATGGATGGAATGACTATAACACTCCCTGATGTTTTGCACATCCAAATATTGACTATAAATTTATTTTCTGTAAGGAATATGGGTGATGTGGGTGTAAAAATAGTGTTGGAAAATGAAACTTGCATGATTTTTTAAGGAGAAATGGTATTTTTGAGGGGATTTCATATTATTACTCTTTATAAACTTCTAGGAAGCACAATTAGTGATGAGTTCAACAATTCCATTGTTCCTAAGAGGGGAGTGAAGAAGGAAATTTTCTACAATCTCTAGAGAAAATACTATGTTGTCATATCAAATAGTGGGACATATAAGAGAGGACCTTTGATTACTACATGGTGTTGTATCTTTGTAGACAGTCCTTGGCCAAAGAACTATGCCAAAGCATGGATTGTGAGATTTTTTATGAAATGGATGACCAAAAGATGCATATACTTGTCCATGCCTATGATTCTTATTTCTTTAGATCAACCAAAGTGTCATTGTGCCATTATGAAATCATACAATATTTATATGTTCTTTAAAGGAAGAATGAATAATAACTTAGAAGACTAAATATCCTTCCTAAACATCTAATCATCTGAGCCAAGAAGAAATGTATAGATGCATGTCTATAGTAAACATAATATGTTTAAGTATAACATATAAGCAATAATCTATTAATTTCTAAGTTTCAAATTAAACATATAGCTTAATTATAATGGTTTAGAGATTTCTGTGGTGTGGTTTTTGAGATTGTGAGCTCGGATATTCCACAGTCTGCATTTTTATGTCTATGTTTCGAGTCTAGAACAAGACTCATCCTCAGGACTGAATCTACAATGAAGAGAAATGGGGTTATAAATATGATCTGCTACGCTGCCAAGGTGGGGAGCCGACCAGCTCAAGGCGAATAATCACTTTTTTATTTAAACATAATTTTTATTCTAATTCATTTTTATTTTATTTTGACCCTTAATTAATAAATTATATTTTAATTTGATTATAAATATTTTATGTTTTTCTATTTTATTTTAAATAATGATTTTTATGAATTAATGCTTTAATTTATTGCTAATATATTTTAATGTAAGTTATTTTATGCTCAATTAATATGAAACATGATATTATCATTACTAAACTTATGTTTTGATAAGAATTTCCTTACAAAATTATTGTAATAATTTTTTCTTACTTCTTTAATAAATTTCCTTTAACTTAAAATTATAAATCCTTTTTGATTTATCATTTATTTATTGAAGAGTGGTATTAATTTTATTACTTTACTAATATTTTTTTTTTAATTTTTATAGACCTATGTTATTAGTTTATTGATAATATGTTTTAATATGAATCTTAACTATACCTAATTCCTAATCATGTTATATAAGCAATACTACTTAATAATACTTAATGTTATTATTATTAGGGGTAAGAGAGGGGCGTAGGGATGGGTTAACAAAGGATTGGGTCAAAGAAGGGGGTTCAAAAGGGGAGGGGCTAATAAAATTCACAAGGATGGAGCATGAGAGGGTGATAGGGGAATTTTTAGGATAAGAGGGAGAATATGATATAGGAGAGATTGGGAGGAGTAGGGGGCGGAGGTGCGAAAATGATGAAGAATGGTAAGGATGATGTAAAAGGGAGAGCATTTTAGTCATTTTGGGGGAGAAGGGAAGTCCAATTTCTACTAACTTCCAAGCCTCCATCCCTATTGAGGTTGTGTGGGTGCTTGATGATTTCAAGAGCCTCCCACACTTTACGTTTAAAATGATGTTTTTCATTGGAAATGACCTTTGTTTTTTCCAGGAAAATATGGTGGTTTGTCTTGCCTGCATGCTCTGCTAAAGTTGAAGAACAAGTTCTTTCATTTTGGATATCTGCACCATGCTCTTTAAGCCTGATCTTGACAGACCTACATGTTTCCCCAATATAGTATTCCCCACAAGAACAATTGATCATATAAACACCTTTCTGTTGGAGGTGCTCTAGGTTGTCCTTGACAGATTTCATTCTTTGTTTAATAGTTTTCATGGGTTTGAATGAAGTTTTGATATCTTTCTTCATGAGAACTTTAGCCAGCTTGTCAGTGACTCCACGAATATATGGAAGGTAGGCATTAGCAGTTGGGGGATTTTCAGATTTATCTTTTTTACTTCCAGATCTTGCTTTCTAGATGGCTTTGATGATGTCTTTATTATTATATCCTAAGCTTGCAAATACTTTTCTTAAGTAAGTAATCTCTTCTTTAGTGTGAATCTCATATGATATTCTATAGGCTCTAGTAAAGAGGGTTTGAAGAACACCCATATTTTGAGTTGGGTGGTTGTGTGAATCTGCATGAAGGTAATTATCAGTATGAGCCTTCTTTTAGAATACTTTGTGCCTTAGAGGTCCATCTTTGTCTCTTATGAGGAGGATATAAAGGAATGGGATGCAATTATTCTCTTCGACCTCCATTGTAAACTTGATGTGATCAGATATACCATTGAAATGGTTTAAGATGTTTTTAAGCTCATCATCCCCATGAGGCCAATTAACACTGGTGTCGTCCACAAACCTAATCCGAAACTTAGGTTTCAATGGGTAGGTGTCAAGATCTTTCTTTTTAAATTTTTCCATGAAGATATTATCTACAATATAGAAAATAACCTTTCTAGGGATGTCGGTGAGACTGATATCCAACCCTTCCCTTCCCAATGCCCTACACTATCTAAAAAATAGGTCGAAATAGATCATGAAATTTAATATAAAACACTCACAAGTACACAAATGCTACATAAATGGAAACCAAAATCCTTTGATTATCTTGAATATGAAAGTATTACAATAGTATCACCCAAAAATATGCTCCAGACATCAGTCGTTTTTACTTCAAATTATCAAGTATATATAGAGTTCTTACAAAATATCTAATTTATTACATATTTTACAATGAAATATGTGTCTTTATCCAAGATAATTTGGATAATCCTAATCAAATGAATAAAAAATATAGATCCTCGAACCGATTCAGTGACTCTACACAATATCTTAGGCTTTAGTTTCCAACTTCTTGCTTAGAATCAACATCCTTTTGATTACGATCTTGAAATCTTTGTCTTCTGTTGAAATGTTTCCTAAAAAACATGTTTCAACTAATAAGTTCAACATGATTATCCCATTGATGTTCATTTAGACATGAAGAAATTATTACTTTTCTATAAGGCTCATCAATATATTTTTTGAATGTTTGTTTATTGATGAAAAGGTGGTGAACTTCATGACAAATAAACAAGTCATCAAATATACCTTGAAGAAAAATTTGACCAGTGATAGTTACTTTAACTTTAGCAAGCTCGAATCTGTCTATTGCTATATCATGTAATAATATTTGATAATCCTCATCCTCAATTAATTGACCATGAGAATATTTCAATGAAGGCATTCCTTTTTGTTCAAGAACAATTTTTTTTTTATGAAACTTCCCGTTTTCTATCTCAATATTTTTACATTTTATTTCTAACTGCAACAAGATATTTTCTTGGCCAATGCCTTCCTTACTTGAATAACTTCATCTATCATGTCTTCAAAGCCCATTTCCTCTAGTTCCTCTCTTGTTTTTTAATTCAATACTTTAATAATTATACTAGCTTCTCTAGGTTTATTGTCTAGCTCTTCTTTAATGTCTTCAATAGCCCATTTAGCCTCTAGTAGCCGGTCCTTCTCAAAAATGATTTCTCTTGATGTCCACAAGTCAAAAATTGCAGAATTTATGTCTATTGAGATTTGTTGTTTTGCTTCAGCTAAAATTTGTGCATTTATAGATTCATATGAGTATTTCTCCAACTGCTTAATAAGCTTGAAATTGTTTTGTAGCTCTGACATGTATGCATTATCTAATTTAATCTTGTTTTATTCTTCTTTCTGTAGTGATTTCTGGATATTATCTATTTCATCATTCTTCAAAGATAATTCAGACATTTCCTTTGATGTTTTCTCTCTTGAATCATTTCCCACTGACTTTATCTTTCCTGTAAGAGTTATAGTGCTAATAGTCATCTCTTTCTCTTTGACTAATTTCTCCATTTCTACCTCCATCTTTTGTATCTATAAATTATGTTCAACAATCATGCAGAACACGGTTTCTTTTTCTTTCACAAGCTCTCCCACCTCTTGAGCTTGAGGATGCTCTGTCGTGGGTAACTTAAGTCTCCTACACAAAGCTTGAATGTCAACATTTCTACTTTTGATAATTTCCTGTGTGGCATCAACATCATTAAGATCCAATCCTAACTTAATGATGATATCTTCTAAATATTTAACCCTTGTATATTTGGAGAGAGTGGACATCATTTCCATCTTGAGTTGAATATGCACATTTCTCAAAGAACTCTGCAATTTTGAAACAATCATGGTAGAATTTATTAAGGAAGAATAAATTAATTAACCTTCTTGTTTATGTAAATCTACCTGGTCTATAGGGTGAATTTATTTTGTATCAAAAGTGAAGAGAGAATTTTTATAATTATCAACAGTATTGGAACTAGATATTTTGAACTAAGAAAGACAACTAAAATTGCTTGCCGCCAAGATCCAACACAGACAATAATCTATTCTAAGTAGATGAGGTTTGGTTCCAAAATTGTGTATAAGTAGTAGACTTCAAAGAATCGGTCTTCTTCTTAATCTCCATGAATCTAGTAATAATATTTTGTCTGTTAGAAGAAGAAGAAACTGATAGGTCAAATATTGTCGATTCCATTTACCTAAAAAATATATAGGCTCACTTAACACCAACACTGCTATTATTGACACTTCTGTACTTATGGACTTAGATGATTTTCCTATGTTTACTTGGTTTTGCTTCTCTTGAACACTCTGAATTCTATTGATTTTGATCCTAAAGTAGTAGGAGAATTACTTCCAACTATTCTTTTGAGTTCTTTCTCCTTTAGGCGAGGATTTTCAATTATCTGAGTTGGTGCCTATTCTTCTGAAATATCTTTCAAAGTATTCTCCTCCCAAATTTCCCTATTGGAAAACGACTCAATCTCTAGATTTGAAGTCTGAATGTAAGGAACATACTTTTGTTCAAGTCTGATGGCTGAGATTTTTCCAATAGGATCATAATGCCAACTAAAACTCAATTCTGCATTAGGGGACTTTTAAGGTTTAAAATGGGCCTCCTAAGAAAAATGTACAACCAAAATAAAATTTATAAGAACCAATAGGATTCAAGATGATGATGTCAACCATGGGGGATGATTCACCATTTTTGGAGTAAAAAAGTGCAAATTTTGAAAAATAATTAAATAATTAAATTATTTTTCAACTCATATTTTCAACTTATCTCCCTAAGTTTTTACTCAAATTTCAAGCAGGAGTACTCGTTGGATGTAAAATTTGATTCCTCATCGAAGGAGTACCCATGTTGCATACTTTAGATGGACCCTTCTACCTGAAAAATGAGAAATACATGAAAAAATGTGACTGCAATCACATTTTTCATGTATTTCTTATTTTTCATGTAGCAGGGTTCGTCAAAAGTATACAACATGGGTACTCCTTGGATGAGGAATCAAATTATGCATCCAACGAGTGTTTTTTCTCGAAATTTTAGTAAACCCATAGGAAGATAAGTTGAAAATATGAGTTGAAAAAGTAGTTTTTATTTTTTTCTTCTAAAATTTGATGATGCAATCTAATCTTATTTTATTATTTCCATTATTATTTTATAATTTCCTTAGGAGGCCCATTTTAGACATCAAAATTCCCCTAATGAAGCTTCAATTGGGCTAGTAAAATTTCTACTTTTTTATTAGTAACCCTGGTGTTGATGATAAAATAACCAACTCGAGCCTTTAATTTAAATTGAGCCTTTTCTTTTGTTGACACAAAATGAACTTCATCTACTTTTAAACTTTTCCATATAAATTTAAGGGAAAAAATTAACAGATGCAAAAAAATTGGTAGCTTATATTGGGGCAAGTAGCCTGGTGAGTTTTTGGTAAATTTACATTAAAGGCTTAGTTGAGAAGACATGCAGGGAAATGGGAACACTTATTTGCAGAGCTTGAAGGATAGACTTTGGGGTTACGTAAAACATGCGTTCACCAATCCGAGCTACAATTTCTCTTTCAGTGGGTAAATATCGACTTTCACACCAAGTGACAAACTCAGGAAAATGGTGAGTTTGGGGAAAAATAAACTGTGGAAGCATGGATTCCAAAATATTAAATTCATCATTGACGTCTTCATATTTATGGAAGGCCCAATTTTGCAGTTCATATAGGTTGAACTCATACTTAGCTTCTAAAATTTTAAATCTAAGTCAACTAATAGCAATTCATCTACATTTGGGATCATAGGAGCCATATGGTTTTTAGTCTGCAATTTTCCCTTCCCTTTCTGATTACTCATTTTGAAACTTTAAAAAATAGTGAAAGAAATTGGAATACTAGATAAAGTTGAATACGCTGAGTGGACTACTTTTGAACTCTAAAATTCTTTTGTCGACCGAATTTCTGAGAATGATGCAAACTCTGAGAATATCTAGTTTGACAACTAAGAGGGAATTTTGTTTTTTAGGAGGAATTTACTATCCGTTGGAAATTTAAATGATAGGATCTCAAGAGTATTTGAAAGTTTGCAAGAATTAAATGAAAGATTTTGGTGGTTAGATAATCAACAATTGGCGACCAAAATAGTTGTGATAAATTGGTAGAAGAAATAGCAGCATTCAATTTCAGGGGAACAACGAATATGTGACAAAGGTCGTTTGCGAGGGTGGGGGTGTGGGGTGGTAAGTGGTTTCAGGCAGAGGGGTCACAATTTACAAGCACATGCCACTTCAGATTCAATGTTTTCCAAAACCAAGTATTGTAGATCCCCCCATCATTAAACTTCAGGAGTGCGCAGGAGTCCCACAATTGCATATTACCTGTTGATCGAGGTAGACACAATCACGACCGTTGAAAATTGTGTGAATGATATTGTGGCGCAATAGGACCATTTATATGAATAATAAAAATAAATAAATAAAAGTGCATAAATAGAATTGGTGTGTTTTATCACAAAGTGCATGAATTAATATATATATCAAAACTTTGAAATTTGACTATAACAATAAATTGTTACAACATCAGCTCCATCTAGGGACTCCTTCCCCCTACGGGATGCATCAAACATGTAGATCCACGTTCCTTCTCCTCGGGCTATGGAATCATTGTTGTAAGAAAATCACACTTGCTCTTTAAATGTAAATCACATTGATTATTTATAATGATCTTGAAATAAACTTACTCAATATTGAATGCAATGCTTCAAATATTTCCCGTTGATTGGAAATGAGAAATATTTTCCTTCCAAATTCTGAATGATTAAAGTATTATTCCCTTTGACCTTTGAAATATTCAAGGGACCCAACCAAAGATTTTAAAACTTTCCATGTTTATCCCTATCTTCTCTTCTTTCATTCCATCTCAGTACTAGGTCTCCTTGCCTAAAGTATCTTTCTCTGGTCTTCCTATCAAATAAATTATTCATCTTATCTTGATATTGGAGTAGCTTATGCTAAAATTCTTCCTTTTCATGATTGAGTTCAATAATTTGACTGATTCTCTTTGAAAATTTATTTGTTTCCTCATAGGAGTCTTACAATATTTTCGTCACTGGAAATGTTAACTTAGTAGGAAAAATAGCTTCCTTACCATAAATTAATTGAATTGGATATTTTCCAAGAGATCTCTTAGGTGAAATTATGTTTTCCGAGACTGCATACTTTAAGTGAATATTCCAATTCATTATGCGGTTTGCTAACACCTTTTTGATAACATTGATTAATCTTTTATTAATGACTCTACTAATCCATTCCCTTGTGGATAGTAAGGTGTAGAATAATAAAGAAAAAATTGGTATTCGTGGAATAACTCTATCATTTTAATAAAACTGAAGGCTTGAGAATTGTCTATAATTATTTCTCTTGGACACCCAATTCTAGATAAAATATTTTCTTCAATGAACTTCATAACTACATAATCATTTGCATTTCTGACAGGGATAACTTCTACCCATTTTGTGAAATATTCTGTTACTGTTAGGATACACCTATGTTGATTGTTAGATGTGGGATTTATTTCACCAATAAAATCTAAACCCCATTGTAGGAAAGGAGCTTCTACTAATACAAGAATCAAAGGTAGAGAGGATAATTTATGTTTACCTACAAAGATTTGGAAATGAATGTAGCTCTAAACCTTTAATCCAACTTGAGTAAATATTTTAGGCCAATAGAAGACTTCTCTTAGTATCTTGTGTGTAGTTTCCCTCCAAGCATAGTGACTCCTTCATGAAATTGGTCAATCACTACTCTGTTTCACTTTCAATCAAACATAACAAAAAGATATTCAGAGGATCCTTCTAATACAGGTTATCATTAACTATGCAATATTTTGTAAACCTAAGTCTAAGAGATCTACATAGATTCTTTGTGAATTCAGGTGGACACTTGAAATTATGCAAAAAATGAACAATATCCTTATACCGGTCTGACAACAAAAAAATTTCATCAATATCTCCTTTATTCTTCGAAAACTTAACAACTAAATAGAACAGACTCTTTTCGGATCTATTATGACTCCTTCCTTTGAAATAATATGTCCCAACATTTTTCCTTCATTCATGGAAAACACTAGCTTTTTTGGATTAAGAGAAATTCCAAACTCCCTACACCTTTTGAAAACCTTATTTAAATGTTTAGTATGTTGGGAATCATATTCATAAAATACAGTAAGGTCATCAAGGTAAATAACCATGAATTTATTTTTTTCTCCAACAAAATCTAGATCCATAGCTCTTTGGAAGGTTGCTCCTGCATTTATTAAACCAAAATGAATTTTGGCATACATAAATGTACCCCAAGGTGTAGTAAAAACAATTTTACTCCTATCATCTTCATTGACCAATATTTTGTTATATCTTGAAAAGTCATCCAACATTGAAATTTTGTTTGATCCTATTAATTTTTGCAACAAATAATCCATCTTAGGTAAAGGGTAATTATCCTTCAAATATAATTTGTTCAGATTCCTAAAATCAACACACAACCTTATTTCTCCATTATTTTTCCTAACAGGAAAAAAATTAGCTATCTAATCAGAATATCTTAGAGGTACAATGATTTTTGCATCAAGTAATTTCTTCATTTCCTTCTCAATTATTGGCAATAAAATTGGATTTATTCTTCCCAACTTCTGTTGAAATGGTTTGGTCTCTTGTTTTAAAGGAATATTATGTTCAATAATAGATTTATCATATGTCTTCATATTACCTCCATGAAAAAACATCTTTATGCTTCTTGAACAATTCAATGCATTTATCTTTGATTTAAGATGCAAAGACCCTAAAATTTTGATATTTTTAATGTCCTTGATAGTACCAATATTACATTCATGTAAATCATCTTGTTGGGACTTTAGGAAATAGGATTTAGGGACATCATTTTGATCAAATAATATTTCAATGGGTACAAATACTTTTGGAATATGATTATTAGAGAGTTGAATAATATCATGATTTGCTATCTTCTACTTCAAATTCTCATCTTGCTGAAATATAGTTTCCTGTACTTCCTCATTATTTTATTGATCAATATGTAATCATGAAAATTCTTCAATTGTCTATAGAAATGTTTTCAATTATTCATCATCTTCAAAAAAATTCCAGTGTTTAACATTGTTTGGGATACAAGGTCTATATCTAACTTCAACCTGATATTGCAGCTGGAAGGAATTTGGAACTTTGAAGGTGCTTGCTGAAAAGACCAAAGAATCCGCTTGTACATTATCTTCCCTTCGTACATATATGATATTGAAATCTTGAAATTAATTTTCTATACAGTCCCATACCTCATTCCTATAAGCTTTCAATATGGGGTGTTTAGTATGACAAGAAATCCTAACTTGTTTCACCACTAACTCAAAATCATTGAATATTGATATCTTTATATTTTCATTTTCTTAGCTAACTCCAGACCAAAAATTAATGCTTCATATTATCCTACATTGTTGGTGATTTTGAATTCTAGTTTGAAATATTGATTAATAATTTTCTTTTCTAGTGAAATAAAAAAAATTCCAACCCCTAATACATCTCTAGAAGAAGCTCCATCAAAATACATTCTCCAAATTTCATTTTCTGAAGATTCAGGAATATTTATAGTTTCTTCAATTCTATTTTGTACATTACATTCTTTATTTACAACCAAAATGAAGCATCCTAAATCTTGATCAATGGAATAAATAGGATAATTCACAACTTGTCTAGCATCAATAATTGTTTCTATAAATATAACTTCTCTATGCAATCTTAAATGTTCTCTTCCATAGACTAAAATTGTAGCACATAACATATCCATTTGTAAACGTCCTCCAAATTTAGCACACCATGACCTTGATAGCATCATACCAAATTTAGGTGGAATATTTGTAACTATTATATCCATTACCACACATTTTACAAGGATTTGGGCTAAGGTCAGTATCAAATATTTGATTAGTCCCAAACACTACAGCTTCTTAGAAACAAATGTGTACAAATCATGGTAAGGCATTGTCGCATGTAACTTAATTTGATTCATAATTATGCTAGGCATTAGATTATGAGATGCACTTGGATCGAACATACAATTATATAGGAGAAAATCATTGACCTTTAGAGTTAAATAAAAAGGAGGAATACTCTCATCTTGAATATCAAGACTTGGACAAAAAATAACAAAAGGTTTTTCATCTTGCAAACCAATCACATCTCCTTCTGCATCCACACTTGAAGACTACATCCATTTAGACACTTGTTTCTTATAACCAAGATTTCTTGTCAGTTTAGATAAAGGAATTGGAATTTTAACCTTTTCTAATTCCTTTTCTACTTTAAAAACAAAAGAAACCAACTTTTACCCTTTTGATTGATCTTGTGACTGCATTTGCTGCTATTAGGATGAAGCTTCAACAATCTTATCTTGTGACACGTCAAAATTTACTTTATTTATTGGTCTACATGGATTTTGTCTTGGCCTTAAATCATATCTTTTATTAAGTTCAACAATTAGAAATTCTAAAAGCTTGATATTTTAGAAGATTCCACATTTTAAACTAAAGATTGATTTTGATTTATGGGAATAATAACACTTTCAAGCGGTTGAACAAAAAAATAATTGATATCATCCACAACTGGTGTTATTTCCTCAATATCTTGATCATCAATCATTAATGGAGGCTGAATTTGTTGGTCAATATTTTGTCTTTTTCTTTGTAAAATATATGGTTGGAAAGGCCTTTTGTAGGGTCCTAGAGGTATATTTACATTTTGTTGTGCTTTTCTAGGCTGAGTTTCCATTCTTGAGATTCTATTAGAAAAGTTTCTTAACATTGAAGTAATTTCATCTATTTTATGATCTTCTTCCTTAATTTTTTTATGATGAACCAACTTCTATTTTTTCTTTTAACTTTCTCTTTTCTTTCTTTTATTTGGCTCTCAACTTCCCTAATGCTGCTCTGTTAGCCTCAACTTCAATTGCATCAGTTTTCATGTCTTCCAAAGTTCTAGATTTCCTTTCTCTCAACATTAATGCAAAATCATCATCAAAAGCCTTAGAAAATCTAACTTTTGTTGCAATAGCTGGTGTTTTACAATCTGCAGACACCTTGTTATAAATTGTATTGAACCTTTTGATGAAATCTGGTACATATTCATTAGGACTTCTTTTGAGATCATCAAAATCAGTTAAATAATAAACAAGGTCCTTCTTGATTCCCCACTGATTTATGAAAATATTGGTTAACTCTGTCCATGAACGAGTAGAATTTTCCTGCAACTTCCTGAACCCAACTCTAACATTTCCTTCTAATGATTGGATAAACAACCTCATGTATACCTCTTCATGTTCTATATTTAGATTATATGAAAAATCCAAAAATGCAGATAAATGATATTCTGCATTTAACCTTGTTTTCCCATTGTATCTAGGTAAGTGCTTTAGGTATCCATCAAGAAAATCATGAAGTTTCTCTACTGGTGGAAAGTTAATGCTACATATATAACAACCAAATTTGGTCCTACACCAGCCATAATTGGTTGAGAACTTGGTTGTTTAGGGGATTAATGTTTCTTAGCGATGGTTGTTTTGAGATTATAGGATTTTTTCGAAATATAGGATGAATAATTAACTTTTTGAATTCCGGAACAATTGTCTCTTGATCTTCTAATGATAGGGGATTTGTATAAACTTTGAATTCCTCTTTAGGTTTATCAGAAGTAGAAGGATAAGTATGAATAACAAAGGATACAAAATATATTGGTTTGAGTCCAGGTAATTGTAATTCAAGTTTAGCTTCTGTATAAGAAGATTTTGGAAGGGACAATGGAAGTTCAAAAGACTCAATTTGATGAACCAATAGAGAAGTTTGCAGATTTATTACTTTAGAAAGAAGTTCCAAGAATTTAGGAGGTAGATCAGATAAATCAAAAGATATTGGGATGCATTCTATTTGTTTAGGTTGTGAAATTGATTCTGGTAAAATAGAAGAAGAAGAAGCTTCAAGTCTACATATGAGGGAATCAATTCGTACAAGTCTCTCCAAATATCATAATGGAGCAAGTAGTCCAAGATCAAAATGATCTAGTCTCTATGTGAAGCCAAAAATTTTAAACTTATGAAGTTTCCAAGTGAAATATTTCATCCTACTAGCCTCTTGTTCACCATCAAGATGAAGGTTGTATCATTATCATAGGGAAAAAATTGCTTCAAAATTCATTCCTCGATAATGATTCCTATCTAATGTCGTATCTTTGTAGACAGTCCTCGGCCAAATAACCATGCCAAAGCATCAATTGTGAGGGGTTTTTATGAAATGGATCACCCAAAGATGCAAATTCTTGTTCATGCCTATAATTCTTATCTCTTTATATCAACCAAAGTGTCAGTGATTCATCATGACAACATACAATATTTATAGTTTGTAAAGGAAGAATGAAGAAGAACTTATAAGACTAAATATCCTTCTTGAACATCTATTCCTCTGTGTTGAGAAGAAATATATACATGTATCTCTATAGTAAACATAATATGTTTAAATATATCATAGAAGTAATAATCTATTAATTTCTGAGTATCCAATTAAACAAATTGTTTAATTATTACACATTATAGAAAATAACCTTACAAGGGATGTCGAGGAGATTGGTATTCAGGCCCGCCCTTCCCAATGTCCTACACTATCTTAAAAATATGTAGAAAAATATAATGAAAATTACTAGAAAATACTCAGAAGTAAACAAATGTTGCGTAAATGGAAACCACAATCCTTTGATTATCTTGATATTAAAATATTACAACATCATCACCAAAAAATATGCTCCAAGTATCAACCCTTATTACTTCAAATTATCAAGTATATATAAAGTTCTCATAAAATATCTAATCTATTACAGATTTTACAATAAAATATGATTCTTTATCCAAGATAATTTGGATAATCCTAATAAAATGACTAAAAAATAGAGATCTTCGAACTGATTAAGTGAATCTACACACAATTTGAGGCTTTAGTTTCCAACTTCTTTCTCAGAATCAACATCCTTTTGATTATGCTCCTGCAATCTCTGTCTTTCGTTGGAACGTTGCTTGAAAAACTTGTTTCAACTAAAAAGTTCAAAAAACTTATCCCATTTCTCTTCATCTGGACATGAAAACTTGATTACTCTTCTACAAGCCTGATCAACTTCAATATATTTTTCAAATGTTGGTTTACTGATGAAAATGTGGTGAAATTCATGATAAATAAACAAGTCATTAGCTATACCTTGAAGAAAAATTTGACCACTGATAGTTCCTTTAACTTTAGAAAAATTGGATCTGTCTATTGATATATCATGTAATAATCTCTGATAATATTTATCCTTAATTAAATTACCATGATAATCTTTCAATGAAGGCATTCCTTTTGTTCAAGAACATTTTTTTTATGAAACTTCTAGATTTGTATCTCAAGATTTTCAGATTTGGTTTCTAATTGCAACATGAGATTTTTCTTGGTAAATACCTTCCTTACTTGAATAACTACATTTGTCTTGTCTTGAAATCCCATTTTCTCCAATTCCTCTCTTGTTTATTGTCTAGCTCTAGATTTTGCTAGCTTCTTCAGGTTTATTGTTTGGCTCTTCTTTAATGCCTTCAATAGATCATTTACCTTTCTTCATTAACTGCTCCTACTAAAAAATCATTTCTATTGATGGCCACAAGTCAGACAATTACATAATTTATATCTATATATATTTTCTATTTTTCTTCTGTTAAACTTTGTGCATTTATAGATTCATATGAGTATTTCTCCAACAGCTTAAAAAGATTGAAATTCTTTTGTAGCTCTGACATGTATGCATTATCTTCTTTAATATTGTTTTATTTTGCTTTCTCTAGTGATTTATTAAGCTTATCTATTTCATCATTCTTCAAAGATAAACCAGACATTTCCTTTATCATTTTCTCTATTAAATAATTTCCCACTAACTTTGCCTCTCTTGTAAGAGTTATAGTGCTAACAATCTGCTCTTTCTCTTTGACTAATTTCTTCATTTCTGCCTCCATCTTCTATATCTTTAAATTTTGTTCAACAATCATGGGTAGCATGGATTTTTTTTTTCTTTCACATGATCTCCCATCTCTTGAACTTGATGATGCTCTATTGTGGGTAACTTAAGTCTCCTGCGCAAAGCTTGAATGTCAACATTTATACTTTTGATAATTTCATGTGTGGCATCAACATCATTAGGATCCAATCCTAACTTAATGATGATATCCTCTAAAGATTTAACCCTTGTGTCTTTGGTGAGAGAGGACATCCTTTCCATCTTGAGCTGAATATGCATATTTCTCAAAGAACTTTGCAATTTTGAAACAATCATGGTAGAATTTGTTAAAGAAGAATAAATTAATTCACCCACTTGTTTATGTAAATCTATCTAGTCTACAGGGTGAATTTGTTTTGTATCAAAAGTGAAAAGAGAAGTTTAATAATCATCATCAGTCTTTGGAATTGGAAATTTTGGCTCTAAGAAAGCTAACTAAAATTACTTACTATCGGGATCCAATGCAGACAATAATCTATTCAGAGTAGATGAGGTTTTCTTCCAAAATTGTGTATAAGTAGTGGAATTAAAAGACTCATTCTTCTTTTTAATCTCCATGAATCTAGTAAATATATTGTGTTTGTTAGAAGAAGGAGAAATTGATGGGTCAGATATTGTTGATTCCATTTGTCTCAAAGAAAATACAATATCGATTGACACCAATACTATCATTGTTGACACCTCTTTAGTTATGGCCTTGGATGATTCTTCCTCTATTTCC
Organism: Pinus tabuliformis; assembly: GCA_031772625.1. Taxonomy (NCBI): domain Eukaryota; kingdom Viridiplantae; phylum Streptophyta; class Pinopsida; order Pinales; family Pinaceae; genus Pinus; species Pinus tabuliformis. Next base: position 711,966,026 of record CM062811.1, on the reverse strand, counting down.
CTAGTTTTCCTTCTCTTGAAAAATCTGAATTCTGCTAATTTTGTTCCTGAAGTAGTAGGATAAATGCTTCTAACTATTGTTTTGAGTTCTCTCTCCTTTAGGTGAGGATTTTCAACTGTCTAAGTTGGTGCCTCTTCTTCTGAAATCTCTTGCAAATTATTCTCCTCCCAAATTTCCCTATTGGCAAACCATTCAATCTCTGGGATTGAAGTATAAATATAAGGAGCATAATTTTGTTCAAGTCTTATGGCTAATATTTTTCCAATAGGATCATAATGCCAATTGAAACTAAATTCAAACTTCATTTGGGCTAGTAAAATTTCTACTTCTTTGTCAACAACCTTGGTGTTGATGATAAAACTACCAACTTCAACCTTTAATTTAAATTGAGCCTTTTGTTCTCTTGACACAAAATGAACTTCATCTACATTTAAAATTTGCCTTATAAATTCTAGGGAAAAAATTCATAAAGGCAGAAATACTCATAGCTTATATGGGGGCACCTCGCAATCATAAACTCTGATTTCTGTATAATATTGATATAAATACCAATCACCAACTTTTTTCTGTTCACTTAACTATAAAATCCTTTTTATTTCAGTTGAAATCCTTGGTGCTATATCACTACTGAGAAGACAAAGTGATAGATACAAAGTTTATCTACAAAATCACTGAAGGAAAATTCTTTTGAGTTTTTCCTTACTAATGAATAGGGGTGATTTTAGGGGCGAATGTTCGCCCTTTGGCGAAATTAAGGGGTTTTAAATTTTTAGTGGGCGATTATTTTGTATCATAGTACATTTTTACAAATCACCTCAAATAGCCCACCTTCTTTTAAGGGAGAGGGTAAAAAAGGTAAATTTAGCCCTTGAAATTAGGAGTTACAACTTTCCATTCGCCCATTTTCAAGAATAGGTTTTATTTAAGTGAATCCATTCGCCCATTTTCAAGAATAGGTTTTATTTAAGTGAATCCTATGGGCCAAAGGCCCAAATACCATATTTATAAAAGAGGTATGGTAAATTAATAAAAATATAAATAAATGAGAAGCACGGTAAATAAATAAAACATTTTTTATATTTACTCCAAAAGTCACTTTATATACATGAAATGGTGTAAACAAATAAAAATATAAGTAAAGTGGAGGTATGGTAAATAAATAAAACGTTTTTATATACTTACTCAAAAGGTATGGTAAATAAATAAAAATATAAATAAACTAGACGCATGGTAAATAAATAAAACCTCTTTTTACATTTAGTCCATAACCCTCGTTCTATTTATGAAGGCTCAAGAAAGAGGTTTTATTTAAGTGAATCCTATGGGTCAAATACCATATTTGTAAAAGAGGTATGGTAAATTAATAAAAATATAAATAAACTAGAGGTATGGTAAACAAATAAAACATTTTTTTTATATTTACTCCATAAGTCACCTTATATTTACGAACACTCAAAAAATGCGTTATATTTAGGTGAAACCTATGGGCAAAATACTATGGGACAAATACCATGGACTAGATTGTTATTAAGACCATGCAAAAAACATTATTAACCCTAATATTAGTATTAATAAAAATAAAAATGGCACATGGTATTGACCCATGGTATTCACCAAAATGGCACATGGTATTGACCCATGGTATTCACCTGGAATGTAGCCTATTTAAATGGGGGAATTAAACCAGCATAGATCCATCTTTACTCTGGATCTACTAACCCCCGAGAGGTATCAAATATTGTGATATTCAAACTAGCATAGAGTGAAAAAATATTTGATCCGATCAAGAGTAAAAATGGATGTTGTAATTTAATGTATGTTAAACATTTTAGCTTGGTTAAAATAAAAAATAAAATAAAAATCAACTATTAATTTTATTAATTTTTATAAATTACTAATAGTAATTTTTAAGCTCCAGGTTTATGATAACCCATGGTATTGACCCATGGTAATACCATGGTATTCATGTGAGCATAGACTATTTAAAGGGGAAATTCTATCATCTTAGATCCATCTTAATTCTAGGTCTACCAAGTGCTCAGAGGGATAAATAGATTTCATCCCCCTAAGAGTGGTAGATGTGGAGTTAAGATGGATATAGGTTGGTTTTTATGATAATGAAGATATTAAATAGACTTAGGAAATTATATTGTAAAACATATGCTGGAGTAAACAGATTGTAATTTGGGTAATTTTTCTAATTGCAAACAGGAACATACTTGTGTATTGGCAGGGTGGTTACGAGTTCCCTTTTGAATTTTTCTTGGTTTTATATATAGTATTAGGTTTTTTCTCATGTTTTCTGTGAATGGCACGGGTGAATTTTATCCTACACCTACTAGGTTATCAATATGTAATTTCGGTAATTTTGATTTCAAAAGATATTTTAAAGAAATGCAATGATTTCATTTGTGTATTCAATAAACACAAGATTTTATAATTGAGTAAAATATTCGCCATGCCTGGTGAGAGATTCACCAAAAAATTATATATACATATCATATTATTGATAAAATCGCCTTCCATTTTTCCTATATACCATGGAGATTCGCCCATTTATTATACATGTAAATTTAGGGGGGGTTCTTAAAATTTTCCCTGCTAATGAAGTCCAATGGATGACAAAATTTGGTTTTCCCTGTGAATCTTGATTCTGTAGTGGCATCTTGAATATTTCAGATTGATGGTATATGAACAAGTAGACCAATAGATACTGGTGTTTAAAATCTCTTTCAACACCAAATTTCAAAAAATTCTCATGGATATTATCATAAATAAACTGGTTGAAGTTGAATAAAACAAAGGGTTTATTTCTAGGTGCAAAAACTTACAAGAACCCTAAAATAACCTCATCAACCCATTCATCACTTTGATAACCTAATACACAACAAAGCATTGAAATAATTTGTCTAGAAATTTCTAGGAACATGGTTGAGGGTTAAGGTGGATTTGGACAAGGAAATTTATGGTAAGAAAGATTCAAAAATAAAATCTCTTTGTTGGAAAGTGAGTTTTTGGTAAATTTTGATTAAAGACTTAGTTGAGAAGAAATGCATGGAACTAGGAACACTTATCTGTAGAGCTTGAAGGAAAGATGTTGGTAAAAGGTAAAAATACTATGGGGAGGGGGGGGTGGTGAATCAGTGTTTTCAAGTCAATTACTTTTTACATTCATGTTCAGATTTCTATACGTGACTTTACTAACAAGAACCCACGTGTGTACGTGGCTATTCTTAAGACAACCAACATATATCCAGTGAACTTATAATTAAGTTAATTTATCATATGTTGGTCTTTATCCAGTGCATCAATACTTTATTAAACATTAGATAAATAGTAACCATGTGTTGTAATAACAAAATAAAACCATCACACATAAGAAACACACATGAACACCAGGATTTAAGGTGGAAACCCAATGCGGGAGAAAATCCCCTACTGTTGTCGTCTCTTCTTCTTTAATATAAATAAAAATATTTCTACAACCTTGTACTGGTGCAGACTCATACCAGTATGCAGGCACCCAGCTGCAAAAGACTACAACCTTTGTTTGTTCCCCACATCCTACTGGAAGGTAGCTCCAACCCCCTGGTTCTTTTACTGGTGTAAACTTGTACCAGTACACAATCACCAACCTACAAAAGGCTACAACCTTCAATTGTTCTCCAACTGCTACTAGAATGGAGCTCCAACCCCTTGATCACCAGCTACTACTAGTAGGAAGCTTTGACTTCCTCACCGAAGGCTCCAATCCTCAACATCCTCCATGGACCATGTTTCATAAATGTTCAGACTTGATACTTTGGATACACATCAACACAATATGTAGGCCATGTTTCATCAGGTTTTCATATTGGACCCATCAGTAACATTGAAGCTCAAAATCAATCACCACTGCAATACAACCATCAAATAAAACGGCATCAACCAATCAATGAAACATATCAACTATGAAGCAAAACACAATCAATCAATCTGAACAGTCAAATCACTATCACTAGAACATAGAGCTAAACCCAAAAATACATCAATAACAAGAACCAACTGCAACCTCAAAAATCATATGTCAGAATGTATACACTACTTCAATGAGGACAACCTGCATGTATACGCCACTTTCTGTAACTCAACCTGCGTATACCTCTAAAGATATTGAACCATAAAACTTCTGAACCAAAGAAATTATGAAGATCTACTATCATATTACAGAGTTCTAAACAGATAGGAGAAAAATATCACCCTTCTTACTCAATTAATCAGACAGCTAGACTCAATCTCCTTATATAATTTGTTTAACTTCAGATCTAATGAAGACATCATTAACAAACAACAGTAAAACAACAAAACTGATTAGATAGATCAGTCATTTCTAAACAACAAGCACTTCCTCTGCATACGCTACTTGGAAGTGTTGAATCTGCGTGTATAGGTGCCTTCACTGAGGCGAACCTGCGTATAGATCTGCAAATAATGACTTACAACTTTGTAGCTTTTCAAGACTTTAGATATAGGCATATCATAGCATTTAAAGGATAAAAACATGCGTTAGAACTCAAATATAACCTATCCATTATCATATCATACAATGATAAGTCATTTTAGGTCTCATGATCCTGATCCAACATTGTATCCAAGGGTGCACAAGATGTTTCAGATCTATGTCATAACCATAGCCCTTACAACACAAAATATAATTCAGAGAGAAGTATTCATGAAAAACCCTTTTCCTTGCACTTCAGTCCTTTTATCTTCTCCTCCTTATATACTTAGAGCCTTTGTCAATACCATGAACCAAAAAAACACTTAGAACCTATGGTATTCTTAGACGAGATCAAGTAATCGTTATTCCGCTCGATATTGTGGGCTAATACTATAGTATGGACCCTTGGTATTATTTGAACATAATTTTCCATCCCATATGCACTTTTCCTTCTGTGAAACTGCGTGCATACGTATACGTGACTTTTATTCTGTGTACCTGAGTGTATATGCAACTTGGACAAGTTGAAACAAAATATACAACTTAAAACATTCTCTTTCCTAAATTTCTTGATTATGATCCATAATCCGTCGTCCCATCATCTTGTTCTTATGTGCCATTACTCTGTTACCTCTAAATTGACCTATTACAATGTGAGTTTCCATCATGCATCACTTTATCATTTCTGAACTAACCTGTGGATACATCTAGTTATCATATATGTGAGTTTCCATCAAGGACAACACATGTACCATAATGCCAACAATCTCCCCCTTTGGACTTGATGGAAACCATATTGGTGTTGATCACTTCAAGTTGTAGAACCTGTTAGATATATCAAACAACACCAAGATACTCTCCCCCTTTGACATCAAGGGCAAAGGGCAGACCAAGATATTCTCCCCCTTAGTACATGCTGAGATGCACTATACTGTCCATGCTCCCCCTGAGCACATGCAGAGTCTGCAGAAATATTTTTCAAAAGAATAACATGACTCTATAACTCAACTATGTGAGTATGACCTTCCTATCACCAAGGACCCATACTTACATCAATATCCCAACCAAGTGGGGATACATATTTGACTCAACCACCCAACCAAGTGGGATTACATATTTGACATGATCTCAAAAGTCCATACATGATTGAATATGACAATTATTACATCATAGGTCTTTACATGACCTTTACATCAAATGATATACATGACATTTATAACAAAGACCAAATACCTAAACAAGATCATGATAGTTATTAGCAACTATCATACACCATATATGATCTGCACCATAAGCATCTGTCAGCAGCATCAAGAACAACAACTTGTATATGTCCATCATCAATTCACAAGATAATTCAATGTAGCTTTAATATCATCAACCTATGACTAAGTATGTTGCATATAGATGTCAACTCATCCTCTTGAGCTTATAAATATCAACTTGATCCTTTTCCTTAGTAGAAAAATCCTTATGTTCATAAAAAACATAGCATTTCATGAATTAACTAAGAATATTCCATATCTCCAAGAAATGATGCCTTTACCTTCACAAAACCATTCACATCATATTATATTCATATGAAAGCACCATAGTCAACATACATGACCACAACATCATCATCAAATCATCGTAGCAAGAATTGCATGTTCTTTTCACAACAACCCTCAATATATCAACAATGTATCATCACTAAGGAGTTCTCCAACATCCCACATCTAATAAGCATCAACCATGATAATCAACGTATGTGAGAACCAAACTTATCATCATAAAGTAATAAGTCATCATCAGTATGTGACTAAGTAATCCATCATTATGTGACTAAGTAATCCACGTCTCCAAATAGCTATGTCTTTATGAAACCTGCAATAGCACCATTCTCTTGGCCAATTTTCTACATACAAGAGGACCTTTTATACCAACATTATAACTTAAGTAATCATCCATGTATCCAGCATAGAGATAGCAATATGTATCTAGCTTCTCATCAATGAGAAAAGAAAACCATGAGCTCACAGTCATTTGTCAAACTTTCTTGATACCATCAAGAGAAACTACCCTCAAATAATATACCATGAGAGAGCAAAGAACTATAGGAATCCTTATCCATAACTGCACCATATGAAATTTATGCATTTTTGAAGGCATGATGACAACAACATAACAGAAATGAGTGACACTTATCATCATCAAATAATGAAGTTGTATACTCAAGCTTTGTTCTTCTCCTTGAACTTATGAAGATCACCATGTAAGCAACATAACTATATGCATCATCAAAAGAGTCATCCACAAATATGATCAGAAGCATCAAAACAACTATGTGGCTCAAGAAATATAAGTATCATCTGTGATTTCATCATAGGTAACCCATGACTGCAACATAGTATGATGCATCATTTAAACACTTCAACAACATAAGAATCATCACCATTGATAAGCATCATTATGTACCAAGATTTCTAAAGCAATCATAATGGCAACAATGCATTATTAGAGGCATATCATATGCTCCCCCTGAACTTGTGCCAACTGTTCACTATCATATCTGATCATTGCATATCAATAAGAATCATCAAGGCATCATCATAAACTAGTTATGCATCAAGACATCAACAACTTATGAGGCCAAAAGCACTTCTAAATATCATCAAAACAGAAAAGACAATTGATCATTGACTGAACCATATCAGACCCTTTTTCTGAGTCTATCCCACTATTGCTTCATCAAACCAAGATATGTGACTGTATAGTTTCAAACTTGTGTATATACGTGACTTTTATTCATAAGATCTGTGTATGAGAAGTGGAATACTGAAATTTCATACTTTCAGTTCCCCCTGAGTCTGTTCTAATTGTACCCGGTCCTATAACTTTTGTTGAAACATAAGTTCCAAGAATACCATTATCATGAGGGTTCTTCATCAAAGACTTCATTTTACTCTTGTCTCCAGTCATGTGATGAGAACATTCATCTTTGTCTTTGAATGATCAGAGAGCAATACCACACCTTATCTGATCTTCCTTTTCTTGCTTTTTGGTGGATTCATATTTTTCAGATTTTCTGATATCAATGTTCTTATTTGGTTGCTTACCATATTTTCTATGGTGATCCATAGACTTTTTCTTGCATTATTTTTCTATATGCCCAAACTTGTTACAATCATAACATCTTATATGTCTCATATTCCTTCTATAGCAATCAATGGCTTTGTGACCAAACATATTGCAAGAAAAACAATATCCCTTACCTTGAAGCTAATGATCTTTCTATGAGATGGTTATTAGCTTGAAATAATCTACTTCTGCACCTGGCTGCAACATGTCCAAAATTATGACATATAGAACATTCAAAATTATTGATCAGAGGAAAGAATCGATTAACACTTCTATAGTTAGGAGTAAATGATTTTCTTTGAATACTTTCTTTCCTTGGTTGTTGATGGGGTTGACTTCTTATCTCCTTATTGAGCATTTCAGATTTTGCATTAGAATTCCTTGCCTCAGTTTGTGAGCTAGATTCACCTTTAACAGTTTCATGAAAACCAAGATCAGATTTGATGGTAGGAAACCTTTTACTAAGAATATTATCCAAAATCTTAGTACTATATTTTTTTTTTGTAAGTCAGTAGAAGTATATTAATTCACAAAATTACATAAAATACATAGGTCGAAATGACCCTACAAATCATTCCGCTTTCCACTTGGTCGATCAAAAGTTGAACTGAAAACTATAAGAACCCTGGCCTGCACACTGAGAAGACAGGCCTGACCAAGACACAGACAAAACAAACTAACTGATATTTCCATTTAGTACAATAAACTAGAGGGGCTGGCCACGCAGGGTTGCCTGAATCCATCGACAAAACAAAAGAGTGACTAGGAAGATCAAAATTCAAACAAGAAGTCTTCAAAGGATGGCGGGTGCAGAGCAAAGTGCACAAACAAACCTAAAGCTCAAGTTCCACGTAATATTTGAAGGTGGCACTAGGGCTAGCTGCTGCAGTAACATGTTCAGATTTCAGGGCTTTTTGGGAATTTTGGTGTTGCTCCACAAGGGCTTTGATGACTTCCGCTGGAAATTCAACAGCAATGTTCATACCTCATTGAATAGAGAGTTTAAAAAGCCTGGTGAAGGCCCTCAAATCCTCTGCCAGTAATTTGATTTCCTCTGTGAGCGATTTCATGCATATTTCTAGAGCGTCAAGTCTGGTAGAGTTTTTAACCGAATCCAGCATTGTTGTGTAGTAAGCTTCTTTCATGGCTTCCCCCTGTTTGACTAGAGATTTGGCCAGCATGGTCTTCATGCACCACACCTCACTCTATGTCATAACAAACTGCGTGGCTCTAGTGGCCTGGGTTCTTGGATTTGCAATCCACTCAATTTCCTCCTCAATTGATTGCATATCTAGCCTCTCCTGCTCCTCATTTACTTCGGCTTCCAGCTCCTCAATTATCTTCTTCCCTCTAGCCGAGACTTGAGTTTCATATGCCTCCCTAGCTCTTTTCAGCTCTTTGTTGGCTGACTCATTGCGACAACCCCAGTCGACATAGTGTTGTTGTATGTGACAGCGGGTGAAGGAGACTCTTCAGGGAACCAGACAAAGACACAAGCAGAATGCTCAGGACGAAGAGTCGGGCGAGGAGCAAAAGATGAGGGAGCTCTTTGGTTAGACACTATAATTATAGTGGAGGAAAGAGCATATAGGTTGAGTAAGGCTTGCGTAGATCTCCGAATTCTGGCCGAGTTACTTCTCTTTATTTTCCGGTGTGCCTTCCCCTACCTGCGATCCGAGGCAACAGATTTGTCATGCTTGAGGTTTCTTGTCATGGGCCATGTGTCATCCGCTAAGCCTATAATTATCTGACAATCATTATTCTGCAAGATTTCCTTCATATTCCACTACGAGTGATGGTGTCTACCCTCCCTAATCCATAACGGGGTATTATGATCCAAGAAGTGAACCTTAATGGCTATCTTCATTTGTTATTAGGGCGCGTGCCGTCGTACTGCTGTACCCCTCCTCCCTGTAATGAATGTCTTGTCTCGAAAGATGTGAAAACTTATCCCGAAGTTCTGTGCATGTGACATCATGCCAATAGGTGTCTAGGTAAGTAATGTGGTGATCAATCCCGTAGTTGGCCAAACAATCAGCCACCACATTTGTCGTTCTTCTTACCGCTTGCAGAATTATTCCGTCAAGGCTTGAGAGGTGCTCTACTATGAGCTCTATGACCTTGGCCAACCTCCAGTGCTTCATTACCTTACCCGGTTTCGACCCCATCTGCATTTTCCTTGCAGCATTGATAACCAAAAGAGAATCCCCTTCCACCACTGTAGCTCCTGTTCTTAGGTGAATTAGTATTTGGAGCCCTTGTTCTAAAGCCGCAAATTCCATCTCATTATTGGTGCCTTCTCCCAAATATTGATTGAAAATATGTTGAATTTCCTCTTTGTTTTCTCAGAGGACACCTCCTATACCTGCCGGTCCAGGATTGCCTCGAGAAGCCCCGTCAAAATTTAGTTTGTGAAAGCCTGTTGGTGGTGTTAACCAAACATTCATGGAGGCACCTTGTTGTTGTCACGGTTCAGATGAACTGGAGATGGTGTCTGCCTCAATTCCAAACATCTGCAGAATTTGTAAGTTCGTCACTGATAAATCCTTGTTCTGTTCTGCTTTCCATATGATAAGAGTTGTTTCCCTCATATTTTGCAGTATGGTGGCTCTAATAAACTCTATGGTTTTAGCTTCATTTTGAAACACTCTTTTGTTTTGTTCTTTCCATACCGACCACACTATGAACCCAGGGATTAATTTCCATAATGTATTGACTATTTGGGATTTGGAAAAATTACTTCGCCAATTCACTATGCTTTCCTGTATTGAGTCTCTGTCCCTGTCCGTACTCTTGAATATGGTTTCCATCCAGTTCCATAGGCTTTCTGTCCAGTTACAAATATTGAGGAGGTGATTCATGGATTCCTCCTCATTTTCACACAGGGGGCAACGTGAGGGGCCTATGAACCCTTTTTTCTGAAGGTTCTCCCAGGTAAGAGTTCTTCGGTGCATCAAGAGCCAAAGAAATGTTTAGTCTTCGACCATAGTTCAACATCCCTTACTCTGTTATACCAACTGACTTTTTCCCCTTGGTCTCTTTCTTCAATATAGACTCTTTCTTCTTTGGGGGAGAAATTACCCCCCTCGTGCTTGCCCCAATGTAGTTGATCTGCATCATGAGCATTTCTTATTTTCCTTTTAGCTAGGTCTATTTGCAGCGCCCTCATAATGTTGTCCCTCTCTTCTGGTTGCAATGTATCATTGAAGATCCATTGTCTCCAAGCTTGATTTGTATTGTTAGGCTTCTAGTGATGATTTACGGTTATCTTCCCTAGTTCTTGGTATCTTCCCTGCATGGTGAGGAAATCTGGGCTTTCAAGCTTAGGTAATTGCTGCCAAGCATCATCCCAGAATAGAGCAGTTTGTCCATTACAGACTTCCCAAAAACCCTGTTCCTAAATTATGCCTCGATTAGCTCTTGCAAGGTTACAAATTGGAGATCCTTCTGGATGTTCCTGCATCCTGATTAGATTCTGAGGGCTATAATGAGTTGCATACTTGGCCTTCCAATGTTTGGCCGAGGGAATGTTCGGTTCTTTAACCCATCTCCACCATAACTTGGCTCCACAAGCTTGGTTGACGGTGTAAGGGTCCTGAAGGTTTAACCCACCCAGGTGTATTGGTTTGCAGATTTTGTCCCATGCCATTAAGGACCACTTCTGTTTAACTAAGTTTCCCGACCGTAGAAAATCTTTCTGGATGAGTTGGATTTTCTGAAACACACGTTTAGGTGCCGAGAGAATAGAAAGCATGAATTGAGGAATGGCCTGGATGATGGATTTGGTGAGGACTAGGTGGCTTGCATAGTTAAGGGTTCTATGAGTCCAATGGTGACAATGCTTCTCTAGATTGGCTAGCATTTTCTCCCAGTGAATTTTTTGCCATGGTTTGTCTGTAAGCGGAATGCCTAGGTATCTGGAAGCTAGGTTACACCTCTTAAACTCAAGGACATTAGATAGATTTTTCTGGACTACTAGGTGCATATTAAAAAAGAATATGGAAGATTTAGCTAGATTGAGTTCCATACCTGAAGCAAGGCTGAAACGATTGAGAATGTTTTTGAAACCAAGAGCTTCTTTGACTGAAGGCGTGCCATGCAGCATTGTATCATCAACAAACTGCTGATGAGTGGTTGCAGGGCATGAGGGCAGGGGTTGGAGTCCCTGAATTAAGCCATCCTCTTTAGCCTTTCTGATAAGCTGGCTAAGACCTTCCATTAGTATTACAAACAGAAAGGGGGACAGGGGATCCCCTTGCCGTATACCTCTAGAAGGTGTAAACTAGGTTGTGGGTGCTTCGTTAACTAGGATGGAAAATCTGATGGACTTGATCAGGGTTAGGATCCATATTATCCATTTATTTGCAAAGCCAAAGACATCCAAAATAGCCTCCAAGTAGTTCCAGCTGACTTTATCATAAGCCTTCGAAAGGTCCAGCTGCATTAGCATGCCAGCTTTTTTCTTAGTTTGGAGAGTATGAATCATCTCTTGAGCTAGCAATATGTTATCCATAATCTGTCTCCCCTCTACATAACCATATTGTTCTTCCGAAATGATCCCTCGAAGAATTTTCTTTAATATGTTAGCTATGACTTTAGATATAATCTTATATAGAACATTGCACAATGCAATTGGCCGAAACTTCGACGGAGTGTTTGCTTCCTCCTCCTTTGGTATAAGGGTTATGAAGGTGGAGTTGAGGGATTTTAGGATGGATAAGGAGTGCAATCTTCCACCACTTCCCAAACCTTTGTTTTGATTATTTCCCATTAGGCTTTGTAAAAGTCGATGGTGAAACCATCCGGTCCTTGCGCCTTACCATTGGGCATATCTTTCACTGCTTCTTCCACTTCTTCCAAGGTGATTGCTCGATTTAGAGCCTTGTTTTGATCCTCTGTGATAAGCTTGGGAATAGAAGTCATTAGATCCCTGATAGCTTCCTCTCTGTCAATGTTGGGTTCTAAAGCAATTTGGCTAAAATGGTTTATGAGGAGGGCTGAAATCTCATGATGTGTTTGCACAGAGGTCCCCTGATCATCCTCTATTCTTAATATTTTATTAGCACTCCTGTGGTCAATGGCATATCTGTGAAAGAATTTTGTGTTCTTTTCGCCTTCCTTAAGCCACTGAATTCTAGATTTTTGCTTCCATAGAGTTTCCTCCTGTTGGCATCTGGCCTGCCAATTCTACATGAGTTTTTTTTCTCTGTTCATTGTTTCTTGATTAATATTCCCCTGGATCATTTCCTTCTGAATCTGTTCCAATTGCTCCTCCAACACCTTCTTTTCTTTAAATATGTTGTCGAAGACTTCTTGATTCCAAGATTTTAACCTAGTTTTAATATGTTTAAGTTTAGCTTGGAGAATGTACATTTTAGTACCTCTTATACCTGTTGGTTCATTCCACCATTGTTTTATTTTTGATGTGAAATTTGGATGAGTGAGCCAAAACTTTTCAAATCTGAACGATTTATTTCTTGGTGTGCCCAGGATGGCCACATTCATTATTATGGACCAGTGGTCCAAACCTCCACTTGGTAGTATGTCTGAATCCACAGTTATCCTTTCCAGAAGGATGGTTTCTGTCACTAAGAACCTGTCTAGTCTAGAGGCGATTTTCCTATCACCCCCTCTTTTATTATTCCATGTGAAAGCCCCGCTCTTGGGGAAGATGTCTACCAGCTTGACTGATTTGATAAAGTCTTTGAAAGCTTCAGTATCTCGGTTGAGCGTTCTGATGCCTCCTTTCTTTTCTGTAAGAGAAGTGATCATATTAAAATCTCCTCCGAAAATAGCTTTTGCTTGGGGATATCTCTGCTACAAGTTCAATAGATCTCTAAGCAATAGAAATTTTGCCTCTAGTTTCTAAGGGCCGTAGAAATTTGTACAGAGATAGGTGTCTGGATTCCCTACCATTTGGACTTCTATTGAGATGTGAGATCTGGCAGCTTCAGAAGATATAAGGTGGAGTACCTGAGAATTCCAAAGAATGGCCAAGCCCCCTTCCCATCCATTTCTTTCTGTTTCTAGGCATTCCATTCTTTTGCCCAGTTTTCTACTAATGATTTCCATTGTTTTGCTAGAGTATTTAGTTTCTTGCAAAAAATCATATCTGGTTGTTCCTTTTTGACTTTTTTCTTTAATAACTGCTACTTCTTTAGGCTATTTAGCCCTCTAGCATTCCATGAAGGTACTTTCATAATTAATAAATTTTCAAGAAGTGAGTGTGAATGCCTCAAGGGATTTCATCTTACCTGAGTTTAGGAGCATTTGACCGACCTCTTGTAATGCTTCATTGTTTGTTCTTCGTACTCGTTTTTTCCGGTGCTTTGGATTGGCTATAGTTTGATGAAGTCCCTGAGCTCTCACCCCTAGACCTTTTGTTGTTCCCAAGCTTCTTCTCTGCAAGTCCATTTTTTCTTGTTGTCTTGCTATGAATAACGTGTTGATTCTGTTCACCTCCTCTTCCGATATGTGTTCAATGCCTTTATTTTTCCATTGTTCTACCATGTTTGGTAGATCCATACCTTCCTGTTCAAGAATGTCACTTAGTTCCATATCCTCAAGCCCCATTTCGCTAGTCATCATTTCTGAATCTTCTTCCAGTCCTTCTATTGGTCTTGAAGCAAGTGGGATGTTCCTTGATGGATTAGAAATGGGATCTTGTGTTCCTGGTGTGGTTGTGGTCTGGCTTTCTCGCAATGGCTCACGCTCTTGATGGGTGTCCTCTAGTTCCGTCTCTGATTCCAACACCTCAAATGCATTGCCTGTGCTTCTGATGGATGTACTTGCTTTATTTTGTTGCCTTTTGTTTGCTCGCTATCTAGCATGAGGTCGAATAAAAGCCTCCTTATTCTTACCCCCTGTGTTTTCCTTGGGTTTCTCCATCGTTCTATTCATTAGGCATTCTCTGATCAAATGTCCATGTTCATGACATTTCCTGCATCGAAATGGGATCTGCTCATAGTCTATAGCTTGAAAATACACTTCATCTCTGTATTCCAACCATAGACCCTCATGCAGAGCTCCCGAAACATCCATCTCGACACAGATTCTAGCACAGGAGGTGTATCTCTTCTGTAATGTTGCCTCTGAGGCTTTGATGAAGGTGCCTAACTTATTGCCTATCTGTTCTAGTGCTGCATGTCCCCAGTAGTCAATCGGTAGAGAAAACAAGCGAATCCAAACTAGTAACTATTTGAAGGTTTCCTTTTCTGGTGCGAAGTTTGGCTTCCAAGGTCTCATGTATAGACCTCCTGAGGTGAAGAAATACAGGCCTCCATCAAAGATTCGATCCTTGTCATCCAAATTGGTGAATACCACTGTGAATAATCCTTTGGCCCCTAAGTGGAGTCTTACATCCCCTCCTGGTTTCCATTGCTGCTTGATCCATAAGCACAGGGCTCATTCTGTTGGCCAGAAACCCATAAACTTGCATATCACTGCATGTTCTGCCATGTGTTCTCGGTACGCCTGTATTTCTAGGTCAGAGATTATTACCCGTAGGGTTTCAGTGGCTTTAGGCTTGCAATGTCCCTAGGTCTCTTTCTTTTTGGCCCCCGAAGCTATTCCTTCCTGTCCTACCTTATCTTGGTTTTGATCCTCCTTTTTCCTTGTTTGTTCATCCCCAAGCTCCTTTTCTTGTGTATCTATTCTGGGGAGGGGTTTTTCCTGTCTCTGTCAACTGTGTTGCTGCCAATGATTTCTTTTTGTTTATGGGTATCTATTCCCTCATTTTTTAGCTTTCCTTTATGGTTAGATCCTCCTTTCCTGTCTTCTTAGAGCCTGAGATTTGCACCCCGTCCAGTGCAGTTTTATCCTTGTGCATCATTTCTTGTTTATAAGATGGGATCCCATTGGACCCCGCGTTTTTCATTTGTTGGGTCAGAACCTGCCCTCTTCTATGAAGCTTTGCTGCTCTGGCGCTGTCCTCTTCCAGATTTGGTACTATGACTACAGCTTGAGCAGGTATTCGTCAAACCCTAGCCGCCATGGAAGTCTCTACAGAGAATGGTCATTCACAAAATCTTAGTACTATCTTGAAATCGTAAAAGTTTATCCTTTTCTTCTAATTTACCTTTTAGTATATTTACCTCAACCTCATATTTATTTTCCTTTTCTAGATACTGCTTCTTCATGATATATTCAGCTTTTCTTCCTTCTTCCATTTTTTGTTTTAATTTGAGAATCTCATTTTCTTGTTTTTCTAATGCTTGAAGTAGTTATTCATTCTGCTTGTTTGATTTTTCAAGATCTTCTTTTAGAGAGACGCCCTCAGCTTCAAGACCTTCATATTAACTGGTTCTTTCTTTAAGTTCGTTGGTTGTTGTATCCTTTTCATTCACTTTATTTCTCAATGATGTTACTTCATCCTGCAGCCTTTGACATTGATCTTCCTTGTTCTTGTACTACTTCCTTATTTTTTTCCTTCCTCCAACTGAGTTTTTAACCTGGTAGCCTCTTCTTTGTAGGTACATTCCCTTTTATCAAATAGATCTTATTGATCTCTAATTTTATCTGTGAGCCTTTTAACTTCTACCTCTATTATATTTCTTTCATTTTCGCCCATAAGAGAAAATTCAGTTGTTTCACTGTCACATTCATTATCTTCAATACTGCATGAATAGAGAAAGATATCACTAGAGGACCAAAAATTAGTACCTAGTAAATCTTTTTATTGTTCATCTTCATTCTAAGGTGATTTTGAATTTGAATAATTACTTCCACCTAATAGCCAATCGTCTCTACCACTGTCACTATTTCTTTGAGATGTCTTCTTCTTTTGAGGTGCTTTCTTCTTTTGCTCCTTTCCCATTGTCTTGATGGATCTCCTTCAAGTGATCAAGCTTTTGTCAAAGGACCTTCCCTGATACCAATTGTTGGGAAAAATACTGAGAGGGGAGGTGAAATAGTATTTTCAAATCAATTACTTTTTACATTCATGTTCAGATTTCTATACGCGACTTTACTGAAAGGAACCTGCATGTGTACGCGACTGTTCTTTTGTGCTATACAACCCTCCCCATTTCAAATTTTTTTTTATAAAAATTCAATAAGAAATGGGTCCCCTTTTAGAATATAAATAAAATCAATAAAAAATTTGAAAATAAATTTTTATAATAGGTCATATAAAATTTGCTTTTAGGATAGGTTAAATCGCAATTTGCAAATCTATCAAATCCATGAAAGTCCTCTTGATAAGGACTGATCCGATTTGAATTATAATAAAACCTTATCATAAAGCTTTATGCAAGGAAAACAATTATAAAGGGAATATGTCGCATAGCGTACATCCTTTATTTCAATAGTGGACTTAAAGTGTTCCATTGATATTCGTTGATGCGATAACTCTATTGGAAATTGCATATCGCTACTCATCAACAAATCGCTCCAAGTGTTCCATAGAAAACCTCCGATGCGATAAGCCGATTGCAATCGCACATCACTAAAATCATAAGACACATCCCAAAAAACTCCTTTGAAATCTTCCGATGTGATTTCATTATCGTGTAGCGCACTTTCGATAAAGGCAAAACATGAAGTATTACGAACATGTGCGGTTTAAAATTATAAGTCAACTATAAAGAAAATTTAAATGATTTATCAATTTTAAAGCATGTCGCCTCCCCATGCCAGCTCACCACTGATCACAATCGCAACCATGCAAAGGAACCATTTAAGCATGGCACTTGTAACTCCCGATCTGTGATATGTGATTATCACTAATCGCCAATTGGGAAGTCACGATACCCATTCTAAAAAGGACCGTTATAAATTTGCGATGTGACATACCATCACGACATTAAAGTTTCACGTTGGAAGTTACGGGGAAATCATTAAGAAGCAGTTATGGTTGAATCCTTCAAGGATTTCATTCGTGGTGGCTTAATATATCATAGATCTGTAGCATCTATTATGCTTAATTGTTGTTAGTCCTGTGCATTGTGTATTAGCTTTGAACAAATTTTTCCACTGTTACGTCCTTCTGTTTCATTTTGTAGAGCGAATCTGAAATCATCAGTCCAGCAAAAATGTCTAAGAAAGCTCGGAAAGCAAAGGTCCTCGTCATAGCGAAAGATGAACCAACAAAGTTGGTACTGATAGCTGATACTACCTGTTCAGGCCTTGGCAAGACTTCATGGGAGAGCATATATAATCTACTCGAAGCTGAGGATCCAAGTGAAATTGAAGAAGAAGGAGGAACGAATTATTCAACTAATAAATTAGAAAATACTCTTTACGATTTAGCCAGCTCCTTCCTCCACAGAATAACAACCCGTGCAAAAGTGTTACCATACAACGACCTAGTGAGATGGGTAATAGAGAGTATCAACATAACCGACAGAGAATTCTTTACTGCCGATGGAAGGATGTTCGGGTCATTCAGGGCAGTATATGTCAAGAAGATGTATCATTTTCCAAACCCCCAGAAACATTACAACAAAGCATTTTTAGAAGCTTTCGCCAAGGAGAACGATGTAGAGTCAGACCCTATCAAGCAATGGATACATTTCCCAAACAAGCATAAGCATGAATCCTCTAGTATGTACTTCATGGACTCCTTAGCATCTCCCTATTGCTATGCTAGCGCTATGATATGTAGACTCTTTGGAGTCTCTGAGTCAGCTAGGTTTTCCATATAAATGGTGCCTTTAATGGAAGTATCAATTAACTCTTATATCATGGATTGGGCGATGATTTTATCAGATAAAATGGCCAACCAAATCCTTGATTATAGAAGAAATAGGTTTGTAACTACCTAGATAATACCCCCATTCTATATGAGCGCCTACATCATGGATACCATCTGCTTCAATTCTGACTACACCATTCTAGGTTGGAAATGGACTCCTCAAGACCCAACTCCTATTCACATTTATCATAAGTATTTGTGGAAGGCCCATTATAAAGATCATATATATATATTTTTCCATGGTTTTTTTTTACCTGTTCATCAGGTCATATTCAACAAACCTACTCTGTGGTTATCTGATGAGGCCAACAATGACCTAACATCAATCAGCAGTTGGTTCGGTGAAGAAAATTTCACCTATGTCAAACTTTTTGGCAGCACCACAGATCCACATGTTCTCCCCTTGTACATTCCTGATAAGCTATTGGCCAAAGAAATAGATTACCAGATAACATAAATAGGAATGTCCAAGAACCTCAATAAGTCTAAGAAACAAATGTGGCCTTTATTTCCCCTCCACTGTGGTACTTATTCACTTCATGATTTCAAATATGTAGAGAAAGATGCAAAGAAGATAAAAATTATGAGTTCATTCCTAAGAGACAGTATGATCCAAAAGCAGTGGCTTACAACTTTACCACTCAAGTGAAACTTGCCAAATTTGAACATGAGAAAGATGAATATGATGACTTGTTCACTTCGAATGAGTTATTTTCACAAGTAAAACATCTAGCAAAGATCAAATTGGGAGAAGAGGGGATAGATAAGTTTATGCAGCTCAGGACACAGAGGTTACAAACACTGCCTCTGGATTTATTGGCCACTACCCTTATGGTGCAAAAAGAAGGCCACAATGAAGAACAAACTAAGGACAAGAGTCCTGAAAAGGAGAAGAGTCCCAAAAAGGAGCAGACAAATGAAAAGACTAGCGAGCTCCTAGATACCGATGTGCATATTGATTCCAACTTAATCAAGGAATGGGAGCAGTTCGATCAAATGATCAAGAACCAGAATGACTCCCAAAACATCGTTATACCAGAATTTCCTGCAACACAAGAGCCTATTGTTACTAGTACTACAATTGAAGGGGCAGTCGGCACAGTGAACACTCAGCATGACATTGAAATAATTCCAGAGAATCCTTCAGAAGAGATTGTATTGAAGGTAGAGGAAATACCACCCCTGGATGTATTTTACAATCCAAAGCATAGGGTTGTGGTCAAAAGACAAAGGAAAAGGAGGAAAATTGACCAGGGAACATTCTCAACTCCTCAAGCTGAACTTATGAATGTGGTATGGAAAGACTCAGAAGTTAATCCTTCTGAGGATTTAACTAAGTTATCTCAATATGCAGGTGCCTATACATCCGCTACAATGGACAAGGAACAACAGAATATTAGTCAGCTTGAGCAACAGCTAGCGGAACAAAAACAACAGAATGAGCAACTAGTAGAACAATTAAATCTGTAGAAACAAAATATCCATCAGCAGGCTCTCCAGAATGACAAAATTTGTCTCAAGAACTCAGCAAGCTTCAAGCGGAAATTCGGTAGGAAAAGAAGGCTAAAGAAGAAAAAATTGCACAGCTGCAGTTACAGTAGAGAAATTCAAGGGTTATTTGAAAGTTGGTGAATTCAAGAAAGAATCCCTTTAAGTGACCAAAGCCTTATCTCGATAACTAAATATCCTTTTCCATAAAATAACATAAATTGACCCATTGCGCACTATCACTGCGTCACTCATTGAACAGGTAGTTGACACCGGGCTAGAATTTGAAAATGCAGATGATTGCTCACAAAATTTCTCTCTTCGCAAAGTTCAGAAGAAGGCATGGCTACTAATCTACTGAAAATCGAAGAATCACACAAAGAAATCTTGTTTTCGGAGTGGGAATCATAGTTAATAAAGGACGAAAGAGCTACTTCCAGAGCCAGGGCTACAATGAACAATGTGATTGAGTTGGTAAATGACAACTTATATCTAGCTAACTTGATCTCCGTTTGCTCTCCAAGAAAGCTCTTGAAAGTGAAAGTGCTAGAAGATCAATGGAGACAGGATCTGGCCAGCAAAGAAGAACAAATCGGAAAAGTGAAAAACTTGACTTGGGATGAATTTTTGGTTTTTCCTAGTAAAGCCACATAGTCAGCAGATGGCCAACAAATTCCTTGTCGACGTTGTCAATCTCATGGTTCTCGAACTTTCAGATGCTACATACACCACTCAACTACATTCTAGGTTGAGTCATCCTCTAGAAATTCAACAAATGCTCCCAATCTATCAGTTGCAAGTGTAAGAGGATAAGTAGATACAATGAATCATATCAAAGACTATCACACTATTATTTTCATAAATCAAATCCCAGATTTTCATGTTTGTAGTTTTAACAGCTCAAAGTGATTTTTATTAATAGTTAGTGTTTAGTTTTATTATTTAAACCCTTTCATGTCTTGGAAGAAAGGGTCCTCAATTTGCATAAAAACTTGATTTGAGAAGTTACAGTTTTGTACTTCTAAATATATTTTTATTAGTAGTGGTTCAAGGTTCTACATTTTTGTGAAGAAATTTTTTCAAGACCTACACTTTTATATCTCCTGGAAGGTTTCTCAAATAAGAAAGTGGAAACGGAGTGTTATTTGCATTGGCAAGACTCAAATGCATGTGGTATTTTCATCACTACTCTTTTGTCTTGTTTCCTTATGTGATGAAGCATTCCTTTT
Source organism: Pinus tabuliformis (assembly GCA_031772625.1). Lineage (NCBI taxonomy): Eukaryota > Viridiplantae > Streptophyta > Pinopsida > Pinales > Pinaceae > Pinus > Pinus tabuliformis. The sequence goes on along the minus strand of CM062811.1, from coordinate 711,945,016 downwards.
AAAAGTTTCTATTGTTGATGTATGTATGCTCTTCAAATAATTCTTTATCATGTCTTTTCTAAAAATTTAGAATTGTTATATTTTAAAGATATATGTCAACGATATACATTTTTATGAATGCGATATGTTTTATTAATAATTACTTTGTTTAATTTCTTAAACAAAGTAATCATTATCTATGAATGCATCTTTCTATCAATCAGTAATTCATCTATATGATTATTTGTCTATTAGAAATAATCAGAAATCGCATTGTTAGTACATTACCCGAGTTAGATAAGTATAATTGTATATTTTTGAGTTATAGGTTAAAGCACTTATCATCTTTGTTATACATTATAAAACAATCATCCATCAAACCATTCATTATATGGGAAAATGGTCCCATATTATCCAGTCGGAGCCACCACACCAAATGCAAAATGAGTTGTACTAAGGTCTGGACTGGGTGGTTATCCCCAATGTTGGTGCTGGGATTTTAGAGGCATCAACATGTTCTTAAGACAACCAACGTATGTCCAGTGAACTTATAATTAAGTTAATTCATCATATGTTGGTCTTCAGCTAGTGTATCAGTACTTTATTAAACATTAGATAAACAGTAACCATGTGTTGTAATAACACAATAAACATCACATATAAGCAACACACATGAAAAATAGGATTTAAGGTGGAAACCCAATGTGGGAGAAAACCACCTGTTGATGCCGTCTTTGTCTTCTTTAATATAAAGAAAAACATTTTTACAATCTTGTACTAGTGTAGACTCATACCAGTACACAGGCACCCACCTGCAAAAGGCTAAAACCTTCATTTGTTCTCCAACTACTACTGGAAGGTAGCTCTAACCCCCTGGTTCTTGTACTGGCGTAAATATGTATGAGTTTGCAGGCACCAACCTACAAAAGGATACAACCTTCACTCATTCTCTAGCTGCTACTAGAAGGGAGATCCAACCCCCTAATCACCAAATACTAATGGCAGGAAGCTTCGACTTCCTCATTGAAGGCTCCAACCCTTAGCATCCTCCATGAACCACATTTCATCAAATTTTCACACTAGACCCATCAGTAATAGTGAAGCTCAAAATCAATCACCATTGCAATACAACTATCAAACACAATTGCATCAACCAATCAATGAAACCCATCAATTTTGAAGCAAAACACAATAAATCAATCTAAATAGTTAGATCATTGTCACCAGAACACAGAGTTGAACCCAGAACACTGCATCAAAAACCAGAACCAACTGCAACCTAAAAGTCATATGTTAGAATGTATACGCTACTTCAATGAGGAAAACCTACATGTATACGCCAATTTCTGTAACTAAACCTGTGTACACCTCTAAAGATACTGAATCATAAAACTACTAAACCAAAGACGTTCTGAAGATTTACTTTCATATTACAAAGTTCTAAACAGATAACAGCAAATGATCACCCTTCTTATTCAATCAATCAATCAGCCAGACTCAATCTCCTTATACAATTAGTTTAACTTCAGATCTAATGAAGACATCATTGAAAAACAATAGTAAAATAACAACATTGATCATATAGATTAGTCATTTCTGAACAACAAGCCCTTCCTCTGCATATGCTACTTGGAAGTCTTGAATCCGCATGTATACACACCTTCACCAAGGTGAACCTATGTATAGATATGTAAATAATGAATTATAACTTTGCAACTTTTCAAGACTTCAGATATACCCAGATCATAGAATTTAAAGGATAAAAAAATGTGTTATCACTCAAATCTACCCTATCCATTATCTGATCATACAGTGATAATTCATTTCAAGTCTCATGATCCTGATCCAACATTGTTTCCAAGGGTGCACAAGATGTTTCAGATCTATATCATAACCATATCCCTTACAACACAAAATATACCTTAGATAGAAGTATTCATGAAAAATTGTTTTCCTTGTGCTTTAGCCCTTTGATATTCTCCTCCTTATATACTTAGATACTTTGTCAATACCATGAACTGAAACAACACTTAGAACCTATGGTATTCTTAGATGTGATCAATTAATTACTATTCCACTCAATATTGTGGGCTAATACCATGGTATGGATCCTTCATATTCTCTAACCTTAATTTTCCATCCCATGCGTGCTTTTCCTTTTTTGAAACTGTGTGCATATGTATACATGACTTTTATTCTATGTACCTGCATGTATACATGACTTGGACTAGGTTAAACAACATATACAACTTAAAACATTCTCTTTCCTCAATTTCTTGATTCTGATCTGTAATCCTTTGTCCCATCATCCTATTCTTCTGTGCCATTACTCTGTTACCTCTTAATTAACCTATTACAATGTGATTTTTCGTCATGCATCACTTCATCATTTCTGAACTGACCTTTGGATGCATCTATTTATCATATATGTGAGTTTCCATCAAGGAAAATGCATGTACCATAATGCCAACAATAGACTCTAGGGTTATGTAAAACAAGGGTTCACCATTCCAAGCTACAATTTCTCTTTGATTGGGTAAATATCGACTTTCACACCAAGTGATGAACTTAGGAAAATGGTGAGTTTGTGTTGATGGTGCTAAAATACGTCAACTAAGGGGTCTCCCCAATGTGAAGTCCCAATTATACCTCACACCATTTGGAATAGAAGCCCCATCCAAAGTATTGATCTAGTTTCCATGTATTCTTACATATTTTCCTTGGCTCTAACTAATAATCAGCACGACAAAGGAGTGAAAATGTGCCTTTAAAAAGAAAGAAGTTGTGTAGTGAGGGTTTGATCGTATGTATGTCAAATTTTTTTTACTGTGGAGGGTGAAGAGAAGTGAGCCTCTAAGAGAGAGGTAATAGTACCACCCTAGAGACAAAAAAAAAAAAAATCCATTCAACATCCAGAGAAATAGTCATTAAAGATGCAATGGCCACTGTAACCAATACAACAAGAAAGATCTATCTAAAATCCAACGGAATAGTCCACAAGAATGTGATAATGATAATAACCATTACAACACATTCTCAATATGATAAGTACAAAAATAACTGAAATATTTCAACTACTTTAGCACAAATGAAAGCAAACATGAACTAAAAACATTCACATAACAGTCTTACAAATAATCATAATCCATGCTTGAATAATGTGCTATTCATAAGGCTTTTTATATTAAGTAAAAGTTCCAAGACACATGTATACAATGAGAACCGCTAACTCCAATAGTGAAGCATTAGAGCCACTCCTTTCTCCTCAAAAGAACTAGTTGGCCTCTCCACTGCCTTGTGGGAGGAGCCAAGGTAAAAATCCTTTGCTCATACAATGAGGGTGTATATATAACCAATGAAGTGATGCTTCACATTCCTTGTGACTATTTAACTACCCTCATGACTGTTTGACTTCCTATGACTTTTAAACTTTTACATGACACTTCATATTTTGAATGTGTCCTTTTGACTTCCACTTTAAAATACATTTTGAATACATAATTACATGATCCACAATAATGATGTGGCATATGATGACTCATGACCAGACATGATGTGACACTGATGACATGGACTACATGATGATGTGGCAGTGCCAAGCGATCCGTTTGATACTTCTTCATTTTTTCTTCAATAAGATATGTATCCAATGCTTCATATTCATGAGAGATATGATTTGTTCTTCATATCTACCCTCCAAAGGGTTATGAATCTGATGGAGTCTTCATGTGGTCCTGATCTTTGGTCTTCTATTGTAATCCAGTGTTCCTTCATCTTCTTGTATGAAAATCATCTTATGTCTTCAGCTACTTAGGTATTCCTCTAGCATGTCCTCCTTCTCCATATCCTTCTTCATCATATTTCCATAGCATGATAGAGTTCATGCATCTGAAATCCACTCATGACAAGATGAAATCAGTCTAATAAACCCCTATCTAAGATGTTGTGTGATGATACATTAACTAAGCCGAAACCGGGTGGTAGGCTGAGGGAGAGGCTTAGTGACTATGTAATTTTGTTGCTCAGGCAGTCAAGGGTCAGACATGAGCCTTGAGACTGCGCAAGGAACAATTTAGGCTTGGAATGAGCAAAAATATTGTGTAGTTTGGGAGCTTAGGGCTTGAATAATGATTTTTCCCATTGCCCAGTTCTGGAAGACAAAGAAGCCCAAGTGATTTCTCAATTTCACAGTTCAAGAAATCAGGGCTGAGGCTTGAGCCTTAAGACTTCACAATGCAAAATTCAAGTTGGATTGTGCAAGAATATTGTGTAGTCTTCAGGCTTAGTGAGTCAAACTACAAGGTTTTGCACTATTTCTGTCAACTACGTATTTCTAGGCAGTAGAGTAGACTGGTGATTTCATAATTGTGCTATTCAAGAGCTCAGGGTTTGGGATTAAGTTAAGAGACTACACAATGTGCAGTTGGGGACAGGCTAGAGGGTTGAATTACGCAATTATGGGGGCCAAGGTCTAGGCTTGAGCACTGGAACTGGGCAGTGTATATTCCTAGGAGGCAAGAACTATGCATTGCACAGTTTCAAGGGACAAAGTTGGAATTGTGCAATGTATAGTTGAGGAAGGCTGGATGAGGCTAGGTTGTAGGGAAGTTTTTGAAAAATGGCTAAGTGTGGGATAAATGACACTAATGTGAATAGTGATATGAATTTACTATGATCACACACTTAGAAAATTTTATGATAAAACAACATAGATTATCGAGAACACGTTAACAATCTATTTCCCTCAATGCGACAACTTTGCAACGAATTTACGACAAGTGCGACACTAAAGATACACTTTGCAATGATTGTGACTACTGTTGGCTTGAGGGGGCCTGACCCAGGTTCAACGTTAATTAGCCAAACAAATCCCTACACTACTAGCCCTTTCGACATCAGCCCATGGAGCACGAACTGAAGTCTCACCCGAAGCAGTATGGGGGATGTTGGAACCAAGTTTCCTCACCCTGAGATGGTTGTGATGTCATTTGATTTCCTCTATCTCTGCCTTCGTGTAGGTCACTTCGCTCTAGGGCTTGCAAGACAAGCCCTTTATTCTATCCTTTAATACCTCCGTGAAAGGGTATGATCGACCTTCGCACAGCCCTAGCCTCCTGCTCAGTTACTTTCACGCTTCTACGACAGTGTGTTGTGCAAATTCCCCAATTACTCTAAGTGACTTTCTTATCTTATCAAATAATTATAGTTAACACCATATAAACAAATAATCGTAATTGCGTTCAATTATTCAACATAATTGTATTCATTCACGCATCACATAAGCATAATACAGGAAATTATTAGATAACAAATCAAGCTGCAATAACACAACAAAGACACAGGAATTGCAGAACATCTCTCTTTATTAATATCTTCCAAGTGTTTACAAACTCTATCCACCCTGCGCACAAAGCTACAGGGGTCTGCGCACTCAGCTGTGGAGTTCTACCCTAGGTCTCTGTGCACTCAGCTATAGAGCCTCTACCTATGCTACAACCCAAGTCTTAGACTTTCTACTCTAGAGCTATGACTCTCTTACGTGATCAGTGTCTCTAACTACTTAGAGATTAGCTCTTTTTATACAATCCCATGGTCCACGGACCATGGGTAGAACTCTTACAGCGAACTTTACTTTACAAAACTAAGGGTAGACTACCCTTTATGACACGTAACAACTTCGTCCTCCACAACCACTAAATGCGGAGAATTTACCATTTTATTACAAAATTTAACTCAAACATGGGCTTTTAACCCCAAAACTGCCCTTGGGGAATCCTTCTCCCAATAGGCCCCCAACAAAAACATCGTGACTTACCCTCAAGTCACTCAGTAGGTGAGGATATCTTTGCATGAAGCCCATCCAGCTCAACTCGTATGACTGCTACCTTGGTTGTTCACTGAGTTGTCGCCTGCTTCGCATCATTTTTCAATCCCATAGCTCCCCAACCCGAGAAGTGTAGTTAATAGTCCCGTGCCTCCTTTCACCTGCCTGGAGTGCTAAGACTGTGCTACCTTCATTTAGTCACCTGGCCAACCGCTGGTGTATGGCTTCAAGCAACTACCATTCACCTTTCCTGGGAAGGGTTCTCCATTTAATTTGACTAGTTGTACCGCTCCTCCATCAGTAATCTCCTTAATGATATAGGGCCCTAACCAGTGCATTCTGAATTTTCCTGGAAATTTATCAAACTTACTATCATATTAAAAAACTAGGTCATTTACCTTAAATGTGCATATCTTAATATGTCAATAATGCCATGCATTTTCACGCTGCTTTTGGACCTACTAGTGAAATCCAACCAAAAATCTCTTTTCTTCGAGCTCATCCAGCGATGCGAGCCTCTCCTTCAGGGCTCCGCGATCCATCATACTTGTGAGCACCGTTATGCATACACTAGGAATGATGTATTCCATAGGCATTACTGCTTCAACGCCATAAACGAGCCTAAAGGGGGTTTGTCCAGTCAACTTCTTGCATGTCGTTCGATAATCCCATAATACTATAGGTATGCGTAGGTCTCAATCACTTCGTTGAGCATTACAAACCTTGGTCAACGCATTTTCGAGCACCTTTTTGAATGCTTCCACCATCCCATTAGCTTGTGGGTGATAAGGTGTGCTCTTTTAGTGATATACCTAAAATTGCTCTATCAGCACACTGATCATCTCATTCAAGAAGTGCGTAGCACGATCACTCATTAAGATCTTTGGATAACCAAATCGCTTCAGTACATGCTCAAATAGGAACTTTGTAGTGGTCACACCTATGCAATCTTTCACAGGTTGTACCTCCACCGAACAAGTCAAATACTCTGTCGCGGTGATAATGTACCTTGCACCTGTATTTCCTTGTGGCTGAATGAGTCCTACAAAATCTATTACCCACTTCTCGAAGGGTTGCAACATCGTCTATGGATTCAAATCCCTCCGTGATGGACTGCCAATCCTTTGACACACATCACATGCCTTGTAATATGGTTTTGAGTCTTGATGGAGGGTTGGCCACCACAACCCTGCACGTAGAATATTTTGCGCAGTCGCTCTCCCTGCATAGTGTCCTCCCGGGGCACCCCCATGAGCATCGACAAGGATTCTGCTTCTTTCAAACTTAGGTACATACCGTTGCAATATCTCATCAATCCCCATCTTGTACAGATGCCTAGCAATGACAGAGAAATCTACCACGTGCACCACTAATTCCTTCTTCTACTGGACAGTGTATCCTTTTGGTGCAATACCTGTCACTAGGAACTATATTATATCCTCAAAATGACCATCCGCGACATGCACTACAAAAAGTTGTGCATTAGGAAATCCTTCCTCTAAGTTAGTGGGTTCCTTCCCTGTTTCGATGCACGACAGATGGTCTGGTTCCGTGTTCAATCATCAAGGCTTCACAACAACTTCAAAATCATACTAATAGAACAATAAGATCCACCTCTAGATTCACACCCTCAACACAGGCTTATTAACTAGGTACTTCAGCGCAGAGTGATCCATGTACATCTTAAAATGGCCTCCTAGCAAGTAGTTCCTATACTTCTGGAGCGCATACACCATTGCTAGCCCTTCGTGCTCAGTGGTGGAATAGTTCTTCTCCGCTTTTAATAATCATCAGCTTGTGAACTGCGAAAGGATGATCCAAGCCTTCTCCACTAGCCTGTGTCAGTACTACTCCCAATGCTATACATGAAGCATCAACATGTACATGGAACTCCTTCTTCCAATACGGGAAGACTAGAATCGGCGCGGTGACCATATTTTCTTTCAATATATTCAAGCTCTTCTTACATTCATCGTTCCAGCAGAATGTGACATCCTTCTTCAATAATTTTTCCATAAGAACAGTGATCTAGGAATAGCCTTTGATAAACTTCCTGTAATATCCCGTATGTCCCAGGGTAGTGCACAAATATTTCACAATCCTTAGTGCTTCCATGTTCATTATTACTGCTATCTTCGTGGGATCTACCATCAGTCCCTGTCTGCAAACCACATGCCCCAACAAGTTTCCAAAAGGAACACAAAACAAACACTTCTTGAGATTTAGCACGATCTAGTATCTTCGATAGGTATCCAACATCAGGCGCAAGCTTGCTACATAACATTTAACCAGATCAAACATGGTCCAGTCATCAAAATATACTTCCATGAACTTATGAATAAAATCCTTAAATGCAGCAACAACTACACACAAGAAGATCGCAGGTGCATTCTTTAATCCAAATGGCATTACAGTGTATTGAAAACAACCCCACTCCATCGTGAAGGTTATTTTTCTCTATCTTCCGACGTGATTTTGATCTGGTGGTACCCAAAGAACCCATCAGTGAATGAATATGCTTCCTGGCCACCTACATTGTCCAACACTTCATCAGTGAACGGAGCCGAGAAAGAATCATGTATACAAGCGTCATTCATCTTTCTGAGATCCACGCATATCTTTATCTCATCCTTATTCTTCTTTTCCTGTACCACCATTGGACTTACCCAGTCAGATTATTCCATAGGCTCAATGATTCCTGCCGTAAGCATCTTGTCTAGCACTAAGAGACCTTCTCCTTATATTTCAGATTGAGACAGTAAGGTCTTTTCTTAACCAGCTTCATGTCGGGCTTCAACATAATCTTCATCATTCCTAGGTCCCCGATTATCCCCTTCAAATTCATGAATTTGGTAGGGAATAAATCTTAGTATTCACGGAGAAATTCAATGACCTTATCCACCATTGCATCGTCCCAGTAGTCTCCAATCTTTGCGAATTTGGGTTCTGCCTCCGTACCAATGTTTACTTGTTTTGTTTTCAATGGCGCGGTCATATCATGGTTCTCAATCTGCAGTCCTTGAACCTTGCAGTGACCTTCTGTTTCTGGAATGTTAATCTTCTATGAATCCTCATCCTCTTCTTCAGCAGTTACCTTATAACATTCTAACACGTGACTCAGCTGAGTAGCCCATTTAGGCTAAATCAGGTCAAAAGGATCTTGCGGTATCCTAAAGATTGTTGCTTTCACCTCTTGTAGCGCTTCATCAATGCTGTCAAACTTGTCCTCAAAAATGAAGGTCATCATGAATCCTTCATGTAGGATATCTAATTCACATGTCCCATGGTGGAGCTCAGTTTCTACATACCAGTTCATCGAGATGATATCCAGGGTGTGACAGAACAAATGCACCCATTCAGGTTGGGGCTTTTCTCCATAAACCTGGGTCCATTTGGCCAAATGCACATGTGGATCATCCTGCCCATCATACTTGTCCATCATTCGCATCTTCAGCTTCCTAAAGCAAGTTCTCATCATTCTCCTGCATTCGCACCAATCATCAAAGCTTCCCTTGTGCCTACCCCACCATCTTGCGGGCGTAGCGCGTAGTGCCTAGTCCAACGCTTGGAAGCACTACTTTTATGGTACCTCCCTTTCAAATGCATCCAAAAATATATGTACCTCATTCAAACCATCATAAGTAGGCATATTTCTTACCTTGGAGGACACACAATGTAGCGATTGGGTCATCATGTTGCAGTTCAGCATAGTCACTTCATGTAACCGGTTCTGCCAGTGCCCTAACTCTTCATCAGAGTCCGAAGTGCAAGAACTCTCGTGATCCCATGTAATTCGTCCATCCATAGTGGGATTCACCCAATCTTGATCTCACATCATTATCTTATAGATACAATCCAAATCATCATCACTCTCATAATCACGAACTAGTTCAGTATAGCGCAATCCCTCAGCAAGATCTAGAGGTATTTAAAACACATAGTGATTTATTCTCAAAGATCACCTTCCACTTCTTTGGATTGATTACCCTGTTCATATCAGTGGCCTAGTCAATTCCCAGGAGCACAGAATAGGGATTGTTGTCATCCACTATCTCTATCACTTAAAAATTAGCCAACACACTCGCACCTTCAATATCCACAGTCACCCCCTGTAACCACCCCATGGGGATGATCTTCTGCTAATTGGCCATCCTTAGCTGAATCGAAGACCATTGTAGCGTGCGTCTCCCCATCTGTTCCCAAGTCTACTTCGGTAGGACATTCGCGTCTAACCCCAAGTCCAAAATAACCTGATCCATCTCATACACTCCTATCTATGCAGTCAGTCTCATCTCTTGTCCCGTCCTTGTTTTATGCTTGCCAATCTTTCATACTATGCATGGCTCACCCTGTGCAGTTCGAGCGCATATATTGATGATGATAGCTCAGACTCTTTTATGCAGCAAAGCTATCACTTTACATAATTAGTACATGTGGACCTGTGGGTTATGGGCTACGTATATATCGGAAGCCTTCAAGTCAGCGGAATTACAAAGAAACCCAACCAATCAACCAAGAATAAACCCTAGTTCATAACCTATCGGGCCCACCAAAAATGTTAACCCTCGCACATGTTCGCACGCGATTACTGTCTGATCAATCAACCAACGGACGATCTTGATTGCTGGAACCCAATGATGTTTTAATCCCATTGTATAAACCCTCATCATTTCCATTTTTGGAATTAATGGTCGCGCTTGTTTGCACGTGATATGCATCCGATCACCTTTCAACAGACGGTATGATCACCTCTGGACTTTAAACTCATTTTAATTATTTCTCGGGTCCGCTAGCCGAGATAACTTTCTCACAAGTTCTCTGTGTGATCACCATAGATCTCCTCCCATCGTACGTCTATGATAGTTCGTTCGGGTTCCTCTTTCGCCATTATTATCTGTCAATCTAGTCAATCCAATGGTTCCCGTTGTGTTTATTTAATATCCTCCATTGACCTGATCTTGTTCAATTATTGGTGGAGTTACATTATAGCACAAAGTTATCTCTGCCATACTCTATCTAAGGCACTCACATCACTCCATATAGCAACTCAACTATATGATATCGATTTATCATGGGATCGCCATCGATCCTTAGAGTGATCAATGGTCGATCAATAAACCTGTCACAAGGAATTTAGATCTTCCACCACATACATACAAATTATAGGTAAACAATATACAGACACACGAAATACAGAAAACACACATAATTCAATTATTTACAGAACTAGATTACAGTCTAAGGCATCTCAGCCTTAGTCACAAATTCTCCTGCAGTTACATTGTATCCTCTCTATATCCTATTTCACACAACAAAGACTCTCTTATATATGGAATTACAAAGGCATGGATCAGCTAGGATCCACGATTTCCTCCCACAATCGCTCAAACAAATCCCCTAAATCACTTTATATGCACACATGGAAGATAATTACATTTAATCATGCCTTATCAATTCCATCAATTTAGCTCTGTTTTAAATAGAATTTTCCCCAGCCTACAATGATTGTCCATGTTTCCTCTTTCATAGCTTTGAATTCCAGTTTTAATGAAGGGTGCTCTGATGCTCTTGCATTAGAATATTGAGGTACAAAAAAATTTATGACCTCCTAGTCATATGCCTTCTCCTTCATCCCTTAGAAATTCTACCCACATCCTCTATGGAATTTCCTTTGTGATCTTTCCATGAGCTGCAACAAAACCTCTGCAGTAACAAGTCCTCCCTGCTACACATGCCTCACCAAGCTTCTCTCCTCTGAGCTCAGTCTTTTGGCATCTCTCTAGTTCTCTCTTCTTTGGAACCATATGAGCACTCCATGCTCTAGGTTGCTGCAAGTTTTCTCACCTTCTTCTGTCGTTACCTGCACGACAATATAAATACCATAAAATCTCCAACATTCAATATAACTGTACCTCCTCCTTTTGTTCACAAACTCCTCACAGGAAATATTTTCCCAGCTCTTATACCAAAAATGATGACAACTCAGCCGCTTTTACGTAGCAAATCTATCACTTTACATAATTAGTACGTGTGGACCTGTGGGTTATGGGCCCACATATATATCGAAAGCCTTCAAGTCAGCGGAATTACAAAGAAACCCGACCTAACAACCAATAATAAACCCTAGTTCATAACCTATCAGGTCCACCAGAAATGTTAACCCTCACACATGTTCATGCGCAATTACTGTCCGATCAATCAACGAAAAGATGGTCTTGATTGCCAGAACCCAATGAGGTTTTAATCCTGTTGTATAAACCCTCAATGCGTCCATTTTTGGAATTAACAGCTATGCTTGTTTTCACGCAATATGCGTCCAATCACTTTTCAACAGACGGTTTGATCACCTCTGGACTCTAAACTCATTTTAATGATTTCTCGGGTCCACTAGCCAAGATAACTTGCTTTCAAGTTCTCCGCGTGATCAACGTAGATCTCCTCCCATCACATGGCTATGATAGTTTCTCTAGGTTCCTCTTCAACCATTATTATCCATCGATCTAGACGATCCTATGGTTCCCATTGTGTTTATTCAATCTCCTTCGTTGACCTGATCTCGTTTTCTTATTCGTGGAATTACATTATAACACAGATTTATCTTTGCCATAGTCTGTCTAAGGGACTCACTTCACTCCATACAACAGCTCAACTATATGATATTGATTTATCATGGGATTGCCATTGATCCTTAGAGTGATAGATGGTCAATCAATAATTGTCACACTGAATTTAGCTCTTCCACCACATACATACAAATTATAGGTAAACAATACATAGACACACGAAATACAGAAAACACACATAATTCAATTATTTACAGAACTAGATTGCAATCTAAGGCATCTCAACCTTAGTCACAAATTCTCTTGCGGTTACAGTGTGTCCTCTCTATATCCTATTTCACACAACACAGACTCTCTTATATAGGGAATTACAAAGGTGTGGATCAGCTAGGATCCATGATTTCCTCCCACAATTGTGTTGGAAATAATACTAAGAGGGGGGGTGAATCAGTATTATCAAGTTCTTTTAATAAATCTTCCTTATTTATACTTTGAATTATTTTTGCATGTCAGTACCATAAAATAATGAGCATGAACAAGAAAAATAGATCGTCACACCAAAGAACACCAGATATAAGGTGGAAACCCAATGTGGGTGAAAACCACCTGCTGCAATATGTCTCTATCTTCTTTCAAATTAGAAACTCCTTTTACAATGATTTTGTACTGGTGCAATCCTTTACCAGTACGCAGGCTGCAACCTGCAAAGAGCTACAACTCTCTCTCATTTTCCAGTCTCTTCTGGAAGGGAGCTACAACCCCCTACTTCTTTTCTTTCAAGGACCACTTTTCATACATTTTCAAACTGGATCCAAGAATATCAAATAATCATCAAGTACATGCAAATTACCCAAACTCCTTATACAATCAACCAAGAGTCACCCAACTTCTCAGAATGCTGTAAACAGAAAGACAGTACCAGAAATATAAACCCAGAACTCTGCAGCAATAGATAAAAGATAATCAACAAATGTTTTTAAGACAGATCCACAGTTTTTCTTTATCTGGGCTGTGGGGCTTCGCACTTCACCTTCTGTGCCTCTGCGTATCCCCGCAGAGAGCCTTGAACTGCACTGCGTATCCACGCACTGTGCCTTTAAATGTGCCGCGTACCAATACTGTGCCCCCGCACCCACTGCTTCTATCGCGCCGCGTACTTTCACTGTGCCTCCGCAGTCACTGCTTCTATCGCGCCGCGTACTTTCACTGTGTCCCCGCACCTGCGGCTTCTGTCGCACAGCGTACCTCCGCGCTTCTGCTTTCTCTTCACTGCGAACCACCGCACTTGGACTTCTGTCGCGCTGTGTACCCACGCACTACGCCTTCTTCTGTTGTGCGTACCCCCGCACTTGCACCATTAATCACCTGCAAACCTTTTATTAGGGCCAAATTGGTAGTCCACTAGTGTGCCACAGATAGTCAGATGCCCAGATCTGATCATGCGCCCGAGAGATCACACTTCATAGATTCACTTTCAACTTCACTTTTATATAGATCAAGCTTTTAAACCGATAACCCCATATTTCAGATCTTAAGATATTCAAATTGCAAAAGATACATTAGCCAAGTGATCTCCTTCCCTATTTATAGTCAAGCCCTTATTCACACCATGGGACAAAACCATCAATAACCAATACAAGGGATCCAAACCGGGGCTAAATTAGATCCTATACCACGGGCCAAAACCATAGAATCAAGAACGGCGGGCTAAATACCATGGGCCAAACATAAGAAACCCCACGTGAGCGCGCTTCTCTACCTTGAAGTGAGTGAACTAGGGGTCCGCACCTCATGAACGGGTAACCTGCGGGTATGAACGCACTTCCTAGCCGGCGTACCTGCGGGTCCGCACCTTTTGAACCATTCACCTGCGTACCTCTTAATTTCCATATTTGAGAGCCTAAACAGAGCATTGCCACTTGAGAGTGTTTCCATCAAGTACAACATCTGTAACATAGAGCCATACCAGAATCATAATGCCAACAATCTCCCCCTTTGGACTTGATGGCAACCTCAAGATCCTCAACGTCATTCTCCCCCTTTGACATCAAGGGCAAAGGGTTATGCTCCCCCTAAGAACATGCTCCCCCTGACTATAAACCAGATCTGCAAAGAAGAACCATAATCCACCAAACACCATAAATGACCATGAAAGAGATAGAGACATATTGCAGCAATATTCAGACCAGCATCCATGATCTCCTTCTGTACTTCCTCCATAATGCCAACAATGCATTATATGCTCCCCCTGAACCTGTGCCATTCGATCTTCGACCAATCTGCAACCCAGCACATGCACACATATACCCAGATGAACCTTGCGTACAACCAAAAAAAGAGATTCAACAACAAGATGATGCATCAACAACCCCCAGCTTTTGCCTGAGGTATTCAAAGGTCTCCCTGGGCAATGGTTTGGTGAGTATATCAGCAACTTGTTCCTTAGAAGGAACATACTCCAACTTGACCTTTTGTGCAAGTACTTGTTCCCGGAGAAAATGATACTTGATCGGCATGTGCTTGGTCTTTGAATGCATGACTGGGTTCTTTGAAATGCTGATTGTAGTTGTATTATCACATAAGATGGAGATGGGTGATATACAAGTGACTTGAAAATCCTGCAAGGTCTGCATCATCCAAAGGAGTTGAGTACAGCAAGATGCAGCGGCAACATATTCCGCTTCAGCTGTAGACAAGGCAATCGAACTCTGTTTCTTGCTGAACCAAGATACTAATCTGGAACCCATAAAGAATGCACCACCACTTGTGCTCTTCCTGTCATCCAAGCTTCCGGCCCAATCTGCATCTGTATAAGCATGAAGTGTGAGATCTGTATCTCTAGGATACCATAAGCCATAATTTTGAGTCCCTTGAAGATATTTGAAAATTCTCTTCACTGCCTGAAGATGAGTTTCCTTTGGATTTGCCTGAAATCTTCCAACTATTCCCATTGCATGCATGATGTCTGGTCGGGTACCTGTCAAATAAAGTAGACTTCCAATCATAGACCTGTAGGTTGGTTGATGCACTGTTGCTGATTCATCATTTGCACTAAGGCTACATCCTGTGACCATGGGAGTACATACTGGTTTTGCACCTTCCATGCCATATTTCTTCAAAATCTGCTTGAGATACTTGGTTTGAGATAAGAATATCCCTCCTTCCTTTTGTTGGATTTGCAAACCAAGAAAATATGTCAATTCTCCCAGCAAGGAAATTTTGAATTCTTTCTGCATCACTGAGGCAAAGCTTTGACTCATAGATTCTTCATTGCTGCCAAAGATAATGTCATATACATACACAACAAGTATTAGCAATTTGTCGTTTTCAACTTTTATATAAAGATTGCTATCTGCTGATCCTTTTGAAAAGCCTTGTTGATGAAGATATTTGTCCAAACGATAGTACCAAGCCCTTGGAGCTTGTTTGAGACCATAGAGAGCCTTTTTCAATCTGCATACAAGATTTGGATCATTTCCAAGAATGAAACCATCTGGTTGCTCAATATATACTTCTTCTTCCAAGTCTCCATTCAGAAAGGCTGATTTCACGTCCATTTGAAATACTTTGAAGTTTTGAAAGCTTGAGAGAGCAAGGAACATTCAGATGGCCTCAAGTCTTGCAACAGGAGCAAAAGTTTCTTTAAAATCTATTCCTTCTTGCTGCACATACCCTTTACAAACAAGTCTGGCCTTGTTTCTAATTACTTCTCCATTTTCATTCAATTTATTTTTGAAGACCCATTTTGTCCCTATAACATTCTTATCCTTTGGTCTAGGAACCAACTCCCAAGTGTTGTTCCTTTTGATCTGCTCAAGTTCTTCATCCATTGCTTTGACCCAACATTCATCTTTGCATGCCTCTTTTACATTTTGTGGTTCAATGGAGGAGAGTAATGCCAAATAGCTTGAAGCTTCTGCAATTGTTCTTCTTGTTTGTACACCTGCTTCTTTCTCCCCCAAAATCTGAGATTCTGGATGATTCTTCTGAACGTACCTGGATGGAGTCTTCTCTTCTATCCTTATCTGTTCCTCTGGTGCTTCTTGAGGTTCTTCTTCTTCATCATTCTGTCTTTGAGGGTAGTCTTCATCTTCTTCGATATTTTCATGATTTACTTGCCTAGGAATGTATCCCTTTTCATCAACCACTACATCAATGCTGTCAACAATTCTTCCAAGTATTTTATTGTAGCACTTATATGCTTTGATATGTGGAGAATAACCAAGAAGAATGCCTTCATCTGCTCTAGGTTCAAGTTTTCCAAGTTGCTCATCAATATTCTTAATATAGCATTTGCTCCCAAAGATTTTGAAATGCTTTACCGAAGGAGTCTCACCATAAGGAGTTTGAGTGCTGTTCACTCGGACATTTGTTTTGTTGAGAATAACAACCGCAGCATATGCAGCTTCACCCCAGAAAGTTGCGGGAGTTCCAGACTCATCAAGCATAGCACGAGCCATTTGTTGGACTGTTCTGTTCATCCTTTCCACCACTCCATTTTGCTGAGGAGTTCTACCTGTAGAGAATTCTCTTCTTATCCCATGTTCTTCACAGAAATCCAAAAATTCATTTGAGGTAAACTCCCCACCTCTGTCGGACCTGAGGCAATTAATTTTGTAATCTGATTCATTTTCAACCAAGGCTTTGAAGGATTTGAATTTTTCGAATGCTTCGTCTTTGTGCTTCATAAGTCTTAACCAAACAAACCTGGAGAAATCATCAATGAATAATATCAAGTATTCTTCTCCTCGAGGTGTCCTTTTCCTAAATGGACCACATACATATGTATGGACTAGCTCAAGAGGCATGCTAGCTGATCCTTCCTTCTCAGGAAAGTTAGTTCTGGTTTGCTTTCCAAACTGACATGATTTGCATATGGTGTTGTCTGGAATTTTGATATCTGGAAGACCACGAACTGCCTGGTATTTGCATGCTTTCCTTATTTGTGAAAAGCTTAGATGCCCCAACCTCTGGTGCCATAACCAGTGTTCATCATCCTTGCTCAAGTAGCATTGTTGTTGTCCTTCTTCAAATATGTATAGATTATTTGGAGTTCTTCTACCTTTGATCACTGTTTCACCTGTATCAAGATCACGAACACGACATTCATTTGATCTAAATATTACCTCAGTTCCTTGATCACACATCTGGCTGACACTCAGAAGATTATGCTTCAATCCATCAACATACAAAACATTTCCAGCTTTGACCTTTTGTTTTAACTGAGCCGTCCCTTTTCCTTTTATAGCTGCAGGAGTATCATTTCCAAAAGAAACTTTCTTTCCCTTTTCTAAAGCAGAATATGATTCAAGTTTTTCTTTATCACCTGTCATATGCTTCGAACATCCACTGTCGATGTACCATAGATTTTCTTGTCCCTCTGCATAGAATGCTATCCCACATCTTTCTGTTTGTGGTTCCTTTATTCTCCATATTCTGGTGCTTGAGGCTTGTTCCTTTGTCTGCTGAAACCTGCTCCTGCATTCAGAATCTTCATGACCAAAGTTATTGCAAATAGAACATTCAACTTCATTTTCAAGATCCGAAAAGTTGTTATAGGTCCTTTTTGTAATCCCGGTCATACTTCTTTGTTTTTGAGCTTCTCTAGTCATGATTGTTTTATATGCAACACATTGAGCTGCTTTGTGACCAAAGTTATGGCAAGATAAACATTGCCCATTGAAGAAACTTCTACGATTATCAAATCTATCGGCCAAATGATTGTAATTTCTATTGTCTTCCATTCTTGAAGCAAATTGAGAAGATTTTCCCTGTGGCTGGTTGTAGCTTTTGTTCACCCTTAAGACAGATTGCCCCTGGTTTACCTGATAGTCTTTGTTCATTCTTGCTGTAATTCATCCCTGCTTTACCTGGTGATCTCCATTGTGCTTTTGCTCATTTCTTCTTGCTGCATCAAGATAACTCTTTGAGGTGGATGCTTGAGATGTTTCTCCATTATACCCCAGACCTGTCTTGTTTAGCGGAGAACGCTGTATATTGATGATCTCATCCAGAGTTTCAGATCCTTTGACAAACTTAAGATTAATAGCCTTTGTTTTCTCAATTTATTTTCTAAGGCCAACAATTTCACCTTATAACTTTTCAAGATACTTTTCTTTTTCATCAATTTGAAATTGTAGAGTATCAATGATCTTATTCTTTTCTTCTATACATGTCTTGAGTCTAGAAATCTCTTCATAAAAACTATCCACATCTATAGCATCCATGTAATCATCATCTTCAAATGCCATTAAAAGTTTATAGTCATTACCTCATTCATCTTCATCACTATTTGATAGACCATCACTGTCTTCATGAGTGTAGTAGCTTTTCTTATTTGCATTCTATTTCTTGTTCCATCTAGCAGGTTCCTTTCCTTTGTCAATATTATCTTTATGAGGACATTTCGTAGCATAATGACCTACTCTTCCACAAGCAAAACATTTAAAAGGTAACTTGCCTCTGAACCTTCAAGTACCTCGTTGAAGATTTCTGACAAAATTTGATTCTTCTTCTTCTTCTGGCACGTGACTTGCTTCATAGTAGTCTCCTTTGCCTGAAGCCTTGAAAGCGGCTTCTCTCCTATTTGATGGACCTCCCTTTCTCATTTCATAAACAATTAGAATTCCGTGTAGCTGAGACATAGTAAGGGTTCGTAGATTTTCCTTTTCTTCTATTGCAGACACTTTAGATTCAAACTTGGGGGACAATGATCTTAGAACTTTTTCAACCACAATAGCCTCTTTTATTTCTTCAACCAAGTTTTTCATGCAATTAACAATCTCGTCTACCCGAAGGAAATAGTTAGCCACACTTTCATCATTATACATTCTGAGATTCTCATACTTAATCCTGAGGGTTTGAAGTTTAGCACGCTTTACCTGTTCATCTCCTTCGTAGCTCAAGACAATCTTGTCCCATATTTCTTTTGCGGATTTATATTGCATAACCTTCACGAATTCTGTTTGAGATAAGAATCCCAGCAGAGTATTGACTGCTTTAGCATTTGTTTCATATTTCTTCTTTTCGGCCGAATCTGTAGGAGTAGCTGAAGGAAAAGTGTAGCATGTATCTATGATATCCCAAACTTTTTTACCAAGAGATTGAAGATAGGTCGTAACTCTTACCTTCCAATAATTGAAGTTTGTCCCATCAAAAATTGGTGGCCTGATTGATGCTTCCCTCTCGTAGTTGCTCGTGATGAATGATCTTCCTTCAAGCGATCAAGCTTCTCTGAAGGACCTGCTCTGATACCAATTGTTGGAAATAATACTGAGAGGGGGGGTGAATCAGTATTATCAAGTTCTTTTAATAAATCTTCCTTATTTATACTTTGAATTATTTTTGCATGTCAGTACCATAAAATAATGAGCATGAACAAGAAAAACAGATCGTCACACCAAAGAACACCAGATATAAGGTGGAAACCCAATGTGGGTGAAAACTGATGAGCCCCAAAAATGGACAATTATTTGGGCTCATTCAACCTCCTAATTTGACTTAATCCACCATTCTCATTAGTTTATTGCATGCTTTTGATTATATTTATGTTAATAGAGTGAATTTGGTTAGTCATTATGCCAACAAGTCTAATGGGTGCTTTGTGTAGCCTTTTTGGTCAACTTGGAGACAAAATTGAAGGTCTTAATGAGCACTTGGCAGCCAAATTCGTGGGAGAACAAGCTAGAGGATTTGTAGGAAGGTGTCCCCTTCATTTATGGGCCCTTACCTCGAATTCTCCACCATCAGCTCGGAGTTCAAGGGCCACCGAATCAATCAACACAAGGGCAGCCAAGCAAGTCAAGTAGGACTGCTGTTAACTCCAAGTTTTGGGCAGCCGAGTCCCTAAAGTTTAGGAGGACTGTTGGGTCCTCAATTTGTATAAATAAGAAGGCTTAGGGCCTCATTTTGGTTAGCCAGTGGATGTTAGCTAGTTAGCCAGTAGATAGTAGCTAGTAGTTAGTCATTTCATAGCCTTGTTGTAGTCATTTTGTAATTCGATTTGTAGGCAATAGATTAGCTTTGCTTTCAACTCATTCTCAAGCTCTCCTTGTGGACAGTTTTGATGTAACTCTTCATTCTTGATTAATAAAGATGAATCCAGCTTTGCACCAGCTCTAAATATCTCTTGGGAGGCTGTAGCTCTTGGGGTTGGGCCCATCTCAAGCGCCCAGTACCTCCCTTGTTTATCTTTATGTGTGTTCGCTGCATTCTTAAAATAAAATCTGCTCTTTAGATTTAATTCGTGCTTTGTTACTTAGGTTGTTTTTGATGGTTGAAGTAGCTTTTTATGTTTAGGATGGATTGGTAGGAGTTAGTCATGCGTTTATATCTCTTTGATAATGTTTTGTTCACATGCTGTACGTGATTCTTGTCATGAATAAGGTTGTTGTTAACTGATCTCATTAAACTATTAGATAGATCATGTAATATCTTGATTGTATGCAAGACGTAGTTGGTTTGATCAGGTAAACACTATGCAGGGCACCTTCATCACCTCCTCGTTCATCTGAGCCTCGTCCAGATCAGCTCCTCCATCACCAAGTTTGTTTCCTCATCTCCCATCTGCTCTTTTGCCAAGTAACCCTACCTTCTTGCCTTTCCATTGCCTAAACCTTCTTTGATGCAAGCTAGACTTCCACACCCTCTCATCACCTCATCCCTCAGTCATTGGGTCATTCCAGGCCCCTACCCTACCTCCCTACCCATTCATGCATTCTCTCCCACTCACCTATCAGTCGAAAACCCAATCACGAAACATCCTGTAGAAGAATTACAAAACTTCCTGTAGAAACCCCTGCAGACTTCCTGTAGAAGTTCATAAACACGGTTGCATGGCATCCTGACTTTGTGAAACTCTCTGAAAGGATGATAGGGATCCCTTAGACCCTCTCCGAGTCTTTCCAACCTTTTCCAAGCATTTCTCCTCCTTGATCCACCCCTGCACAGTGAAAAGCCAATTAAAAGCACATGCATGATAATTCTAATAACTTAAACAAAAATACAAAAAGATGTTTTCTTCAGATAGTGATAACTTAGACACATGCATTTTCCCTTCTTAGAAGTAATGGCATCTCTTTCGGTAGTTTGCATGCTCTCCTTTGCATCGGTAGGACTAGCTGGTAGAATTAGGGTTTGCTAGGGTTTGTGTTTCTTTTTGGCTTTCAGTTTCTTTCCGCAAGTAGATTAGCTTCCTTTGAGTTAGCTTTCATCCATCAGTTAAAAAGCTTCTTCTAAGAGCTCATAGAAGTTGGCTTGAGCCCCGAGCGGACTTGTGCCAGCTGACCAAGTGACAGCTGCGGCAAGAGCTAGTACTTGTGCATACAGCACCGTCGCTTCCAAGTTTGTTACGAACTACCGGGTTGATAAAATTAAAGAAGGGAGTTCCAGGAGTTGTAGCATTATTGCTACAATACTGGGGCCCACCATCTTTTTGGCGCCGTTTCCGGGGAAGCGTCAGAGTATTAGTGATTGTTGCTATTCTTCTATTTTCCACTACAACCTTCTGCTAAGTAGTTTATTTCATTTCCATTATGCAATTTCGTTTTTGCAAAAGTAGATTAGAATTTCCCGCTTTCATAGATTAGAATTTCAATTCCGCAATTTCATTTCTGCAAGCGTAGATTAGCATTTCAATTTCGCAAGCGTAGCCTAGCATTTCATTCCTGCAATTTCAATTGAGCAAAATAGATTAGTCCTTTCATGCTTTCATTTCAATTCCGCATTTTCGTTTCAGCAAGATAGTTAGTTGCAGTTCAACCTATTTTAGTTTTGCAGGTAGAAGTAGAAAAAAGCAAAAATCAACCAAAAAGATTTCCTTTCATGCCTGGTAGGAGTAGAGATAAGTTAGAAAAATATTTGCACAACACCCCCCACTGCTTCACACAGCCAACCTTCTCTCTTCTTCGATGGCTATGACTAAGAAGAACCCCTGGGTGGACATCAAGGCATATTTAAAGAACCTCTAGGGGAGAAGAAGAAGGAACCATTCCTCTGGAGCAAATGGCTACAAGCAGAAATGTTGGGAGCAGTACCTTGTCCCAACACGAATTTGCAAATCAGCTGGAAGATTTCAAGAGTGATATGAGGTAGTTTCTTGCCATGCAACTGGATACCTTGCGGATCCAAAAGAAGCAAGAAGAAGCCAAGAGGGCTTTGGTCATCTTTTGTCCTAGGTGCACTAGAAAGCATCCTAGGAACGAATGTCCAATGCACTCCCTAGAAGTATGTTTCGTCTCTGAAGAATACCATCCTACAAATCAGTGCCCTTCCTTGCCTGGACTTAAAGTTGCATATCAAAGAGTTAAAGGAGCCACTGAACCACTCTATCATATGAACCAAAGGAAGCTGCCTGGACCTAAATCTTACCAGCAGGAACTGCAAGGGACACCTGAGACCTATTATGACCCCTACCAAACCACTTTCATGCCTTCTTGGGGTCCCCCTGCTCATCCTTCCTGGTTCACACCTCCTCCTTGTTCCTTCACAGATCCATATTATGCCCAACCAGTTGCTCATTCATTTCACTCTTATGCTCAGCCATAGCCTTAGTGGAATGCACCTTATCAGGAGTGGAGGCCCCAGTACAACTCTCATCCCGCTCATTTTCCTCCACCACCCGCTCATCCACAACCATCGCCTCCTCCTCCACCAAGGCAGCCCCAAATGCCTACCCAACCACAATGCCATCCATCTCCATCTCAATTTCACACCTCCACTCAACTACCCGTACCATTTCCAAAGCCATACAATGGAGTAGCTCAACCCAATTGCAAAGCTGAGGCACAACATGTGCAAATGACTCCTTTTGAGCTCAATGATGTTCACCAAAGCTCAGGAAGAGTGTTGCAAAACAGAGATTATATTGCCAACATTGAAGGACCAAAGGAAAAAGAAGATTCCAAAGAGGAGATCAAAGAACCATGGGCTGCACTTGATGAAGAGAAGAGATCAGAATCAGAGATCGAGAGAGTTCCTTCATGGTTACCATCAAATCCTCCATGTACTCAAGAGAAAGATCAGCAAAAAGAGGAAGATGAGAAAGTCATGTTAGAAGGTGACATGAAGAATGATCGATATCAGAAAAAGGACCAAGGATATCAAAGCTATATTGAGACATGGTTCCAGATAGTCACTAAGTTGCAGCAGTACTCTCCTCCTCAGCTACGTTTTGTACTTTCAAAGTCAGATCATTTTGTCTCTGAAATTTGGATAGTTGTCAAAGCATGCATTCTGAGCCTTCACATCATCTTGTCTCTAATCTCGATGTGCACATGGCTCCATTGGAAGTATTCTTATACTTGAAAATGATTTTGTTTTTCAAGTAGGGTAGGGTAGAAAAAAAAGGAAAAAAAAAAGAGAAAAAAATGAAAATAAGAAGAAAATAAAAATCTAAGGTGAAAACCTCCTCGGAGGCGCCTTAGATTGGCTCATTGATTGAAAACCTCCATGAGGCGGTCAATGGGTTGGAAAGAAGAGAAAATAAAAAGGGAATAAGATCCCTGGGTGAAAACCTTCCTTGGAGGCGCCCAGGGCAGGCAATTAGGGTGAAAACCTCCATGAGGCGCCCTAGTTGTTTTTAAAAAAAAAAGAGAAAAATAAAAATAAAAATAAAACTAATTTCCATTGGCTAATTGCAGATTGTAAGAAGGATGTTTCATGACAGGAGAAGCACTCAAATCAAGGTTAAAGGAATTTTTCTTGTGCCTTCTACAGGAAGCTCTGTATTTCTACAGGAAACATCCTGTAGAACCTTTGGACGAACCAAATTCAAGTCTAAAATGGAATCTGATGGTGTGAATCTGTTGATTAGGCCTACAAGCACTTGTGTGTCCATCCCTTGCCTTTCTCCATCATTTTTTCCACCTCATTGTGCTTCTCATTGTGCTTCTACAGGAACTTCCTGTAGAAATTGTGGGAAACTAGACATGGATTTCAAAAAGTGGTTTGGCGAACATGGTAGCTTCCTCAAGGGTTCAGAAGCCCTCATGCAATCTTCCAACTCCTCCTCCATCATCTCCATACCTGCATCACAGCCCAAGCTCAATTTTCCCTTCCATGCAAACACTTGCAAAATGCCTTGAAGAAAAAACACATGGAACAAAATTTGTTTTTGCCATAACTTGAAAACCATGCATCCATTTGAAAAACCAGTTTAAGGGAAATTGTACAAGGGTGATGGCAACATGCTTGAGCAGTTTTAGCCAATTCCAGTGCACGGTTTCCAAGAAATCAGCCTCCATCACCATCATCCATTTTTGCATTTTCTCCATATCCGTGCATCCGTTTCAAAACCTGTTTCATGGGGATATGCATGTGAGTGATGGTAACCTACCCAAGCAGTTTCAGCCAATTCCGATGCACGGTTTCCGAGAAATCGATCTCTGAAATCTTCAGCCATTTTCCATTTTTCTCGAAATCCGTGCATCCATTGATCACGATTTTTCTATGGGAGATGCATAATGATGATAGGAACACGCTCAGCAAGTTTCAGATCAATCTGGTTTACCGTTTGGGAGCAATGGCAAAAACAAGTTCTGGTTCTGTGACATTGCAGCAGCAGCAGCTTGAACGTGCAGATCTGAACGTGGAAACAAATGCATGCAGCTTAGATCTGGTCAGAGGACACCTGCACAAGGAAAAGCAATCAAAAATCATCAGCCAAGCCCTCATGCAACCAAAGGATCCAAGCATGCAGCAGCAGAACATGAGCATGCAGCAGCAAAATGCTTCACAAGCGGTCGTTTGACTTCAAGTACGTGACTAAACCTTGTTCATCTATTGCATGAATCTAGTCTAAGCATTGCATGAACGAATGGAATGGTGAAATTAAGCCATGAATATAGCAAGACATCCAGTTCTCTAGCACTCACGAGAAAGTCACGCAGCATGCATGGATCAGTCATGCACGTGAAATTTAAAAAACACGGACAGTGTGGGTAGTCTAAACTCCAGTGCAACTGATGGATGAGATCACAGGCAGAGAACACACAGTTAACCACTGCAGTTCATGATAGCACAACAGTTGCATGGGCCAGCACACGTCTTTGCCACCTCACTCCACCAACAATCACGCAGAAATTAATGAGCGCTCAGCTGAAATTCGTAGGTTGTTATCCAACTTGCACTTGCAAAACATGTTCTTTTTTTTTTCACCCAAGCTGGCTACGTTGTTGCATCCAGGAAGCAATGTTCAGGTTTTCTTGCCTGGTTCCCTTTCTCACATTGTCCAGCACACAGCTCCAGGTTATAGATCTTTACCAAAACCAGGTAGTCTGTGCCAGGTTCAAAGCTCCGCTGATATAAATGACAATACATCTTTCTCTTCTGATTGTTCCTTTAGTGAAGGAAGTTTGCAGGGCCCTGAAAGTGGATCTGACCAAGAAATTGATCAATCACATGTTAAGTGAAGGCTCAGACCTTGAAATTATGTGCAAGGATAGGTCAAGACATTCACCAAGTAGCTTGACTAGAAACTCTTGTGTGAAGTTGAAAGCTTCCGAGTCAAATGATAAAATGAGTAAAGATGTAGAAGGAAAGAGCAAAGTTGGAAAAAAAACATGTCGAACCACTAATCTCTTTATCGGATGGTGAGCATGGAAAAGACAAAGAAGTTGATCACTATGATCTGTCTACAATTTCTGACAGTATACCGCTGATGCGCCATGATGCATTGGAGTCATGGCTATGGCCAGTCCTGCCTGTTCCTGGCCCTTTTTCATCTACAAAAGAATCTATACTATCTGGCTATGCCAACCTGTCAATAGGAACTGTGGATAGAGAGCCCAGGAAGTATACACTTTTAGATTTTACAAATGGGGATGGTATGAATGTCATGTATGCATTCTCTAATGAACAGTCATGTTATTCACCAATGATGGTCTGTGCTCGTTTTTTTATAATCGTTCAGCAGATGCAATTTTTAACATTGTTGTCAAAGCTGATGAGTCAATCGAGTCTCCTGTTGAATCTGGAGCACCAACAGCAGAATACATGATCAACCTGTGGTTTCATCAGAACCACCAAAAGTTATTCCTATGCAAGAGATTCCCTGTCTTGGTCCAGGTCAAACAATAGAGGCAGAGTTGTATGTTTCTTTTCATCATCAATTAGTACCTCTCAAGTTGGGTGTCTATTGCAATAAGGATGGCTAATGACAGCAGTTCCTCACATATCTACAGAGAAGAAAACACTGAAGCAATTACAAGCTCGGCATACCTGAAACGCAGTATCCTGGATGGACAAAGAATACTGTGTATATATATTGCAGAAATAACAAGGGTTGCATCTCGGCTCTATATTCAGATCTGTCTAGACATATCACAACGAATATATGTGATACTCAGTATACCTATGATTAAGAAATATCTATGCAGGTATAAACCTAGGAATATATATGAACATCATCTCGTCAACCTGCAAGTGTTTTCATCAAAGAGATGAAGTTGAAGGATCTGTCCTATGATCAAGGATCTCAGCATACAATTTATATTGGCTTGCATACCTCAGTGTGAACTGTAATTTGATATCTCTCAATGGGTATTTGAAATAAAATTCCACGGTTGCAATCACAGTTTAGACACACATGGAGATCTAACCTTCAGGTAGACTTCATGGATATGATAAAGAAGCAACAGTGAGGGTCTCAATGATGATGTAACAAACACAAGAAAGACCACCACAGAAGGAACAGGAAGAGGAATGAGGGAAAAGGACAAGCTGTTGAGGCCAAAGCAGGGGGTGGTAAAATAACACAAATGCCAAGGGAGAAGCGGTTGCAAGCACGAGCAGAGAAGACTGAAAAAGGCCAAACAAGTAGGGACACACCCAAGGCAGCCACAACACAGTTCAAGGAGAAGGCACCCCCAGCCAAGCAAGCAAAATCAGAGAAAATTGGTTCTACAGGAAGTTAGCAGACTGTTTCTACAGAAAGACGGAGGACTGTTTCTACAGGAAGCCAGCGAACTGTTTCTACAGGAAGTTTGAAAAGAGGGAAGCCAAAGGAGAAATCGGCCGAGATTTTAGCCAAGGAGGCCACCAGGGCCATCAAAGATGAGGAGAGAGATTGGTTGCTCAGAGGATGAGCAACAATTTCAGTAGGGGGGTGATGATGAGCCCCAAAAATGGACAATTATTTGGGCTCATTCAACCTCCTAATTTGACTTAATCCACCATTCTCATTAGTTTATTGCATGTTTTTTATTATATTTATGTTAATAGAGTGAATTTGGTTAGTCATTATGCCAACAAGTCTAATGGGTGCTTTGTGTAGCCTTTTTGGTCAACTTGGAGACAAAATTGAAGGTCTTAATGAGCACTTGGCAGCCAAATTCGTGGGAGAACAAGCTAGAGGATTTGTAGGAAGGTGTCCCCTTCATTTATGGGCCCTTACCTCGAATTCTCCACCATCAGCTCGGAGTTCAAGGGCCACCGAATCAATCAACACAAGGGCAGCCAAGCAAGTCAAGTAGGACTACTGTTAACTCCAAGTTTTGGGCAGCCGAGTCCCTAAAGTTTAGGAGGACTGTTGGGTCCTCAATTTGTATAAATAAGAAGGCTTAGGGCCTCATTTTGGTTAGCCAGTGGATGTTAGCTAGTTAGCCAGTAGATAGTAGCTAGTAGTTAGTCATTTCATAGCCTTGTTGTAGTCATTTTGTAATTTGATTTGTAGGCAATAGATTAGCTTTGCTTTCAGCTCATTCTCAAGCTCTCCTTGTGGACAGTTTTGATGTAACTCTTCATTCTTGATTAATAAAGATGAATCCAGCTTTGCACCAGCTCTAAATCTCTCTTGGGAGGCTGTAGCTCTTGGGGTTGGGCCCATCTCAAGCACCCAGTACCTCCCTTGTTTATCTTTATGTGTGTTCGCTGCATTCTTAAAATAAAATCTGCTCTTTAGATTTAATTCGTGCTTTGTTACTTAGGTTGTTTTTGATGGTTGAAGTAGCTTTTTATGTTTAGGATGGATTGGTAGGAGTTATTCATGCGTTTATATCTCTTTGATAATGTTTTTTTCACATGCTGTACGTGATTCTTGTCATGAATAAGGTTGTTGTTCACTGATCTCATTAAACTGTTAGATAGATCATGTAATATCTTGATTGTATGCAAGACGTAGTTGGTTTGATCAGGTAAACACTATGCAGGGCACCTTCATCACCTCCTCGTTCATCTGAGCCTCATCTAGATCAGCTCCTCCATCACCAAGTCTGTTTCCTCATCTCCCATCTGCTCTTTTGCCACATAACCCTACCTTCTTGCCTTTCCATTGCCTAAACCTTCTTTGATGCAAGCTAGACTTCCACACCCTCTCATCACCTCATCCCTCAGTCATTGGGTCATTCCAGGCCCCTACCCTACCTCCCTACCCATTCATGCATTCTCTCCCACTCACCTATCAGTCAAAAACCCAATCACGAAACATCCTGTAGAAGAATTATAGAACTTCCTGTAGAAACCCCTGCAGACTTCCTATAGAAGTTCATAAACACGGTTGCATGGCATCCTGACTTTGTGAAACTCTCTAAAAGGATGATAGGGATCCCTTAGACCCTCTCCGAGTCTTTCCAACCTTTTCCAAGCATTTCTCCTCCTTGAACCACCCCTGCACAATGAAAAGCCAGTTAAAAGCACATGCATGATAATTCTAATAACTTAAACAAAAATACAAAAAGATGTTTTCTTTAGATAGTGATAACTTAGACACATGCATTTTCCCTTATTAGAAGTAATGGCATCTCTTTCGGTAGTTTGCATGCTCTCCTTTGCATCGGTAGGACTAGCTGGTAGAATTAGGGTTTGCTAGGGTTTGTGTTTCTTTTTGGCTTTCAGTTTCTTTCCGCAAGTAGATTAGCTTCCTTTGAGTTAGCTTTTGTCCATCAGTTAAAAAGATTCTTCTAAGAGCTCATAGAAGTTGGCTTGAGCCCCTAGCGGACTTGTGCTAGCTGACCAAGTGACAGCTGCGGCAAGAGCTAGTACTTATGCATACAGCACCGTCGCTTCCAAGTTTGTTACGAACTACCGGGTTGATAAAATTAAAGAAGGGAGTCCCAGGAGTTGTAGCATTATTGCTACAATACTGGGGCCCACCAAAAACGACCTACTGCAATATGTCTCTATCTTCTTTCAAATTAGAAACTCCTTTTACAATGATTTTGTACTGGTGCAGTCCTTTACCAGTACGCAGGCTGCAACCTGCAAAGAGCTACAACTCTCTCTCGTTTTCCAGTCTCTTCTGGAAGGGAGCTACAACCCCCTACTTCTTTTCTTTCAAGGACCACTTTTCATAAATTTTCAAACTGGATCCAAGAATATCAAATAATCATCAAGTACATACAAATTACCCAAACTCCTTATACAATCAACCAAGAGTCACCCAACTTCTCAGAATGCTGTAAACAGAAAGACAGTACCAAAAATATAAACCCAGAACTCTGCAGCAATAGATAAAAGATAATCAACAAATATTTTTAAGACAGATCCGCAATTTTTCTTTATCTGGGCTGCGGGGCTTCGCACTTCACCTTCTGTGCCTCTACGTATCCCCGCAGAGAGCCTTGAACTGCACTGCGTATCCACGCACTGTGCCCCCGCACCCACTGCTTCTATTGCGCCGCGTACTTTCATTGTGCCTCCGCAGTCACTGCTTCTATCGCGCCGCGTACTTTCACTGTGTCCCCGCACCTGCGGCTTCTGTCGCACAGCGTACTTCCGCGCTTCTGCTTTCTCTTCACTGGTAACCACCACACTTGGACTTCTATCGCACTGCGTACCCACGTACTGCGCCTTCTTCTGCTGTGCATACCCCCACACTTGCACCGTTAATCACCTATGAACCTCTGATTAGGGCCAAATTGGCAGTCCACCAGTGTGCCACAGATAGTCAGATGCCTAGATCTGATCATGCACCCGAGAGATCACACTTCATAGATTCACTTTCAACTTCACTTTTATATAGATCAAGCTTTTAAATCGATAACCCCATATTTCAGATCTTAAGATATTCAAATTGCAAAAGATACATTAGCCAAGTGATCTCCTTCCCTATTTATAGTCAAGCCCTTATTCACACCATGGGACAAAACCATCAATAACCAATACAAGGGATCCAAACCGAGGCTAAATTAGATCCTATACCATGGGCCAAAACCATAGAATCAGGAACGGCGGGCTAAATACCACGGGCGAAACATAAGAAACCCCACGTGAGCGTGCTTCTCTGCCTTGAAGTGAGTGAACTGGGGGTCCACACCTCATGAACAGGTAACTTGCGGGTATGAACACACTTCCTGGCTGGCGTACCTGCGGGTCTGCACCTTTTGAACCATTCACCTGCGTATCTCTTAATTTCCACATTTGAGAGCCTGAATAGAGCATTGCCACTTGAGAGTGTTGCCATCAAGTACAACATCTGTAACATAGAGCCATACGAGAATCATAATGCCAACAAATTGCTCAATAAAATCCCCTAAATCTCTCTATATGCACACATGGAAGATAATTACATTTAATCATGCCTTATCAATTCCATCAATTTAGCTCTGTTTTAAATAGAATTTGCTCCTATTTACAATGATTGTCCATGTTTCCTCTTTCACAACTTTGAATTCTGAATTTGATGAAGGGTGCTCGGATGCTCCTACATCAGACTCCTGAGGTACAAAAAAATTTATGACCTCTTGGTCATATGCCTTCTCCTTCATCCCTTAGAAATTCTACCCACATCCTCTGTGGAATTGCCTTTATGATCTTTCCGTGAGCTACAACAAAATCTCTGTAGTAACAAGTCCTCCCTACTACACATGCCTCACCAAGCTTCTCTCCTCTGAGCTCAGCCTTTTGGCATCTCTCTGGTTCTATCTTCTTTGGAACCATATGAGCACTCCATGCTCTAGGTTGTTACAAGTTTTCTCACCTTCTTCTGTCGTTACCTACATGAAAATATAAAGACCATAAACTCTCCAACATTCAATATAACTATACCTCCTCCTTTTGTTTGCAAACTCCTTCTCACAGGAAATATTTTCCCAGATTTGATACCAAAAATGATGACAGCTCAGCTGCTTTTACGCAACAAAGCTATCACTTTACATAATTAGTACGTGTGGACCTATGGGTTATGGGCCCAGGTATATATCAAAAGCCTTCAAGTCAACGGAATTACAAAGAAACCCGACCAATCAACCAACAATAAACCCCAGTTCATAACCTATCGAGTCCACCAGAAATGTTAACCCTCACACATGTTCATGCGTGATTACCGTCCGATCAATCAACCAACGGATGGTCTTGATTGCCAGAACCCAACGAGGTTTTAATCCCATTGTATGAACCCTCATCGCGTCCATTTTTGGAATTAACGATTGTGCTTTTTTGCACGTGATATGCGTATGATCACCTTTCAATGGACGATCCTATCACCTCTAGACTTTAAAATCGTTTTAATGATTTCTCGGGTCCGCTAGCCAAGATAACTTACTCGCAAGTTCTCCACGTGATCACCATAGATCTCCTCCCATCATACTGCTATGATAGTTCCTCTAGGTTCCTTTTCTGCCATTATTATCCATCGATCTAGATGATCCAACGGTTCTCGTTGTGTTTATTCAATCTCCTTCATTGCCCTGAGCTCGTTCGCTTATTGGTGGAATTATGTTATAACACAGACTTATCTCTGCCATACTCTATCTAAGGCACTCACATCACTCCATACAACAGCTCAACTATATGATATAAATTTATCATGGGATCGCCATTGATCCTTAGAGTGATCGATGGTCGATCAATAAACCTATCACACAGAATTTAGCTCTTCCACCACATACATACAAGTTATAGGTAAACAATACACAAACACACAAAATACAAAAAACACACATAATTTAATTATTTAAAGAACTAGATTACAGTCTAAGGCATCTGAGCCTTACTCACAAATTCTCCTGCGATTACATTATATCCTCTGTATATCCTATTTCACACAACACAGACTCTCTTATATAGGGAATTACAAAGGTGTGGATCAGCTAGGATCCATGATTTCCTCCCATAATTGCTCAATCAAATCCCCTAAATCTCTCTACATGCATACATGGAAGATAATTACATTTAATCATTCCTTATCAATTCCATCAATTTAGCTCTGTTTTAAACAAAATTTGCCCCAGTTTACAATGATTGTCCATGTTTCCTCTCTCACAGCTTTGAATTCTGATTTTAATGAAGGGTGCTTGTATGCTCCTGCATCAATTGATGAGCTCTTGTAACCCTTTCACAACCTCACTATTGTGCAGTAACTTCATACATGTCTCCAAGAAAGTTGTGAGAATAGAGGGTTCATCTTCTGCTCAGGCTTATCCTTGCTTCCTAAGGTGGAGGCCTCAGCGAAGCTCTTCTTATCTTCCATGAAGGTTTCACATGCGTGTTACAAATCAAACTCAGCCTCCTTCATAGGAGCTTTGCGAACCCATGCACTGTCCTCTGGTTGTTTCCCCTTGTCATCTCCTGTTGCGATTCCACTTCTGAGCACTATATTTAAATTTGGATCCTCTTCACGCGACTCAGACCTCATCATTTGTAGCTTCTAAGTCAGCGGAGGTGGCAGCGCCCCTTTATCATGTATCCTAGCTATCAGTGTAGGACAGTCTTCCGTTTCATGATCAAACAACGTGAAATACTTGAAATATGGATGTGTTGGGTTAGTGAAATTGCAAGCATAGTGTCTTGGTCCTCCACAATTGTAGAAAATCAACTGTCCTCGACATCTTCCAAGTCCTCCTCTACCTCAGCCTCATCCATGCCCCTTAAATCCTGTCCGCACCATCCCTGCACTCTGTTCAAGGGGCCACATTTCGGTTTGAAACCCATAGGCAGGAGTTCTATCCATCATCAATTCAGAACTCCTGCAAGTTTTCTCATCATGTCCTACTGACCTGCAAAAGTTTCAGAATAACTATTAAGGTGTCTGTACAAACTTCTGTAGCAAATGACGATCATTTGTGGCATGTTTTCCTACTAACTAATAGATAGCGCACCATAATGTAAGCCCCATGGTAGGTCCTGCTTGAGCTTCTAGCCTTAAAGGCATTGGTCCCCCTCCTACAATATAATTCAAAAAGACCAAGCAATGGTCCTTGACATGCCCTTGACTCTTGCTTTTCAAGCACCATACCTCCTTGCACACCTCTGGTCGAACTGTCCTATCTTGCTTCAAACTTTGCATCTCAAGGCACATATTTTTCAAATGCACATGGATCTATTGAACTCCTAGATTTGGATCTTGCATCAAAGTTTCATGTAGTCTCATGGAAATCTCCAAGGCCTCCGCTTGAGTGGTTATCTTCTGTTGCGACAATGTAGCCCTTAATTGTGGCAGGAGCAAAGCAACAAACCACTTGTGATGCTGTCCATCTGTTAGGTTCATTTTGGCTTCACGGATTATGCATTTCAACCTTTGATCTAGTTCCCAAGGTGTCTAACCTGGTTGCATCACTATTTCTTTGAATCCCACAATTTACTGCGCCTCAAATTTAGGCCTACTGAATTCATTATTCAATGTTGTCTGGATGTCTGCCACTCCAGCATTCGGGTTATCATTAGAGTACTTAATATACTAGGTTAGTGCGTGATCTTGCAAAGCACTAACTAGTGTCGCCTTCTTTACATGATCATCTGTAACACCTTGAGCTTCACATACAACCCTCACAACGAACCAAAATTGATCCAGGTCCTCAGTTCCCAAGCCTTTGAACAAAGGAAGCTTCAATGTATTTGCCATACTGAACTATGGTGGAGGTGGAGGTGGTATGGGTGAAGTTGGAGATGATGCTGGTGAAGTTGGAGGTGGTGTGGGTGGAGGTGGTATTCCCGAGAATCCTTGCCTTATTAACTAAATAACACTTTGTGGAGAATGTGCTTAATGAGATCTGCTCATTCAACTTGTCCTTATGATGAACTGCACTGGAAGGTTCGAAACGCGTCGACATAAGTTTTTCTATGTGATTTTCGCTGAAGATTCTTCATAAAAATTAATATGGATCACAGAAGTCTCAGTTTAATAAACCTTCACTATTTCTTCCTCGTCACCTTGCGGAGGTGAAATCAATGGACTATACTCTGGTCCCTTTTTTCCTTCATTCCTGTAAGCTTTTCCACTTTGCGTAGTTCCTAACATCAAGGTATATGCATAACCTGTTTTTCACACAATAGCATTTTAATCTAGGTATTCAAAGATTTTACGTACTTACCTCGCAATCCTTTGAAAAAGTGCCGCTCTGCCTTGCTGTAGCTGACTGAGGTGTCTACTGCAAATTCAGTTACAAATCCTCCTATGACGCAATCGATCCAATGGTATACAATGTGGGTGATCTTAACCTTTGACGCTTCCAACCTTCGCACTAGCTCCAGGGTCCACACAATAGGACCATCAAGTTTCCACCTTCCTTGATTGTCTAGTGGCTATTTGCTAGCTTTTCGATCCACTCATATAGCTCAATAAGGAAGGAGCAAAAGAAAATCTCTTAGATCTTTGTATACAGGTATACGTCCAACCACTGTTCTTTTTTCAGTAGCAAGTTTCTATTCTCCTACACCACGAATTCGTGGATCTTCCTATCCAACCAGTCTCCGATCTCCTTCTTAGTTGGATTCTAGTGATACAACATCACACATCTCTTATGCAGATTCCAGTCCCGGCAATGGAACCATTTTTTGGCTTGAGGGGGCCTAACGCAGGTTCAACGTTAATTATCCAAACAAATCCCTACACTACTGGCCCTATCAGCATCCACCCGAAGCAGTATAAGGGGATGCTGGAACCAAGTTTCCACACCCTGAGATGGTTGTGATGTTGTTTGATTTCCTCTATCCCTTCCTTCGTGTAGGCCACTTCGCTCTAGGGCTTGTAAGACGAGCCCTTTATTCTATCCTTTAATGCCTCCGTGAAAGGGTATGATCAACCTTTGTGCAGCCCTAACCTCCTTCTCAGGTACTTTCGTGCTGCTATGGTAGCGTGTCGTGCAAATTCCCCAATTACTCTAAGTGACTTGCTTATCTTATCAAATAATTATAGTTAACACCGCGTAAACAAATAATCATAATTGCATTCAATTATTCAGCATAATTGTATTCATTTGCGCATCACATAAGCATAATACAGGAAATTATTACATAACATATAAAGATGCAATAATAGAAAAAAGACACAGGAATTGCAAAATATCTCTCTTTATTAATATCTTCCAAGTTTTTACAAACTCTATCCACGCTACGCACATAGCTGTAGGGGTCCGCACACTTAGTTGCGGACTTCTACCCTAGGCCTCTGTGCACTCAACTGCAGAGCCACTACCTACGCTACAACCCAAGGCTTAGACTTCCTACTTTAGAGCTACGACTCTCTTACGTGATCGGTGTCACTAACTACTTAGAGCTTAGCTATTTTTATACAATCCCATGGTCTACGGACCATGGGTAGAACTCTTACAGCCGACTTTAATTTAAAAAACTAAGGGCGGACTACCCTTTATGACACATAACACCTTTGCACTCCGTGACCACAAAATGCAAATACTTTACCATTTTATTACAAAATTTAACTCAAACATGGGCTTTTAGCCCCAAAACTTCCCTTGGGGGATCCCACTCCCAACAACTACACTTATGCGACAATGCTTAAAATTTTGGAAATGAGCATGGCAGGTACTTACATGGTAATATCAACTCATTTTCATGAAGATTAACCCTTGAAACCACCAAAATGAGCTTATACACATTGTTTGATAGCTAACATGCATAAAGACGACATTTAGTATATGAAGAGAAAAGGGAGAGTGATACTTGCAATATGTGAATTATATTTAAAGAGACACATGCCATAGCAAAGATAACATGAAAATGTCACTAATTAAAGTTAAAACAAGTAAGACAAACAATCGAAATCATGAAAGCTACACTGGTGAAAACGAAGGTGCTCAAAAGCGACAATTTGAAAAACTGACCAAAATAGAAGTAAAAATGCAATCAAAAGTGAGGGATTGTTAATGACAGTACACACTGAATGTCAACATGGGTTGAACATTGCACAGACACTATCTTGATAGACTATGCTTATGCTTGTTCAAGCTTGCGTGGAATAATGTGTTCATGAACTAGTTGTAAACTGAGCATGTGTGAGAAAGTGACTTTGATCAATAAATAAGTGACCATGGAACAATCGATTGTAAGATCGAAACTAGGCTCCAAAATCCAAGTATAGGGAAAACATTTGGAGGGTGTTTGTTGTGGCGACAACACTTGGCAACACACTAGTAGAACACAAGCTTCTTTTCCTTGGTCAATTCTTTCGTGTAGGGTCTAGATATTCAGGAAGTATTGATTCATCGCTCAGATTACCATGGCTTCCCCACTTACCATGTTCATAAACATAGCCCAAATTCATTCCTTTACTCGATTAAACACAAACATAATATCATCGATCACACAATGTTTCAAATCAGGATAGGGTAATGAAGTTTGCACGCTTTATATTTTTAGAGTATATTTTTTCGTCTCTGGTGTTTCTCCACTGTCAATAGACCTAGACAGTACACCGGTGCAGTCACTTCACAAACACAAACATTGATTTGCTAACAGCGAGCCTATACAGTACCCCGACGAAGTTTCTTGCTTTACATCTCTGCGCAGGAAGCCTTTCTCTTCATTCACCTTTATTTATTTATTTTATGTAGGACTGTGCATTGACACTTATTTATTTCATGGGAAGAAGAGGGATCCTGACTTATTGAAAGCATGCGAGGTTTTCCATTCATGAAGCATATATAACTCCTTTTATATTGGTTTTCTTGTCTAGATTTTCCCCTTGTCCTGCTCTACTTGATTTGATCAATTTTAAAACACTAAAACATAAAAAATCGAGTGTAGGGATGAGGTTTCCAAAATAGACATGGAGATCATGGTTCGACATAAGGCTTTCTTAATGCAAGGATCGTATTTTCTATCGGAACATCATCGAACAAAAGATGTAACCAAGACAAGGAAGAAGGACAGAGAGTTAACCAAATGTTGAAGTGTCACAAAGTCCTTTTCTATTTTTCCACATTCCCTTTTGAGCCAACAAAGCATCTTCAAGCAAGGTTTTACAAAACAAAGAAAAGACAACACATGAAAATTAAGCAAAACCAGAAAAGATGATGTGAAACAAAAATGAGAAAACACAAGACAAACTACAAAAAATGAATGCAAGATGTATGTGCAAGTAAACTAATATGAAACTAAACCTACTCCTAACCTAATCATCTAGAAGGTCAAGGTCACGTATAATGAAATTTCTAATGAAGCCATCATAATTGATTTTGACCTGCATTCACAAATATATAAGAAATTAAAATTGATATAAAGTAATGTGCAATAGAATAGATGAGAACTTGAATATATTTCCCAAAAATTTGAAGGTCTTTCTCGTTAGCAGAAATATGGGTCATATCCATTACTTCTAACCAGTTTACATTCTTACCTTTTTTTATGAAAACCATCATTCAACAAACCTTGGAAGCTTCTTATGAATGTGTCTTCAACTACACTGAACTCCTTAGAATGTCCACGAAAATATAAAAAATAAATAAATAAATAAAAATAAAAATAAAAATAAAATTGTGATGGAGCCTGCCAAGTAACATTGCTCCAACCATTTAGAAATTGGATCGTAAAATTCATGACAATCATCTTGAAAACCCTGAAATCTTTGAAAATATGAATTTTCAATTAAAGGCACAGGATTACGATGAGAATATTGTGAGGAGAAATATATCTGATCATATTCAGCAAGCATGTCAAGATAGGGACGACTTGACATAACCATCTGCCAGTGCGAAAGTGCCTCAACTACTTTACAGTACCCAGATAGTGAGATTTTAAACCATAACAACCAAAGGATGTAACATTACTGTCATTGGATGTGTTCATGGGAAAATAGTAATTTGAACAACATTCATCATAAACAAAATCACGATCAGATGGGTTGATTAAAGAATCAGATTCCCAGTTTGGAATTAGAAAAGTTAAATAAATTTCAATAGTTCCGCAAATTCCTTGCATAATAAAATCATCTTCCTCACGTGATGTGTGTAACAAACCATTTTATTTTTATTTGTTACACACTGCACTAGAATCGTAATCATCGAAAGAAGTAAAAAGGAATGCTAGTATAACAAACAAATGAAACCAGTCAGTGTAAAACAAGTGAAGAAGAATTTGGTTCATCAAACAATTTATGCATTTACTGACATTCAAGAGGATTTCAGGTGCAATGAAGAAACATATTAGCATCAGAATATCCACAAGAATGATTAGGAGTTGATTTTTTTCAAAAGAGTGTGATAGGTACGACCCATTTGGCCAAAGTTAATATTTATAATAATCAACTTCATAGCTCCATGATTCTATGAGAGATACACATCCCAAATCCAGGTTTTATATAAGAGATTTGAATGAATACAAATCATGTTGAATCCAATCAGAAATCAAATCTTGAAGGTTTGAAAGATCATCTCCGCAATGTGAAATATATTCAAAAAATAATTTACATCGAGTGAAACCATGAAAAAAGAAGATTTTGCGAAGAAAATTAGACTTGACTTAGTTCAGGGGTCTTACTAGAGTTGTGAGATCCTTACATAACCATCAATAGAATTTGAGGTGCCTTGACTCTTTGGCAAGCCCCGTACCTTTCAAGGATTGTAAAATCGCATTATGAAGATTGAACCTGATCATGCATGGTGTGAGGATAGTTTATTTCACTGATTTGGATGAGATCACTATTAACTGGATGGAAGCCATCTCTGTCACTAATTTGATCATATTTTACAAATTTGACAACCAGATTACTCAAGCCAAAAGATTCTTCTAATCACAAATCTAGAGACGGACAAATTTCATGAGCAAGTTGATTTGAAGAGTTTTCTTCATGAAAAACAAGAGATTATATGGGATAGAAAGGATACTCAATGATTTTATTATTCTCTCTTTCATCATGGACAACCTCACTACCTTGTGTCAATTGAGAAGTGAGCTCATACGATGAAGAATTTGAAGAGAATGGAGTATCTTCATTACATGTAGATGCATCGTAAATAGGAGAGAATAAGGGATAGTCAAACAAAGAGGAAGTTTTGATAAGTTAGAATTTTCTTCGACCAAAGAGATTCCACATCTAAATCTTTCAAATTAAAATTTTATGAGAAACCAAAATATCGACTGGTGCACTTGGGCATTCATCATCACATACATCAACATAATTATCATCATCAGAATTATTGTTGTCCAATACTACAGATCTAAAAAAATTGATTTTATTTGATTCATTACCAATATTAACAGATTCAATATCATCCAAGAATGAGGAGACGTCATATTTACAAGGAGGATTTTGAAAAAAAAGAAGAAAAATTGAACAAATCTTCACCTTATTGCTCCTCTACCTGGGTATTCTGACTATCTTGAACATGATCGCAAACTTGGCCAACAACTTGAAAATTATGACAGCATGGAAAAATATCTGATGGAGCATATTGATCAAGCAGATCATGATACGAAGAGTCATGACATGTAGATGATAAAGGATAAAATAAATCCGAATCATATTCAATACTAGAGTTATGAGAGTTAATACCATCTTGAGGAATAGAAAAATTGGTTTTCACTGTTGGCTTCATGAGACTTTTCGGGATTTTTTCTATTGGATTTGAATCATGAAAAGTGGAAGAAGGGTGAGAAGATGTATTAGGGATTTGATGTGCAAATTTCCTAACTTTAAAATCATCACAAGGAGGCACACACATCGGAACTGAGGACAAGGAATAAAAGGAATAGTAGGTTCCTTGTCTAAAATTAGTGGTGTCTCTTAGTTTACAATAGTTGGGGACAAAGAAACATCAGGTAGTTTGGATTCACCATGCAAAGAGATAAGAACCAAGTGCTCAAACTCTTGTTTCAAGAAATCAAGATCCATATATTCTTTAGGAAATTCATAACAAAGGTGAAGGAATCTATTAGAAAAATCCTCAACTAATTCATTAGGCTTCATTCTTAAGTGATTGATTCTTTTATAAACATCTCAGTAATCATACCTATCAAAGGTTAGAAGAAGCTCTCCGAGGAAAGGATAAAATTAATTGATGGAAGTGGGTGGAAAGGCATGGAACCATCGATTAACATGACCTTCAAGGGTGAGGAAGAAAATCACACAAGCAAACTCTTCATCATCGATTTCATAAGATTCACAAAATTTGAGAAAATGAGAATGCATTCTGTTATGGATGTTCCATCCTCACCATCAAACTTTAACTAAGAAAAGTGATAGAGAGGATCATTGGGGATTGAAAATTGAAAAATGGATAAATTGGAGAAACACCCTAGGAGTAAGATTTGAGGATGAGCCAATTTAGATAAAAGGTTCAAAACAGACTCAACAGGCACATCTTGTCATCTGGCCCTCCTTCTAGCGCTAGTGTTGACAGTGCTGGAAATCTGTCAACCAAGGGGTATCTCTGATGTGAAGTCCCAATTATGCCTCACACCATTTTGAATAGGAGCACCACCTGGAATATTGCCCCAGTTGCCATGTATTCTTACAAATTTTCCTTGGTTCTAACTATCAGCAAGAGAGAGGAGTGAAAATGTGCCTTCGTAAAGAAAGGGGGTGTGCCTGGTGAG
The DNA here is from genome assembly GCA_031772625.1 of Pinus tabuliformis. Taxonomy (NCBI): domain Eukaryota; kingdom Viridiplantae; phylum Streptophyta; class Pinopsida; order Pinales; family Pinaceae; genus Pinus; species Pinus tabuliformis. Next base: position 711,903,943 of record CM062811.1, on the reverse strand, counting down.
TGTTTGGTGATATGTGTGTCAATGTTCTTTTACTATGGAGGGGGAAGAGAAGTGAGCCTATAAGAGAGAGGCAATAGTACCACCCTAGTAGAGACACACATAAACAAGAAGAATTCATTCAACATCCAACAGAATAGTCCACAAAGAAGTGACGGCCATTGCAACCAATACAACAAGAAATATTTGTCTAATATCCAATGGAATAGTCCACAAGAATGCGACAATGATAATAACCATTATAACACATTTTCAATATGACAAGTACCAAGATAACTGAAATAGTTCAACTACTTTAGCACAAATGAAAGAAAACATGAATTACAAAAATTCATAGAATATTCTTACAAATATTCATAATCCATGCATGAATAACGTGATGGCCATAAGGCTTCTGATATTACATAAAATTTCCAAGACATTTGTATACAACGAACACCACTAGCTCCAATAATGGAGCATTGGAGACACTCCTTGCTCCTCAAAAGAACTAGTTGGTCTCTCCAATGCCTTATGGGAGGAGAAAAGGTGAAAGGTCCTTTTCACATACAATGAGGGTGTATATATAACCAATGAGGTGATGCTTCACCTTCCTTGTGACTCTTTGACTACTCTCATGACTATTTGACTTCCTATGACTTTTCAACTTTTACATGACTCTTCATATTATGAATGTGTCCTTTTACATTTTGAATAGATAATTACATGATCCACAATAATGATGTGGTATATGATGCATCGTGACTGGACATGACATGTCACTGATGACATGGACTAAATGATGATGTGGCAGTGCCAAGCTATCCTTTTGCTACTTTTTTATTCATGTCTTCACTAAGAGATGTATCCAATTCTTCATCTTCACGAGAGATATGTTTTTTTCCTCATATCTACCCTCTAAAGGGTTATGAATCAGATGGAGTCATCATGCAGTCATGATCTTTGGTATTCTATTGTAATCTAGTGTTCCTTCATCTTCTTATCTGATGATAATCTTGTCTCGTCATCTCCTTAGATGTATTATAGTGTGTCCTCCTTCTCCATATCCCTCTTCATCATCTTTCCATATAATGATAGAGTTCCTACATCTGCAATCCACTCATGACAAGATGAAATCATTCTGATAAATCCCTATCTAAGATGTTGTGTGATAATCCACTGACTGAGCAAAAACTATGTAGCAGGCTGAGAGGGAAGCTCAGTGACTGTGCAAAAGTAGAACTCATGCAGTCAAGGGTTAGTCTTGAGCCTTGAAACTGTGCAATGTGCAGTTTAGTCTTGGACTGAGAAAAAATATTGCGCAGTTGGGGAGCTCAAGGAGCCATGTTTAGGGTGTGAACACTGCTTTTTCCCATTGTATAGTTCTAGAAGACAGAGGAACCCATGTGATTATGCAATTGCGTAGTTCAAGAGCTTAGGGTTGAGGCTTGATCCTTGAGACTATGCAATGCGTAGTTAAGGCTGGACTATGCAGGTAGATTATGCATTTTTTAGGCTCAGTGAGTCAAACTTTAGGGTTTTCAACTATTATAGTCAATTGCATAGTTCTAGGAGGAAGAGAAGACCTGGTTATTGTACAGTTTCACAGCTCAAGAGCTCAAGTTTTAGGTTTGAGCTCAGAGACTATGCAATGCACAGTTGGGGCTAGGCTGGAGGGCTGGATTGCGTAATTATGGGGGCCAAGGTCTGGGCTGAGCACTAGAAAAATGTAGTGCACAGTTATGGGAGGCAAGAATTGTGCATTGTGCAATGTAAAGGGACATTATTGCAACTTGAAGATTGGAATTTCATAATGCACAGTTGAGGAAGGCTAAATGAGGCTAGGTTGCAGGTAAGTGTCTGAAAAATGGTTGTGTGTGGGATCGATGAGACAGATGTGAACAGTGATATGACTTGACTATGATCACATACTTAGAACACTTGATTACACAAAAACATAAATCATTCAAAACATGATAACAACATATTTCCATCAATGCAACAACTTTGCGACGACTTTACGACAAGTGCGAGACTAAAGATACACTTTGTGATGACCGTGATGACACTTGTATGACAATGATTAAAACTTTTGAAATGAGTGTGATAGGTATTTACATGGTAATATCAACTCATTTTCACGAAGATAAACCCTTGAAACCACTAAAATGAGCTTATACACATTGTGCGACAACTAACATGCGTAAATATTACATTTATTATATCAAGAGAAAATGGAGAGCAACAATTGTGATATACGAACAATATTGAAAGTGACACATTCCATAGTGAAGATAGAATTAAAACAAAACTAATTAAAGTGAAATAAAGCATGACCAATAGTTGAAAGCATTAAATTGACACTTGTGAAAATGAAGGTACACAAAAGCAACAATTAGAAAAACTCACCAAAACAGAAGTACAAACGCAATCAAAAGTGAGGGAATGTCAATGACAGTGCGCACTAATTGTTGACATGGGTTGAACATTACACACACACTGTCTTGATGGATTGTGCTTATGCTTGTTCAAGCTTGCGTGGAAGAATGCATTCATGAACTCATTGCAAACTAAGCATGTGTGAGCAAATGACTGCAATCGATCAAGAATTGACCACAGAACGATTGATTGTGAGATGTATAGTAGGCTCCAAAATCCAAGTATAGGAAAAATTTTGGAGGGTGTTTGTTGCAATGAAAATAGTATGAGAAAACAAATTGTGGAAGAATGTATTCTCAAACATTAAGTTCATCATTGACATCTTCATATTTCTGGAAGGCCCAATTATGTAGTTCATAGAGGTCAAACTCACACTTAGTTTATGGAATTTTAAAATCTAAGTCAAATAATTGCAATTCATCGACATTTGGGATCATAGGATCCATAATGTTTCCAATCTGCAATTTTCCCTTCCCTTTCTGATTACTCATTTTGAAAATTTAACAAATAGTGAAGGAAATTGGAATACTAGAGAAAGCTAAATATGTTGAGTGGACTAGTTTTAAACTCTGAAATTCTTTTGTCGATTGATTTTCTGAGAATGTTGTGAACTCTAAGAATATATAATTGAATAAACAAGATGAAATTTTGGTTTTTAGGAGGGATTTAATATCCATTGGTAGTTAAATGATAGGACCTTGAATGGGTATTTGAACATTGGTGGGAATTAAATGCAAGGATTTGTCAGTTAGATAATTGACAATATTCAACTCAGATAGTTGCGGATAAATTGGTGGAAGAAATAGCGGTGGGCTATTTTGGAAAAACAATGGATATGTCAAAAAGGTGTTTTTTGGGGTTTGGTGGTAATTCTTTTCAAGCAGGGGGGTTGCACAATTCGCCAATGCACACCACGTTACATTCAATATTGTTCCAAAACCAAGTATTGTGGAATCCCCCCTCATTAAAGTTTGGGAGCGTGGGGGGGTCCTAACAATTTTATATTGCCCATTGATCAGGTCAGACACAATCACAACCGTTGAAAAGTGCATGAATGATATTGCGGTGTGGTAGGACCATTTATATAAGAAATAAAAATAAATAAATAAAATCGCTTAAATAGGGCTGGCGTGTTTTATTACGAAGTGCAGGAATTAAAATATAGATTTTGATTTCCTTTAGGATTTCTTATATGGAAAGAAAACTAGGGTAATATTCTCCTTTAGTGCTATGACGGCAGACCGAATATTACAATTGATGCACAATGATGTATTTGGAACTGCATCGATTCCATCTTTGGGAAAATATTTGCACTGTCTCATTTATAGATGACTATTTAAGGAATATATCAATTTATTTCCTTAGGAAGAAATTTGAATTATTTGAAAAATTTTAAGAGTTTAAGGTTGTTGTGGAAAATCATATGCAAAAGAAAATCAAGGTGTTGGGGACAAATAATGGTGGGGAATTATATGGGAATTATTTCAAGGAATTTTTTAGGCAGTGTGATATAGAAAGTTAGAAGAATACACAATATACACCTTAATATAATGGGGTTCCAAAAAGTATGAATTAGACATTGATGAAAAAAGTGAGGAGCATTTTAAGTGGTGCTGAGTTAGGTCAAGAATTTTGGGAAGAGGCAATGGGTACTACTTATTACCTGGTAAATAGATCACCCTCATCAATGTTGGATGAGAAGACTCCACATGAGGTATGGACTGGAAATAAGCCCTCTCTTAAACATCTCAAATTATTTTTCTATGACGCTTATGTACACATTTCAAAGGAAAATATGGATAATCTAGATGAAAAGTGTATCTTTAATGGATATTTTAAAAAAAAGGTATGAAAGGTTGTGAGATTTATAAGCTAGAAACTAAGAAGGTTATGTGTAGATGAGATGTGGTATTTAGAGAAGTAAAATATGTTTCCAAACAAGAAGTCCTACCAAGGGATAAAGAAATGGAAAAATTAGAGTTTGAATTGAACTTGGATGATGGATCTTATTATACAAAACAACAATAATTAAAAGAAGAAGAAACTCATATTTTGGTATTGAGGCGATAAATTTGCAAAAGAAGGTGCCCAAAAGAGCCTATAATTCATTGATTTATTTTCTAATTTTTCTTTACTTATTATTGATGATGATCTTAGAACTATTAGGGAGCTAGTGGATTCATATGATTACAGAGTCTAGAGAAAGGCCATGGTTGAAGAAATAGAAGCCTTGGAAAAGGATGAGGCTTGGGATCTAGTGAAGTTACCAGATGGAAGAAATCACACTGCAAAGAAATGGGTGTTTATAAAGAAATATTTTGAAGAAAGAGTGGAGAAATCCAAAGATTGATTAGTAGCAAAAGTTTATTTCTAGGTAGACGTCATTTAATTTGGTGATATTTTTTCTCTTGCTTCCAAGTTAAATTCTATTAGATTTATTTTATTTGTTGATATTTCTTTTTATTTTGAAGTAGAACATATGGATGTGAAGACATGATTCCTACAGTGATGTCTGGAAGAAATAATCTACATGAAGCAACTAGAAAGCCCTTTCTGATGTGGGGAAGGAAAGATCTAGTATGTCAGCTAAAAGTGTCCATATATGGGTTTAAAAAATCAAAAGGAAAGTGGTATTATATGGAGAAAGGAAAATCATTATGTATATTTAAAATTAGTTGGTGATTATGTTATTTATTTGGTCTTGTATGTAAATAATATATTATTGATTGGAAATGACATGGAAATGATCTAGGACGTGAAAATTAATTGTCTTCTAAATTTGACATGAAGGCTATCAATGATGCAAATTTTATTTTATACATGGACCTTGAATGAGATAAAAAAAATAGGAAACGATGTTTAAATTAGAGGAAATATGTCAAGAAAATATTGTATAGTTTTAATATGGAAGAATATAAACTAGTAAAGGTCCATATTCCTATAGGTATAAAGTTGTATGTAGATAAGTGTCCCAAGGTATAGAAAGAGGAAGAGGACATGTCCCATGTTACATGCACTAGTGTTATTGGAAAATTGATGTATGAAATAGTATTTACTAGATCGAATAATGAACATGCAATGTGAGTTTCAAGTAGGTGTATATTTAAATGAGGGAAGGAGCATTGGGAAATACTAAAGAAGGTTTTGAAGTATTTGTGTAGCACTATTGGTTGTGGATTTTGTTACCAAGGAATATTAAAATTGGATAGAGTGTTGGACATACATGAATTTTTTAATGCATCTTGGGTTAGAGATTTGGATATTAGAAGATTGATAAGTGGGTATGTGTTTAACCTATTTGGAGGAGAAATTAGTTGGATGAACACGAGACAATTTGTAGTGTCATTCTCAATTACATAAGTTGAATGCATGGAATCCATTCATGCAACCAAGGGATGAATATGGTTACACATATTGTGTTCAAGTATTGAGTTGGTACAACAAGCTATAAGGATATATTTTGATATTCAGAGTATAATTATATTGGTAAAGAACCCCACTTATCATTCTAAGACAAAGAATATTGATGTCCAATTTGTGAGAGAAATGGTTTAAGACAAGAAGGTACTACTAGTAAATCTGGAAACTTTGAAGAATGATTTATATTCATTAAAAAAAAACATATGATCACTAAGAATTTTTCTTGGTATAGGGATACAATGGGCATTGACACATTAGTTCATTAATGATGTACTCATGTGACCCCCTACACGGGAAAAAAAAATGAGTGGGAGAATTTTGAGTAGTAATTATATTCTTTACACAACTATCCCCATGCATGAATTTCTAGGTTGGGTGGAGCCTCCCCACTAGGGTGAAATAGTGCCCGTACTGAGTCTTCAAAGGGCCTATCAAGTGAAACTAATCAATAAGTTTCAATTGTGAGGTTTTTCTTGGTATTGTTTTCACTTTTTACAGTTTTATGGCACATGGTTTTGTGTTTCATGGTAATGTAATTATGGTTAAGAAACTACAGTTGTAGTCTAATCCAAGGTAAATGAATTAGGGGATTATCAATGTTGTGGGATAAACATATTGTATTGTGACATTACAAAGATATAATTTACTTAATAATAATTTTGTTTTTCCTATTTTTTGAGTTTCCACGGTAAAATGTCTATGTTAAATGTGTGTGTGCCATTGCATGTTTTCTATTTTTATTAAGAATATGTTTGTGGAAATTGTACAAGGCTAAAATCTACATCATGGCTTAATGATATTTCACTTGTTTAGCCTTTCAAACACATAGAGCTTAGAATAATATTTGTAATAGTTTTAAAAACAGCGAAAACAAAGTTCAAACATGAAATTTATGGCCATGATCATTTTATGTACAAATTAAACTCGATAGGGTTTGTGTTGATTTCACCACCTCAACTCATAGATTTATGGTTTTGGGATTCTAGGATTTTTCCTCTTAGGGTTTTGGAAATTATGATATAATTCAATTTTATCCTATTCTTATGGGGTTTTTGTGAATGAGAATAATCATCACATCTCTTCTAAATGATAAGTTACAAGCATTCTATCCATTTGTATTATCTTGCACATTGTAGTGTTTTCTAACAATTCATTCATTGATATCTAGTTCTTGTTGTAGTATTGTGATTGAATAATGTGTTTGTATTACTCCTACAATATTATTTCTCTTTCATTTAGTTTTCAATCCAACCTAAATCAATGGTATAATCACAATATGTTGTCTATTTTTTCCATTCATGTCAATGAAGAGGTCAAGGTATAGGGAATTGGTACTTAAATTAACCAAGTTTGTTGAATACGTCCCTCATTGACTCAAACAAAGCCCCATGGAAAATGAAACAATCAACACTACATATATGAAGCACTCACCTTTGAACTTGGGAATAGCCTTTTTCCACAAGTTGAACCTTGTACTTCTCAACTTAACATGTTGCAATACAAATTTTTCTTGAATACCCACTTGCAACCTGTTGAATTTATAACTATGATTAGTCTTCATAATGTATATTTGGTCACTTGATGTACTTTTATTTATCATTTTGAAGCATATTTATAAATGCTAGAGTCAAAAGAAATTTATTTTGAGTCAACGTCCCATTGTGACTTTTTAAAGATGAAAAATTAAATTTTTGAAATGTAAATTTTGGCTCCAAAAGTGACAAGTCATCTTTCCTTCAAGTCAAGTCATCCCTAGCCCCAAAAGACACCCATTTGACCTAGAAATATCACTATATAAATGCAACACATCCTCCTCCACTCGGGCATTCGATCTCTCACTCATGAGACAAGTTTTGGGCAAGCCAGTGAAGGACAAGAAGGATGAAGTAGGACAAAGGAGGTTGAAATATCTCTTTTCTCTCTCTCTTGCGACTTGCACATGTGGAATATCCTCTCCCTCTTTGTGGTTTTCATTTTTCTAGGGAAACTGTTGAAAGGGTCCAAATTTTCTAAGTAATTGGGGCAACTGTTGCAAGGCTGAAATTCTGGGGCAACTAGCAATTGCAAGAGGGAAAAATTCTAGGTCAAACCAATAGGGAAAATTGTTGGATCAAATTGGGTGACTTGACTTGGAGGAGAAGACCAGGTTTGACCATAGTTCTAGGTGTGTCTCTCATTGAAGAAAAAAAGAAATTCTGTATTGAAAAATTTTGTTGGGGTTTTCCCCTTTGTGGGTTTTCCAAGGGTAAATCTTGTCTTTTCTTGTAGCCAATTAAAATACACTTAACTTTCTTGTTATCCAGCTTTATTCTATTATCCTTTGGGATATGGAAAAAATCCTTACAAACAAATACATTATGTGTGAGTGATGGATTTTTACAACACTATACTTCATATGGATTTCTGTCAACCAACGCCAATGATGGAGACCTATTCATCAAGTAACAAGTAGCTTTGACTTCCTTTGCGTAGAATTCTTGTTCCAATCTTTCACGTTTGAGCATGCTCCTTGCCTTGTCCATCAACATCTTATTCCTTCTTCCTACAAATTCATTCTCCTTAGGAGTGTATCAAGTAGTTGCATGGTGTATTATCCCATGTTTATTGTAGAAGTGCTCAAAACTCTTTACCACAATTCACCTTCATTTTCAATTCTCAACACCTTTATCTTCCTATCTGTCTACTTCCCCACAAGAGATTTTAACTTCTAAAACTTCTCAAAAACCTTTGATATATTCTTTAGGAAATATAACCATTTCATCATGGATAAATCGTCAATGAACGATACATAATATATGGATCTACCTAACAACTGTACTTATACAAACCTAAATACATCACTATGAATTAGCTCTAAAAATTATTTTTCCCTTGTATTCCTAGATGGGAATATAACATGCTTCTTTTTGTAAACACAATGTTCTCAAAAATCAACTTCTAGAGAGTTATGAGGTATACCTTAGACTATACCTTTTCTTTGTGTAGCCCATATTTATTTCTCTCTAATGTGTTTTGTTACCCACCAAAAAGTGGGTAAACCATACAAAAAAAAGTATCCTCCTTGGAAATCCAATCAACTAGTAGCCCTACATGATTAGTATATCTCTCATCTGACATTCCTTTTTAAAGGATTGTGAGGTCATCTATCTATAGTTACTTGTACCATCTTGCAATCAATGATAAAACTAGATGATTAACCGATCTTGACTATCTTTTGGTTCCATCACTTCCATCACTTCAATTTGGAGATTAGTATTTAACTCTAGTGTAGTGGGACCTCCTATGAGGTCTTAGGGTTTTAGGAAGGGAACTACTGGGAAGGCTTTAATTGAAGTAGTGTGCCCAATAATTCCATTATTACCACTTTCCATAATTTACATTACTTCATCTCCATTCTTGTCTAATGGTCATTGGTCATGGGGATTGGCACCCATGAATCCTCATCCTTGAGTTTGGTTTGGCGATTTTTTCCCTAGAGGTTTATGGAAAGAAAACAAATATAAAAGCATAATAAATCAACATTGAAAGAAAAAAGTAGAATAAAAAAGATGGCTAGGACATTTTATTAGCATTTGGGAAAAACTCTAGCATGAGATCTATCCTCTACATTAGCCATTACCTAGTTCCTTTAACACATGAATACTCAATATATAAAAGTAACTGTTATGTTGCCCTAACCCTAATGAGTGATATACTAACTCATTGTTATGGGTATTAAATGCTAAATTTCAAATAGAAAATTTGGTTTCCTAATCTTTGTACCCAAATCGAAGAGAATCACAAATAAGTAAAAGATGAACCAAAGGGGTGGAAAAAGTATGTCAAGGAAAAGGGAAGCCTTATGCCTCCACGATTTCTCCCTCCTTAAATATAAACACTCAGTATGTTGGACCTCAATTAATTGGTCACTTATCTATGACAACTTTTCCTTAAGTCATCCCTACTCTGTTGCCATCATTCTCTCACACATTTATGGATTAATGGGCTAACTTAGGACCTACAAGTTATCCTTGGGGGTTAGTAACACCCAATAAGGTTATCCATCTAACCATACCTAACATACAAAGGTAACATTTTACCAAGACTTGATCTAGTTATACATTTTAAGGTGAGATTTTTGTGAAGTTTTATTGTGCCCTCAACATTAGGTATGATCTAGTATGATGCATCTATGGTTATTGTTCCTAATGATTGTTTATTTTCACTTTACTTTGAGGAGTTTTTGTCAGGCGGCTTCATCACAACAAGAGAGGCTTCTTGAGATGATGATCTTTTTTCTCAAAAACATTGCATAGGCCATTTTACCCATTTTATATAGAGGATATGACCTTGTTGATGAAAAATTTCCTATCCAAAGCAATGTGTTGGCCTACTTGATTACCACACATAATGATTGAGACTTTGAAGTACCCCTATATGTTGGAACACTGAGCCCATGAAGCTTGATGTTGGAGATATTGAAGATGTGCCCAATGGATCTAGGATTTCCCCAAGCTAGCCTTGACATTGTTTGATGGGCATTACATATGCCAGAGCACATAAATTTTGAGCCCAAAAACTTGAGTGAGAGTGTCACATCACCCTTCTTATCATTTAGTGGGTGGTGTTAGGCCCCATGCAGATGACATCTTGGTATGGAAGCACTATGGAGGAATGAAAATGATCTAGAAGCTACATCTTGGAGTATGGAGAACTCATTAGCCCACATGAAATTTGTGGCATTTAGAGCTCATTTAGAAGATGAAATCATAGTGTAGGAGTTATTTTCCCACACGTGTGGGAATTTATGGCATCGTTTGTTATGTTTTTGAGCTATGAGGTTGAGTTGTAACCTTTATATTGTGAAACACTTAAAGTAAACTTGTAATTGGGGATTCCCTGTATTTTTTGTAAAAATGAGAGAGTTATGTCTCATATAAATAGAGACTCCATTTATTTTCATTTCATCTTCACACATTACATTATTTTCCTCTCTAAGAGAGCGCATGATAGTCTTATTTTCTATTATGGGTAAGATGTGATCGTTTATTGGTGCAACTTTCTTGTGGATGTGACTTTTGCATGGAGACGTTATTCTACGATTGAAAGAAGTTCCCTTTTTTGAAAATTATGTAAGTTTAATGCTTTATCATCGATATTTTCAATGTTGAACGTTTAAATCAGGGTTTCCATTATGATATGACTACATGCTTAATTATTGTTGGAATATTGATATAATTTTGGATGTATTTTTTTTCCTAAAGGCCTATAGGGAAACTCTAAATGTGCAAACCCTATATTTAATTTCTCCTCTCACAAGAATAATATTTATGGCTTTGAATGTGGATGCACTAGCCATCCCCCCTTACTACATAAACATGTTTCCATTGAATTTTAACCCTAAAATACTCCATTAAACACTAGTAGGATAGGGTACTAATAGTTAGAGTGTTGACCATCCACAAATTTATTAAATTTCATCTTCGTCTTCTCTCTCCTAAACTTCTAGGATAGCTACTAGGGTTTGCAGGAAATATTTATGCATAAAAGAGAATTTTGTGTGGATGTTTGTAGCCAATAAATTATGAATTTCATTGTTAAACACTCACTAAAAAAATAACATAAAATTAAGATCAATGTGAGATTGCATTCTATTCACAAGATGTACAAACTAATACATAGTTTTATGAACCTTGGTTTCATCTTCCAAGAGGTTTCTTTGACTTCAATGACTGTTGAAATTCCTCCACACCAATCCTAATAGATTAACATTTCAACATCCCCTCCCACCTGCCTCTTAATCCAAAAGTGTGTATGTGAGTCCAAGAAGAGAGATAAAATAAAAAAGTGTATGGAAACCAATGGTTGGGTGTGCTCTCTGAAAATATGGTTTAAGGAATATCACAAACCAAATGAGGCAGAAGAACCCAAAGTTTATATTGGTGGTACTTTATTATTTACCACCATCTCTGGAACTAGGCTTGAAGCAGTTCCTTGTACAATTCTGAATCAAGATAAAAGCTAATGCCTTGTCTGAAGTGAAAGTTCTCCATGATTATGGCTTGAATTTGACCACAAATTAATGTAGTATAAATCAAAGTATTCTAAAAGTGGTTGTTTAAGGTAGGCCACCAACCAAAAAAGTGTTCATGGAGCATGAATATGTCTCTAGCTACAACTCTAAATCTAGCTATGGTTGACTTTGGTGCCAGGCTCTAGCAGTTGGATTTGGTTTAGGATGTGATACAAAATTTCTTGATATTTATTTGAAGCTTGTAGATAATAAACAATTCTCACCCTGTAAGATACAAGGTGAGAATATAAATATTTCTCCACTACATAACGTGACAATACTCAATATTAAACTTTGCAGTATGACTGATCTATCTTCTTGGTTGTTGAAGACCATTTCCAAGAATTGATCCATCCAAGGTGAATGTTTTTTCTTGCGTGAGTCTTGCTTCTCTAACATCTATTTAAATGATAAGTATGTTTACCACAATTCTCATAAGGGCGGAGATAAAAATGTTGATATTTCACATGGCCAACCTAAACATAAGGTTGACATCTAATGATTTGAAGTGGTTGCAAAAGTGGATGTGGAGAAGATGGATGAGTTGTACCAAAGGAACCCAACACTCTAAAAATTGATGGGTTTAGAGTAGTATGGATTGTGAAAGGAAACAACATTGTCATATCCAAGAGTAGTTTTGTTCTTGTTGCTAATAATATTTTTGCAAGGTATGATGATGGGCTTGGGAAGTGCAATTTGAACCTTTTCATATTCATGCAAATCTACTCTTGAAGTGGGCACTTGATGGGAATCAACCTAAACCTCACTAATTTTATCAATTTCTTATTGTCGATGGGAGTCTATCTCAAAATCAAAAAGAGAATTGTTATAAAAAAGAACCAATTTAGAATGATGACTCATCTATTGTATTTCAACTGAATGGACCTAAGATTCAAGATGCAAAAACTCAATCTTGTATTGCGCAACTTGTAAACGTGCTTGAATATTGGAGAGAGTGGCTTTGTTGATTTTCACTATGTTATGAATAGTAGGCAACATTAGAGTGCTCAATAACTCAAACAAATCATCAATTATGGCCATTTTTTCAACAAATCAAGCTCAACAAATAAAGGGTGTCATTTCAACCAAAAATGTAATTGTAAGCATACAAAATATAGAATCAATTCAACGTTAAAGATACAAGATGATTATGAAAATTGTATAATGCACCTTTGTCTCCCATTACTCTAATAACAATAGCTTTTTGAGTTTTAAAATGGAATCTTCTCAGCAATTTGATCCTCCTACATGCATTTAGCATCCACAATCAACATGCTAAAAGGTTTCTTCCCATATAGAAGAACACAACTCAATATTCCATAAATGCCTCAAAATAATTTTCATCTTCTCATCCCAAGTCCAAGTCCTCTATGAGGGAAGAAAAATTTCCAAGCAAGTTGTAATATGCTTACAAATAGGCCTTTCATAGGATAGTTATATTTTAAAACTAATGGCGATCTTGCAGACATAAACATGCATGATGATGCTTTCAAAAGATAATGGTGATTTGTGGAAACAACAATGTTTTTTTAGTGTATCCACACTTCTTTATGGCCCACTCATTCTCAATATGACTAGAGAAAAGAAATTAAAATTTCAATCATACAAAACTTAAAATACAATGCAAGTGGTATAAAATAAGAATGTGCACCCTATGGTATATAATACTACAAAGTGACAATAAAATGAGAAAGTAGTGTTGGACATATGCCAAAGACTATTCTTTTAATAATGACTGCAACAAAAGAACAATTGAGTTTCTTGCATATCTAAATACTTTTTCTTGCTCATAAAAAACAATTGATCTTCAATAGAGGGACTCGTTAGCCAGGTGAAGGAGATTAACATAATTCTACAAAGAATTTATAGATTCACTCATAAATGGAGATATTACAAGATTCAAGCAAATGTGAATGAAGCAGAATCAAACCCTAGAAATGCATACCGCAGATGGGTGAGATAATGTCCTTCGTGCTTACAACCCTTAGGAGGGTACTTAGAGGTCTCTACAATGACCTTGTTTAGAACCTTTTTTGGCTCCCTCATTCAACCCATGATGAGATGGTCATGCTCTCCTTGAAATGCAACATTTAAGAACTTGAGCCAAATTCAATTGAATTCACATAATTGAATTGCAAGTAAGTGCACAAATCAACTATAACATTTGAGCTTGGTTGTGCAAGTCATCTTCAGGTATGTCCACATAGATGGATACACTTGATTTTCATATTACTAGAATTCAAAAAGAAAGGTGGAGAAAAGGAACAGGAAATCACATCACTTTCATCCATAAATTTTGATGCAAATTTGTATGGTGGATTTAATAGGTTCAGGGGTTACAAACACTCCATTCCAGTGAACAAGGAGTTATTAGTAGCCTTGCAATATATATGATCCTTACAAATCTAGGACATTTCATAAGGTTCCTTGTGATAATACCTTCTTTCAGGTGCTTCCAAAATCTACTTATAGTCCAGATTGTTCCTTGTGATAGTACTTTCTTTCAAGTGCTTCCAGAATCTCACGACAATCTAGATTTTTAATATGTGTACCAGTATGGGGATTATTCTTTCACCTTTGGGTTCTCATGTTAGATACCTTTACTCTTGAAACTATAACGAACCTCGTGAAGAAGATCAAGAACCTTCCCATTCATCATCTTTCATTTTGATGAATACACGAAAATGAAGATGGAGGGTTCACACAAAGGGGTGGTCTTGTCAGCATAATTCCATAGTTAACATAGGGAGTGATTGAATCTAGACACAATGCAGTGGGATGTTATGTCAACTCTATGAAGTTTAATCTTAGATATAAGAAATTTCATAGCCAAATAAGAACTATTGGCATACACCAAGGTGCTCTAGGAAATTCCTTGTGGATATGATCAATACCAAAACCAATAAAATGTGTAAGGATATGTAGAATTCACAAATCATGAAACCACTCTGATATCATAGGTTTGAGAGATGGGTTGTAGAGAAATATTGATATTGCCCTAGTAGAGGTTTCGAAAAGTGTAGACATGAAGAGGTAATGTAACGAACCTCTCACAAATGCACAAACAAAATAAAAACATAGACTAAGGAGAATTGTAGAGAAGAAAAGTAGAGTGCATGATTACCAAAAATGGAGGCTTGCATATTTCAAGGGTCAGGCATATGGCAAAGAACAACCACGAATGAAATGAGTTACACTAGGTTTGACAAGCTCAGAGTGTTAGAGGCATTTTAAAACAAGTCAACTTTGATACCATGTTAAAACCACACTAGGTAGAATTAATATCAATGTGTGATTGCTTTTGTTATCACCTAAAAAGTGATCACCTAGCCATTTTCACTAGGATGATCAAAATACACCATGTAGTATGGGTTTTACACATAAAACCCACTTTCACGAAGGAAAATAATTTAGAGAACTACTTTTTCTAAATTATTTCTATTTATCCACTTGAAAATAACTCGAAAATTCATTTATTTAATTTCATGTTATTTTCATATTTACTCATGTAGTGAAAATAATTAAAAATGTTTTTTTCTCATCCATAGGAATACTTAAATAAATCATTATTTATTTATTATTCCTTAATCATTACACATCTCTCCTATGAAATAATTATTAAATAATTATTTAATAATTATTTCTAAATCACTTTGACCATATCTTCTTAAAGTAATTAATAAATAAATTTTTATTTGTTAATTACTTTAACCATTTTTCTTTATTAACTCAATAAATCATTATTTTTTGAGTTAGTCCACTAAATAAATATTTTTTGACCATTTCAAGAATCTTTTCCTCTCTTAAATATAATAAAATATTCCTAACAACTAGATCTTGGTTTGGTCTAATATATTTTTATTATTTCTCTAGATCTACATCTATCCTAACATCTTATTATAAATGGAGAGGTTCCTCAAAATCCACACATGACCATTTCATCATCGTCACTATCCTCCTAAATCATTCAAGCTCCCACTTTGATTTCATCCATTCACTCTTCATTTTTCTTTTTGATCACAACAACCAACGAGAGAGAGACCCACTGTTGAAGCATAGGGAATAGAAGAACCCATACCACCAAGGGGGATGCTTTAGAACCAAGTCTAGATTCTTCTGCAACAAATCTGAAGAACATTATCAACTTTCATTTTATTCCATGGTTGTTAGGGATATTTGTCACCAATAGATAAAGTGGATAGTTTTGGTACACCTAGAAATTTTCATACTAACAACATTATATTCACAAGATGTACATACTAATACATAGTTTTATGACCCTTGGTTTTCGTCTTCCAAGAGGTTCCTTGGACCTCAATGGCTATTGGAATTCCTCCACACCAACCCTAATGGATTAGATATATAACATTCATATATAAATTTCATGATTCATACCTCTTATTTGGGTTGATGTCACCTTTTTTCTTCTATTTAGGCATGCCTAATAGCCATAGAAATAAATTCCCTATTCTAAGTCTAGCCTTTATTTGAAGATATTTGATCCTTTGTGATTAAGTATCCTTTTAAGATATTTTATTGGCCTACTATATGACATTGAATACATTATCATTTCATATCTTTCAAAACACAACATATAACCATCTTATTCTTGGTCTAGTCACAGAGTATTTGAACCTGAATAAGAACATCTAGGCCATCTTAGGCCTTGTTGGTACTCTATTCAATATTATAGACATTTACTCATCACCTTGAGCTATTGCAGTAAAATATACTTTAGGTAGTTTAGGGAAGCATTACCTATGGCCTAATTCCACTAAATAGAAGGAGAAAGGATGATGAGATGATAGTGGAAACCCTTTTTCTTCTTTCCATAAGGTATGGCCCTACCCATTAAGGCTTTGCAACGAGGATACTAAATTTTGCATTAACTTTTCTGGCATCAATTCTAGAGAGGAGTTGAGTCCACCTCCTTGTAATTCAAACATTACGCTTCAATAAATTTTGATGAGACTATCCCAAATTCTATGTTAAAACCTCTCATTTCGTGACTCTTATAACTAAATCCCTTTTGTTATCCCCTAGCAGTAGGTTAAAAGGATCCATTACTCCTAGAAAGAGGAGAACTAATCATAAAACCATTGCCTTTTCATATTCCCATATAATTTCACCTTGCTCTATAATTAAGAACCTCTTTGGTAGTTATTCCACTTCAAATACAATGGCGAGGCCATGTTTAATGTCACATTCAAACCCTTATATGTGAGTGGCTCCCTGGATTCTCCTCATAAATTCCTTGAAAAATATAAATAATGGTTGTCCAATTTCAATGGGGCTTATGCAATCATGGCTGAAAAACATATGCATGAATTTTGGTAGGTTGTTGGTGCAATACTAATAGAAGAAGAGGATATAGTCATGATGTTTTTGACCTTATATTGATAAGGAATTGCTAGGGATTGGTACCTATATTTTTCTACAATAATCCTTAAGAACTGGGACCAAATCCATGAAGCATTAAAAAAAATATGGGCCACCATAAAGGAAGGCATGCAACTCTTGGATAAGTTCTAGGGAGCTAAGAAAAATGACAATGAAAGTGTTAAGATATTCACCTATAGGTTTGATAAATTGCTTAGAGAAGTTACCGATCTATATAAACCTATTGAGAAGAATATATTTGACTTATATATATAGGCCTTAAAGAATAAGGACCTTGAAAACCTTTCTCAAGCTAAATGTTTTGTTGTTACTAGTGAAAAAAATATAACATATAATATTGATATGCCCTCATATCCTAGGGCCAATGTAAAAGTCAAGTATAAGCCAAGTCCCCAAATTGATCCCACCGTGGAAAAGTTTCCTCAAAAGTTTTATAATATTACCAATGAATTGATGCAAGGTTAGATGGCCATGATGAACAAATTGAAAATACTAGTTAGGGAAAGAGGGTCTTGTCAAAGCTATCCTCTTGGGCCCTATTTCAATAATGATAGAGCTCCTAAGAGAAATCACAATAGTGGCAAGAATAATGCTCAACAGATTGTGCCTAACACTATTTCCCTATGAAAATGGTTAATCAAAGTGATTTACCTATTGTCAAACTTACAATGAGTCACATAGTGAGAAGGAGTGTCCCTATAATCAAATTGAAGAGGTGGATAGTTCAAAGCACTTGAATCTGATTAATGATCTTGCTCCTTTCATTAATTTTTTAATAAATCCTTATCCCTTTCTCAACAACAACATGAAGACTCCATTGAAGAACCTAATGAAGGAAATGTTAAGCCTATTAATTTTGTTCAAGCTAGGGGTAGATTCAAAGGGTTGCATGATACTAGAAAGAATAATAAGCCAAATCACCCAAAAGCGGGTAGTAATAGTAGCCTTGTTCCTCATAGAAGTGTTAAAGCATGTTTTTTTATAGTATGACCTATCCTAATACTAATTTTCCCAGTGCTATAATAGAATCTCATTAGATGATTATTTGGGAAATAAATTATCCAAGGTAAATGTTCTTGTTTTTCTCTTGGAGATTGCAAAATTTGAACCCTAGAAAAGTCAAGTTAAGAAAATCCTCAACCTAGATGGAGAGTTCAAGAAAACTAATGCTATATTATAGAACATGTATAATGACTAAATATGGGGAGGGCATGCACCTTTATTGTTGTACCTAGTAATCAATAACCTTATTTCCATAATTGTATGTTTGACTCATGGATCAATGTTGTGCCTTTAAGGGCCATGGATCAATTAGAAATGAAAATTACTAGGCCTTACAAGAATGTGCGTGGTTTGATTTGAAGTCTATACTTGTGCATGTTTTAATCGAGAATGTTAAGGTCTCTTTGGATGCTAACAAAGACATATATGTATTAATGGAAATTATGGAAATTGATGTTTTTGATGCATGGGGCATGCTCTTCTCAAGAAAATAGTCAAAATATATTGGTGGGAAGATACAAATGGATATATCATATGCTACAATACCCACCATTTATGGGAAATCATTCATTCTATATCGAGAAATACACATCACTAATCATGTGGAAGACATTTATTCATTTTATTTCCTGAAGCATCATGGTAATATCAAGCATAACCCACCTCCAATAAAATTATAAGTCAATTGGAAGCACTTTGAAACAAATTTTCTTGAAATACCTAAGGTGGTTGAGTAAGTTGGAGGAAATGTGTGTCAATTCATTTCAATTCCTTCCTCCAAAAATAAAAGACAAACATACCAAAACAATAAAAATAAGAAATGGGTTCAAAAGCAAGTAAATAATTTTCAGATCATAGATCCAGTACTTGTGGGTGATAATCTTGTTCATTTAAGGTTCATGGTAAAGTAGGGATAGATTAATTTTACATAGAAGACCTTTATGGTGAGCCCTTGTCATCCCCTGTGGAAGGAAAGTGCCTCACTTCTTTTAGTGGAACCTGATGTATTCATGATTAGATAGGTTGATTGCATTTGTGTGCCTTGCATTATTGTGTGTTCACCCTACTTTTGATATTGTTCATGCTTATGTGTATGCATATTTTTTATAATATCAAGCAAAATTTTAGCTAATATACTAATTATTTAAGTATTAATTATCCTATATCACAATGGTGATGCTCAAATCCTTGCTCAATCGTTATCAACAATTTTCTATGAGTGTACATGTTATAAGTCTATGAATCACCAAGGATTGTTGAAGTTCGCATACACTCCTCATTTGAGCACATGGATAACGAACTACATGGTGAGAACATGTCCCCAACTTGGAGCCAGATGTTACCCATGAAAAAGTGGGTAACTCATATGGTGAGCACATGTCTTTGACTTAGAGCCAAATGTTACCCATCGAAAATTTTGTTACCCATAGTAGAAAAATTGTCTCCTCCTTGCATAGCCAACCAACCAAGAGCCCTACATGATTAGTAAATAACGATATGCTAGGATCCTCCACTTATTTCTTTGTTTGTATTTATCTCTCCCATTCAAAATTCCTTCTTGAAGGAAGGCGAGGCCATCCATTAGAAGGCACGTTAACTATATTGTAATCATGTGCATTTACTTAATTTTATGGGAGTACTAGTATGGATTTGGGAAAAACTAGATGATTGAACAATCTTTGACTGCATTCTTGTTCCCTCACTTCACTTGGGAGATTATTCTTTGACTCTAGTCTAGTGGGACCTCCTCTGAGGCCTTAGATTTTTAGTAAGGGCACTATTGGGGAGGCTTTGATTGAAATAACATGTCTAAGATATTATATACTTACCACTTTCCATATTTTCCATTACTTCATCTCCATTCTTTGGGTTAGTGGTCATTGGTCATGGGGGTTGGCACCCTCCCATCCTCATCCTTGAGTCTGGGTCAAAGAAATTTTCCTTGGAGATGATGTAGCTAAAATGAAGATGAAAGAATAACAAATCCATAATGAAAGAAAAATATAAAATTAAAAATATGGTTGGGACATCTGATTAACATGTGAGAAAAATATTAGCATAAGGTCTACCCCCCTCATATGCATCACCTAGTTCCTTGAGCACATGAGTGCTCCATTTATAAAAGGAAATATTTCATTGTACTGACCATGATTAGCAATAAATTTAATCATCATTAAGGGGTATTAAATGCTAAATCTAAAAAAAAAAAAAAAAAATCTCGTGTTCCTAAGCTATGCACCCAAATCAAAGCCAATCATAAAGAAGTAAAAGGCACTCTAGAGGGGTGGAAAAAGTAGTGATTGAAAAAGGTAACTCATGCCTCCATGGCTACTCCCTCCTTACATCTATACACTTAGGATGTTAATCCATTAGTTGGTCACTTGGCTATGTCACCCTATCTTAAAATCATTCCTATTCTGCTTCCGCCATTCTCAAACGCAATTATGGATTGATGGGCTAAATTAGGACCTTTCACTCCCCCATGGGGACTAGGAACACATAATAGGGTTATCCATACAACCATATATATCATAAGGACGTAACATGTTTACAAGACTTGATCTAGTTCAACATTTGAAGGTGAGCTTTGTGTGAAGTGTTATTATGACCCCAACATTATATATGGTACACTATGATGAAAATATGGTTATTTTACCTAATTATTATTTATTTTCACTTGATATTGAGAGGGTTTTATTAGGTGGTTTCATAAAAAAAAATGCCTCTTGATATAATGCTCCTATTTCTTAGAATCGTTCCATAGGCCTTGGAGAGAATATATGACCTTGGGCTACTTGATTACCCTGCATGACACTTGACACTCTAAGGTACCCCTAGATGTAGGAATGTTGAGCCCATGAAGCTTGGTGTTGGATATAATGATTATGGTCCTAGTGAACTTACGATGCCCCTAAGTTGGCATTAAAATTGTTTGATGGTATAGGGGAGGACTTGAAATCATTTTTGAGCCTTAGCTCTTGAGTGAGAGAGTGCCGCATGACCCATCTTTCCCTTTATAGGTGACATCAGGCACCATGGATATGAAATCCTGGGAGGGAGGCACTTTGGAGGCATGGCCATGATATATGAGCTACATCTTGGAGTATGGATCACTCATTAGCCCACATGACACTTATGGAATTTAGATATCATTTGGAGGATGAATTAATAGTGGGGAGTTATTTTTCCAACATGTGTGGGAATTTATGGCATATTTTATTATGTTTTTGAGCTATGAAGTTGTCTTGTAACCTCTATCTTGTGGAACACTTAAGTAAAATTATAATTAGGTATTTAGTTCTAAATTTTCAATTAAAATGAGGGAGTTTGGTCTCATATATATAGATACTCCTCCACTTATTTTCATTTCATCATCACTCATTACATTCTTTTTAGGGAAATATTTGATCTTCTATTAGTGCTACTTTCTTGTGGATGTGATTTTTTCAAACAGAGGTTATTCTGGGATTGAAAGAAGTGCCCTTTGTGGATAATTTTGTAAGTTTAATGTTTTATCATTGATATTTTGCATATTCAATGTTTAAAGTAGGATTTCCATTGTGCAATGACTAAATTATTAATTACTATTGGAATCTTGCTATAATTTTGCTTGTAACATTGATCTCTTAAAGGCCTATAGGGAAACTCTGAATATGTGTAGAAGATCTACTATGTAGGTTAACCCGATAATGCAATATAAATCAAAGCATAATACTATAACCTAATTCTACTATCAATTTGCGGAAGCTTAAAGATCGAGTTGAACAATATAACCAGAAGAAGAAGAATCAATGCACAATACACATGAAAATACTTTTGGGAAAGCCTCAGCTAAAAACCCCACTATCTGTATTATCATACAAGGTGGAAATACATCAGAATTATACAAAGCCTTAGCTCTCACAGCTAGCCAGCTCTCAGTACAATCCTTGCAGATGCTCACAGGTAATCCTGGCTTCTCACAAGCCTTCCTCTCTACCCTCCAAGCTCCTATTTCCTTGTGTTGTTCCTTTGGGATGATCTCCTTCAACCAAGTGGAAAAACTCGATTTACCAAGTGGATGATCTCCTGATCTTACACACTGTCAGCACTGTGCAATCCTCAAAGAAATGATTCCTTACTACATGCATGAGCTTTCTTTATAAGAAAACACATGAAAATGATAGCACATTGTCCTTGAATTTAATCTCAACTGGGTCTTTCTCATAATATACATGCATGAGTTTCTGATGACGGAATATTCAATTGACTGGAGTACACTAGTTGAGTGCATGCATGCATCAACTGACTATTAACTCTCTATTAGTTCCTCAAACAGTTTGGAACTAATTTAACTAGACTTAACTCAATAAACTAAGTTAACTAATTACAACTCAAATATAACTCAATCTTATCTCCTTAATTTAAGGCTTATCTCCATAATTTAAGGGACAACCCTTGCATGACTTCAGAAAGACTTCTAACTTGAATTTCTCCAACTAATTAAGTCAAAATAACTTAATTAATTATTTCCAAGTAGCTGTTAAGACTAAATTCAATTTTTATTCACAATTTAATTCAAGGACAAATTAAATTGGAATATTCTTGTTGCCACATTTCAACATTCCCTCTCAACAAGAAAGGGATTATATTCCACCTTAATCCTGTCTCTATGGAACTCGAATTTACACTTTGACAATTCCTTTGTCAAAATGTCAGCATCTTGCTCCTTTGTCGAAATATAATACTACAACATGATACTCCCATCATCAGCAGCTTGCTTTACCTTGTAAAGCCAACGGGAACTCATAACTGACTTGTTCTCCGGTCTTGGAACCACGTCCCAAACATTGTTATGAATTATGGAGTCATACTCCTCCACCATAGCATCAACCCAAATCGGCTGCTGCACTACTTCCTCAAAGGAAGATGGCTCAGTCTCAACACATTCCCCAACAAGGGCCATGTATCCAGTGTACCTCTTAGGTGACCTCCTTTGTTTGCGCTGAGAATATGGTGCTCCCACATTCTCTCTCGCATCCTCCAACAATCTGTCAGCTTCTCTTATGCTCTTTTGTCCATCTCTGGAAGACTCTGCTTGAGTGGATGTCTCGAATCCTGAAACCTCTGCATGCGGCTGCTTCACATTAGTCTGAGGCTCCTCCCCCTTAGGAACCAACAGTTCCTCCATAGCCTGTAGTTGGAGCTCCCTCTCAAGGGAAACTCGCATGGCCTTCTGCTCATCAAACTTGAGATCTCTACGAACCACTGTCCTCCGACTGGTAGGAAAGTACACCCGATAATTGTGAGGTGTATCAGTGTACCCCACAAGTTTCTCTAACTCTGCTGTCAGCTCAAGCTTCTTCCGTGCATCCTTTGTCACATGGAAATATGCCGATGAGCCAAAGATCCTGAAGTGATCCACATCTGGTCTCTTATCAGAGAAAGATTCCTCTGGTGTCTTCATCCCAAGTATGTGACATGGGTCTCTATTTTTCAAATAGATCGTTGTGTTGCATGCCTCAACCCACAAGTGAAGTGGTAGACCTTGGTCATGTAGCATCGCCCATGTTGCCCCTACAATAGTTTTGGTCTTCCTCTCGGCCACCCCATTCTGTTGGGGGTTATGAGGTGCCGTCAAATCTTGTTTAATTCCTTCCACTACAAAGAAGTCCGTAAACTCTTGAGAGACATATTCTCCACCATTGTCGCTTCTCAAGGCCTTGATCTTCTTCCCTGACTCCTTCTCAACCAAAGCTTTGAACTCACAAAACTTTGTGAAGGTTTGGTCCTTCTTCTGCATGAAATAAATCCAGCATTTATGAGAATAATCATCAATGAAAATCACATAATACCTTTGCTTCATTGTGGATGTCGTCAATAATGGTCCACACACATTAGTATGAACTCACTCTAAGATAACCTTTGCTCGACTGTCTCGATCGTGAAAGGAAGACTTGGTGTACTTTCCCAAGGTACAACCTTTGCATGTGTCGACTTGCTCAAGTTTACCTTTCAGAAGTTCTGTAGATATCTGTTGCATTATCTTCAAAACCCCATGATGCAAATGGCCCAACTGCCTATACCACAACTTGCCAATGTCTTAGCTTTGCACCAATTCTGCTTTCGTACTCAATTTTTCATAATCATCTACCTCTAGTTTATAGAGATTCTTCACCTGAATCCCTATCCTCTTGGTTTGACCCGTGGCTATGTGTCTTAGGAATGCCTTTCCTTTACTGAAGACAACATCGTAGCCTTTGTCCTCCAACATCACGAGAGATACCAAGTTCTTCTTCAGTCCAGGCACATATTTCACATCTTTCAAGGTGGTAGGAGCTCCATGCTCCCTCTAAAAAGAAACTGTGCCCAATCCTGAAACACTATACCTTCTGTCGTCACCCATCTCTATGTGCATCTTGAGGTCTTTCTCCTCCAAGTAACTGAATAAACTTTTATCACCCGTCATGTGGAATGATGCTCCATTGTCAAGATACCAGACACAACCCATCATCGATGACACCATGCATGCGATGAGAGTAAATTCCATTTCGAACTGAGAGGCTAATGCCTCACCTTCCGATCCTTCTGAGGATCCCTTCTTGGACTTCCTCGATGGGAAATTAGTCGCATAATGTCCCATCTCATGAAAATTAAAGCATCTCACTTTAGACTTGTCACCCTTCTTCCCTCCATGAGAAGAATTTGATTTGGAATGGGAAGCCTTCCCCTTCCCTTTCCTTGCTTTACTTGCTAAGGCCAGATTTTCTTCATCAGCGTCCTTGGATGAAGAACCATCTCGTGTGCTCCTCCTAATCTCCTCTTGCATGAGATCTGACCACAGTCATTCCCAATCCGACAATTTCTCCCTTCCATTAACAGAGTCCTGGTAGCTATTCCAACTCTTTGGAAGGCCAAGGAGAGCGAGGCTCGCCATATCTTTATTAGCAGTAGTTATTCACACATTTTTTTAGATATGTGGAAATAGTATCGCCCTTCTCCATCTTGATTATTCAAAGCTTATCCTTGAGTGCCAATTTCCTTTGGTCACTACTATTCTGGTAGAGGTCCTTCAATGTCTTCCACATTGAAAATGGAGTATCCTTCCCATGGAGACTCGAGACAATATGGTCTCGAACTCCCTCAAGGATGATCCATCTTGCCTTCACCACACAATTCTTCCACTCAGCCAACTCTTGTGCATTAGTTGAAGTTGGCTTTTGGATTTCTTGATCAATGAATTCCTTCAAGCCATTGTCTTCTAATACAGCCTCCATTCTATCTTTCCATGCTATGTAATTCAAGCTACCTTCCAAGGCATACTCGAGTCTCAAGCCATAGAATGCCATTGGCCAACCTTGAAGTATGATATGAATTCGATTTGCACCTGCAACCCCGAACTTCAAACTTTGAATTCTCTTCTTAGTATACTATTCACAGCTCCGATAAACTTGGCTCTGATACCATGTAGAAAATTTTCTTTGTAGGTTAACCCGATAATGTAATATAAATCAAAGCAGAATACTATAACATACTTCTACTATAAATTTGTGGAAGCTTAAAGATCGAGCTGAACAATATAACTAGAAGAAGAAGAATCAATGCATAATACACATGAAAATACTTTGGGGAAAGCCTCAGCTAAAAACCCCACTATCTGTAATATCATACAAGGTGGAAATACATCAGAATTATACAAAGCCTTAGCTCGCATAGCTAGCCAGCTCTCAGTACAATCCTCACAGATGCTCATAGGAAATCCTGGCTTCTCACAAGCCTTCCTCTCTACCATCCAAGCTCCTATTTCCTTGCGTTGTTCCTTTGGGATGATCTCCTTCAACCAAGTGGATGATCTCCTGATCTTACACACTGTTAGAACTGCACAATCCTCAAGGAAATTATTCCTTACTGAATGCATGAGTTTTCTTTATAAGAAACACATGTAACTGATAATACACCGTCCTTGATTTTAATCTCAACTAGGTCTTTCTCATAATAGACATGCATGAGTTTATGATGAGGGAATCTTTAGTTAACTCGAGTACACTAGTTGAGTGCATGCATGCATCAACTGACTATTAACTCTCTATTAGTTCCTCAAACAGTTTGGAACTAATTTAACTAGACTTAACTCAATAAACTAAGTTAACTAATTACAACTCAAATATAACTCAATCTTATCTCCTTAATTTAAGGCTTATCTCCATAATTTAAGGGACAACCCTTGCATGACTTCAGAAAGACTTCTAACTTGAATTTCTCCAACTAATTAAGTCAAAATAACTTAATTAATTATTTCCAAGTAGCTGTGTTGCCACATTTCAACAATATGCAACCCCTATATTTAGTTTCTCCCCTCACAAGAATAATATTTAGGGTTTTGAAAGTGAATTCCATAGTCATCCTCCCTTACTCCATAAATGTATTTCCATTGAACTTAACCCTATTAGTCTCCATGACAGCCTAGTAGAATAAGGCACTAATTGTTAGTGTGTTGATCATCCACACAATTTATTAAATTTCATCTTCCTCTTCTCTCCTAGACTTCTAGGATAGTTTCTAGGGTTTCTAGGGAAGATTTATGCACAAAAGTGAATTTTATGTGGATGTTTGTTTCTCATAAATTAGAATTTGTATATATAAATTTCAGGGTTGATACCTCCTATTTATCACTGAAGGTAGCTTATTTTTTCTATTTATTCATGCCTAACAACTATAGAAATAAATTCCCTAAGTTAAGTCTAGCTTATTTTGGAAGATCTTCGATCCTTTGTGATTAGGTATCATTTTAAGATATTTTCTTGGCCTTCTATATGAAATTGAATACGTTATCATCACATATCATTCAAACCCTAACTTATATCAACACCAGTCTTGGTCTAGGAATAGAGTATTTCAACCCTACTATAGAACATCTAGATCATCTTATGCCTTGTCGATACTCTATCCAATATTACAGACCTTTACTCATAACCTTGAGTCATAGCATTATAATATCATTTAGGTGATTTAGGGAAGCCTACCTTATGGTATAATTCCACTAAAGATCATGAGAAATGTTGTTGAGGTGATTTTGGAAACCCTTTCTCTTATTAACATAAGCTATGGCCTTGCTCAATGAGGTTTTACATTGGGATTGCTATATCTTGGGACAACATGTCCCATTATTTGATGCCACATTATTGTTTTGTTGACTAGACAAGAGACTCACCCATCAGTTTTAGAGATGAATACATTAATCAATCTACTCAAGTCGTTATGCCCTAACAACTTGTCTAATGTCCCAATCTAAGCACCTCTCATTAATATCATCTATACATGAACCATTTTTCATGAATATTTCTCAAATATAGTATGCCACCTACATCATCCATTCAATTGATATATGTCATGTTTATATCCAAACTAGTATGTGTAGTTTGTCTAGCAATGTTGTGCTCCAACCATCCTTCAACACTAGTCAAACTGAACGTCGACTGACTATCTTGATTTTCAATTTTTCCCATAGGTATACATTTGCTCCATCATATTATTTATGCTCATAAAACTACCCCCTAGGGGGTTTCATATGATAAGATGATCCTGAGTCGATTAACAATGCTTCATGATGTAACTATGTACTTGTTAAAGTTAAATTCACTTCTCCTCCTCCATTCAAATAAATTATCCCTTTAGTCAACTACTGATCAGATCCCTTTCTTTTGTTAGAAATATTAAACTTTCACTCTCTTTTAAAAGTTCCTACTTTACTGCATTTCTAAGGTATTATTTTCAACTCAATCAAAATCTTAGATCTTCCTTTGGAGAATTTACCTTTACCTTTGCCTACTAGTAAACCTCTCACCTAGCATATTTGTTTGATCATTCGATGTTCCTTTTCCTCATCTCCTATAATAATAGACATGCCACCACATTATCAAGAGTCAATGTGGTATTATTACTCTCGATATGTATAATATACTACCCCATGAGTCTAGCAAATAACACAAAATACTGATACATTTTTCTTCTTTTGTAATGGAGTTATCCACACTCAATTATTGATTGGATTTGAAGGTGTTCTATGATAGGATAACCCTCTCTCATCTTCATAAGGTAAATTTTATTTCCAATAAAAAAATTATTCATTAGATATTTCGACTAGTATAAATTTCCCAACTTATCCCATAGTTTCTTGGTAGTGCCTTCCCTTGAGACATTTAACAACACCAAATCTACAAGATAAAGTCAAATCATGCTACTCACTTTTATTTCAATTTTCTACCAATCACCTATCAAAATTATAGTCATGGGTATTATGAGATGCACATCATTCCATTATTCTCGATCTAAGAGGAAATCATCCATATGAAGCTTCCAGAGCTCAAAATTCTAGTCAGTAAACTTATTAACCTCAATTCTTGTATTATTATCCATCCTTATTTAATTGAAATTGTATCTTAATAATTTCAATTAAATATTCTTATCTCATATCTAATCAACAATGCCATTTTTAAATAAACCCACATTAAATATCCTCAATCTTTGATAGTAGATACTTTCCTTAAAAACAAAATTGATACTAGATGTTGGGCTTAAGGAACCTAATTTAAATTTCAAATAGAAAAAGTCCAAATGCAGATACAACTAGAAATCTACCATACTAGAAGCTCAATTAACATGAACCTTTAAAAATCATGAGAGAACTTAAATATTATAAAATAAGCAATGACACACCGTAAATAATTACACAACACACATTGATTTTAACCTAGAAGCCCTTAACTAGGAAAAACATCTAACCTTTGAGCTCCATTGTTCTTATATTCTTGACTAAATATTTTAGCCATTTTACAATGAATCCTCACCTTCTTCCCTACCTAAGACTAATGAATTCATCTTACATTTGTTATCATCTCTTGTGATCAGGTGCTCATGTCCTAAGTGTCGTAAAAATGCTCAAAATTTAAAGTGCTCAGAACTGGTTCAAAGCTAAACGACTGGAAAGTGCTCGTCCTCCCGATTTCGGCGCCACAAACGGTTCGGAAAACGGTCGCCGTATGAGGAAGATATGGCCAAAAGAATATTTTGCCCAAAACATTAGAAATTTGAATTTAAAAAAAAAAAAAAAAAAAAAAAAATTAAAAAAGGAATATTCTGCAGAATATTCCTTGGAATATTCCAGGGAATATTCCTTGGAATATTCCAGGGAATATTCCTTGGAATATTCCAGGGAATATTCCTTGGAATATTCCAGGGAATATTCCCTTTTCAAGGGCCAATCAGAAGCCGCCATGTGGCAGGCTCGGAGGGCGCCACTTGGCCCTGGGTGATGTCAGCAAACCTCATTGGCGCATTTCAAAAATTTGTTTGGGCATCAGCAAGATTTGAACGCACGACCTCCTTTGAGCCAGCCCAACACCTTACCGTTACACCATGGGAGCCAGACATGAAATGTATTGCAAACGAAATTATATTTGAATTAAAAACTGTGTTTGGCGGGAAAACAAAGGAGGCCAGCCCCTAAGGGCCAGCCCCGCCCTCTCATGTGACCATGCCCCCGGAACCGTGGTCTTAGAAACTAAACCGCCTGGCGCGAAATTCAAGGTTAGCCGCCAACCGAAATTTGTGGTCACATGCGCATTTATGAACTGCAGTTACAGCTGGCGGATTATTTGGCGGAGCGCCAAATTTGGCGGTCCCGCCATATTTGGCGGGCTTAACTGGCCGTCACTAAATGTAACTGGGGTTTTGTTAGGCCAAACTGGCAGTCAGGAGTAAATGGCCATAACTTTGGCTAGGAAAGTCGGTTTTGGACGAATTTTTTTTTTTATTTTGGGTATTTTCGACCTTCTGAAGCCATTGGTGCAGGTCTTACAGCCATCAGAGGTCATTTGCATACGTTTTGGAGCCGTGAAAGTTCTAGGAGCCACCAGGGCCCAGTATTGGGAAGATTGTACAGGGTTGCAGGTATCCATTGGAGGTGATCCAATAGTCAATCCTAAAGGATTCAAGTGTTCTGAATCCATTTCTACCATATATTTTTCCTGTAGATGCTTCTATTCAGCTGTATTTTCAATTTGAGCATTTAATAAAAACAAGGACAAGCCCGGTTGGGAGCTTTGGACCCAGCAGACGTAGCCCTGGAGGGGGTGAACTGCTTTATCAACTTCTTTTGCATATGTGGTTGATTTATTTTACAGAACAAATTCATTTTAATGTGTTAAACAGTAAAAGGAAATAACTCTGTTATGCTTGAATGGGTCATGAACAGCTGAAAATTTCATGTGTTTTCTTTCTGCAAGACATGGAAGTCTTTTAAACATGTTTAATTCTGAATTGAATACCTTGCAAACAAATTTCAAGTAGTTTCAAATTCAGATCAAGTTGGTATCAGAGCTCAGGGTTTTTGTGAAAAGATCTTCTAACTATCTTGCAAAGTATTGATGCTTACCAGGTTGAAACTTAAAAGAGGGGAAGGACAGTTGAATAGAGAACGAGAGAATCCTCAATCAAGGAAGACCAGAGAGCCATCACCTCCACCTTCAATTTCACCCTCAAGAGTCTCAGCAGAAGCTTCAAGGATGTCTGAACATGAAGGATAAATTCCTATAGAGACAGATCCAAGAGAAGAAGAAAGAGTCTTCAGAAAGGCTTTCTTGGATCTCACTGAAATGGTGAGGATATTGTACCAAGAAAGAAATGAGAAATTGGCTGGAGAAGGGTCCAAACATCCACATGAAGGAGAGGGCTCTTCAAGAGGTAAGAAGGATGATGATCATTCTAAGAAAGGACATGGAGGAAATGGTGATCCACCACCCCCATCTTCACCTTCTTCCTCTTCATCTTCGTCTTCTTCTGTTCATAAGCATAGATCCTCTGGAAAAAGTCCTTTTTTAAAGCTTGATGTAAAATTCGAATTACCTATGTTTAATGGTGAAGTGAATGCATAAAAGCTTGACAACTGGATTAGGCAGTTGGAAGTTTACTTGAGGATCCAGAATATGCATGATGATGCCACAAAGATTCAGTTGGCTTCTTTGAGAATGGATGGAGCAGCACTGGTCTGGTGGGAGGCCAAGACTAAAGAGGAGATCAAGAAATTTGGTAAGGTTACCTTAACATGGCCTGAATTTCTATTAGCCATTAAAAAACAGTTTTATCCTCTTGCTCACATGCAGAAGGCCATTATGAATTGGCAAAATTTCAGACAACTTAAGGGTCAGAGTGTCCAAGACTACACCCAAGAATTCAGGAGAAGAGCTCTCTTGTTAGGGGTAGATTTACAGACCCAAGAAACCTTGTTGAAATACATTGGTGGCTTGCATAGCTACCTTAGACACACCATCTTAATGTTTAACCCTACTAGCCTGGACGAGGTTTGTGTCCAAGCTACCCATTTAGAGGCAAGGGGAAAAAACACATTTGAAGAGGGTAGAAACAAGCCCCCCAAGGGGAAAAGCAAAGAGAAAACCTCCAAGGGAAAGGGCAAAAAGAATGCATCTGTCAAGCAGGAGAGTGAGAAAGTGATCTGTAAACATTGTTCTAAACCAGGCCATGAGGAGAAAAACTGTTGGAAATTACATCCTGAAAAAATACCTCAATCTAACAAATCCAAAGGGAAACAGAAAACTGCTACTGCTACATCTACACCACAAGATTTAGGGGAAGATTCAGGTGATGAAACCAAAATTGCAGCCATGGGTTTGAAAAAATTGAAGGGAAAAGAAATTGAAACTCAAGCCAGCACTAGTACCTCAAACTGTCATGTACAAGCTCCTAATGAGGAAGAAAGAATTGAACTGTTTCATGTGAGGGTGATTTCAAAACATACTAAGATAAACACACTTTTTGATAGTGGGTCACAAGCAAACCTTATATCAGAGGACTTGGTCAAGCAGCTTAAACTTGAGACCGTTCCACATCCGAAGCCATATCCACTTGGATGGATTTGCAAGGATGCAAATTTACAAGTTTCAAGAAAGTGCACATTGCGCTTTGCAATTACTGCACATTTTATTGACACAGTTGAACTTGATGTGGTACCTTTTGATATAGCAGGAATTGTTTTGGGAAGTCCTTACTTGTTTGACAGGAAAGCTATCTTTCATCGCCATGAAAACAAATATCATCTGTTCAAAGATGGCAAGGAGTTCATTGTTAGAGCTCATCGCAAGAAGACAAATATAGCGATGGTGAATGCAGGACAGGTAAAAAGGCTGGTCAATTCAAGTAAGAATTGTGTTCTTCTTATGATTAAGCCCAAGGTTGATGTGAATCATGAGTCCTTTGAAAATTGTGATCCAAAACTTAAATCAGATCTGTATGATGTAGTTGATGCATATCATGAGATGTTTCAGGAGCCAACAGGTTTGCCTCCTAAGAGGGAGATTCAGCATGAAATCCATTTGCATCCAGATTGTCCTCTTCCAAACATAGGCATGTACTGCATGTCTATTATGGAGAATGCTGAAATAAAGAAGCAAACCAAGGACTTGTTGGACAAGGGTTTCATAAGGCCAAGTACTTCGCCATGTGGGTCACCGATTGTATTGATTCCAAAGAAAGATGGCACTTGGCGTATGTGTGTTGATTTCAGGGCCTTGAACAAGATAACGGTAAAGAATCATTACCCACTCCCAAGGATAGATGATTTGCTAGACCAGCTGAAAGATGCTCGATATTTCACTAAGTTAGACTTGCGTAGTGGATATCATCAAGTAAGAATTGAAGAAAGTGACATTTGGAAGACAGCCTTTAAAACCAAACAAGGACTCTTTGAGTGGCTTGTGATGCCATTTGGTTTGTGCAATGCACCTGCAACTTTCATGCGGGTAATGGATGATGTCTTGCGTCCTTTTCTTGATGATTTCGTTATTGTCTACTTAGATGACATCTTAATTTTCAACAAGTCTAGAGAAGATCATGTCATGCATGTTAAGAAAGTACTTGATGTTTTGAAGAAGAATCAGTTATTTCTTAAAATATCAAAGTGTGAATTTGGAAAGACTTCTTTGGTTTATTTGGGACACATAGTAGGAGGAGGTGCTTTGAGAATTGATCCTGCTAAGATTGAAGCTATTGTGAAATGGCCTACTCCCAAATCCATAACAGAGGTAAGAAGTTTTTTGGGTGCAGCTCAATATTGGAGGAAGTTTATCTCTAACTTCTCTTCTATAGCAGCTCCTATGCATGCAGTGACAAGTGTGAAGCATGCTTTCCAATGGGGAGGCAAGCAGCAAAAAGCTTTCGAATCTTTGAAAGAGAAGATTAGTTCAGCTCCAGTCCTTGCATTACCGGATTTGAGACAGCCATTTGAGATACAAACTGATGCTACTGATTATGCTATGGGTGCAGTTCTTCTACAGCATGGTAAGCCTATTGCTTTTCATTCTGAAACTTTTAATGGTGCTGTTGTAAATTATCCTACATATGATAAGGAGTTGTATGCGTTGGTACAAAGCGTCAAAAAGTGGAAACACTATTTGATGGGCAAAGAAACTGTTATACATACTGACCATCAGCCCTTACAGTACTTGCAATCACAAATCAAGTTACAACAGTCATGACACTTCAGATGGATGGGCTTCTTGCAACAGTTCCATTTGGTAATAAGGTATAAGAAAGGTACTTTGAATAAGGTTGCTGATATGCTTTCAAGGCCTATTATTGGTGCTGTTGCTTTACTTAAGAATGATTCCATTATACATGATAGTTACATAGAACAATATGCACCTGATGATGACTTTAAAGATGTGTATGCTAACTTGAGTAAAGGGAATCATGTAGAGGAAAATGACTATCACATGCATAACAATTTGCTATTTCATTTGGGCAAGTTGTGTATACCACAGGGGGAGAGGATAAATGTCATAAGAGAAGCTCATTCTTCTCTTATTGCTGGTCATTTTGGTGTGAGCAAAACAGTTGCACATCTACAGAGGTATTGCTATTGGCCTCGCACGGTAGATTCTGTTTCAAGGTTCATAAGAGGTTGTTCATTATCTGCTACAAGCAAGCCTAGCAATAGGAAGCTTGGTTTGTATAATCCTTTGCCGGTACCTTCTAGACCATGGGAGAGCATCTCTATGGATTTTGTAGGAGGTTTGCCAAAATCTAGAAAGCAGCATGATTATTTATATGTAGTAGTTGATCGTTTCAGCAAAATGTGTATACTTATGCCTTGTAAGAAAACTATAACTGTTGAACAAACTGCTGAACTATTTTTTCATCATGTATGGATTCACTTTGGTTTGCCTACTTCCATTATTAGTGACAGGGATTCCAGATTTGTGGGGAATTTTTGGTCCAACCTATGGGAGATGATGGACACAAAGTTGAAGAAAAGTACTGCTTTCCATCCGCAAACAGATGGAAAAACCGAAGTTGTGAACAGAACCATTGTGCACCTCTTGAGAGGTTATTGCAGCAAGCATCCCAAGCTTTGGGATGAACATTTACACTACATACAACATGCTTACAACCGTGCCAAGCACTCTTCCACAAACACCTCACCGTTTGAAGCTTGTTTTGGTTACTTGCCAAAATCACCTCTTGATTTCATTCTTGAGAAAGATGTTGCCATTGAGGGACATAGTGATATTGACAAAGCTCGTTCATTCATTGAAAGAATTCAGCAAATACATCAGCAAATTCAAGAACAGCTTGAGAAGAGTCAAGGCAAGTACAAGGAAAGACACGACAAGCATAGAGTCGATCACAAGTTTCAAGAAGGGGATGAGGTATGGCTGTACATTAGTAAGGAAAGGATGCAAGGAGAAGGTAAAAAGCTGAAGCCTATTCGTTATGGTCCATTCAAAATCCTCAAGAAGGTTGGAAATAATGCTTTTCAATTAGATTTTCCTTCCTACATGCAAATGTAATCTGTTGTCAATGAGGAGAACTTACGTTTGTATGAACCTCCTTTGATTGTTGATCATGAAAGTGTTGTTCAGCTGCCATCTATAGAAGATTTCTCGCCAGAATTCTTAGATGAGCTGAAAGAAGATACAATCCTTGACAGAAGGACACGCACTTCAAGAAGGGGCAGTGTAGATTATGTTCGGGTTGGTTTCAAAGGCAGCAAACCGAACAAGGCAAAGTGGATGGAGGTGGACAGAGTGAGGAAGCTGTACCCTCACCTCTTTAACAGGTAGTTGAAGGCTTTTGGGGTCCAAAAGCTTCCCAATGGGGAGGCGTGATCAGGTGCTCATGTCCTAAGTGTCGTAAAAATGCTCAAAATTTAAAGTGCTCAGAACTGGTTCAAAGCTGAATGACTGGAAAGTGCTCGTCCTCCCGATTCTGGCGCCACAAACGGTTTAGAAAACGGTCGCCGTATGAGGAAGATATGGCCAAAAGAATATTTTGCCCAAAACATTAGAAATTTGAATTTAAAAAAAAAATAAAAAATTTAAAAGGAATATTCCCTTTTCAAGGGCCAATCAGAAGCCGCCACGTGGCCCTGGGTGACGTCAGCAAACCTCATTGGCGCATTTCAAAAATTTGTTTGGGCATCAGCAAGATTTGAACACGCGACCTCCTTTGCGCCAGCCCAACACCTTACCGTTACACCATGGGAGCCAGATGTGAAATGTATTGCAAACGAAATTATATTTGAATTGAAAACTTCGTTTGGCGGGAAAACAAAGGAGGCCAGCTCCTAAGGGCCAGCCCCGCCCTCTCATGTGACCATGGCCCCGGAACCGTGGTCTTAGAAACTAAACCGCCTGGCGCGAAATTCAAGGTTAGCCGCCAGCCGAAATTTGTGGTCACATGCGCATTTATGAACTACAGTTAGAGCTGGCGGATTATTTTGCGGAGCGCCAAATTTGGCGGTCCCACCATATTTGGCGGTCCCGCCATATTTGGCGGGCTTAACTGGCCGTCACTAAATGTCACTGGGGTTTTGTTAGGCCAAACTGGCAGTCAGGAGTAAATGGCCATAACTTTGGCTAGGAAAGTCGGTTTTGGACGAATTTTTTTTTGATTTTGGGTATTTTCGACCTTCTGAAGCCATTGGTGTAGGTATTACAGCCATCAGAGGTCATTTGAATACGTTTTGGAGCCGTGAAAGTTCTAGGAGCCACCAGGGCCCAGTATTGGGAAGATTGTACAGGGTTGCAGGTATCCATTGGAGGTGATCCAATAGTCAATCCTGAAGGATTCAAGTGTTTTGAATCCATTTATACCATATATTTCTACTGTAGATGCTTCTATTCAGCTTTATTTTCAATTTGAGCATTTAATAAAAACAAGGACAAGCCCGGTTGGGAGCTTTGGACCCAGCAGACATAGCCCTGGAGGGGGTGAACTGCTTTATCAACTTCTTTTGCATATGTGGTTGATTTATTTTGCAGAACAAATTCATTTTAATGTGTTAAACAGTAAAAGGAAATAACTCTGTTATGCTTGAATGGGTCATGAACAGCTGAAAATTTCATGTGTTTTCTTTCTGCAAGACATGGAAGTCTTTTAAACATGTTTAATTCTGAATTGAATACCTTGCAAACAAATTTCAAGTAGTTTCAAATTCAGATCATCTTGTCTCCCTTACTTCATTCTCTCTTTATAGGCATAGGACAACTATAATTTGAAACATCTCAAATTAGTGAAGGTGACTAAATATTGTTGGATAATATCCCTAGAATCTCTATATTCATAACCACTTTCTTACTATTTTTTATTCCCTTTTGAACACTAGTTAACCATTGATGTAAGTTGGTTGTGCACTTGTGCCCAACTAAGATCCCTTTGATTGTTCTAAATTTCTATTAATTTTTGTTGACTGCTCAATTTCCCATGACTTGACTATTTGAAATAAGAATGTGGAGTGACTCAAATACACAATATAGATAATATTGCCAAAGAATTTGGTAGGAGAGTACCAATTTGATATTAACATGCATAGAAAAGTCAAGAAACTTTGTGAGAGAGGAAAATATGCCAAATCTAAGACTAATATTAACATGCACAACAAAATTAGTTGTGGAGGACCATTTAATAAATATAACAAGTGAAAATAGTGTGTATTGAGGTCATTAACACACACAACATTTTACAAGACCTTTCGCCACTATTTACTACGTGACTGACATTTACAACAAGATATTACTCACATTTGACTAAATTATATATTGGTCTCTCATTTATTTTGGGTACTTTACCTTTTTATTGAATAGTATCAACCTGTGGTTCCTTTAATAGTTTGACAATTTAAAGGTTGCTCATTGTCATTTCAATATATATAAGTATGGTAAGCCAATTGCCATCATTTACTTCAGAGAGTAGGTGTATATTTTATTTTATGTCACATTTTGGGCTCATGGTCCCCTCAATAGTTTGCTTCCTCATTTTAAAGCTTGCTCGTATCTCAGGACAAAGATAAATATAGTACATATGAAGTATAACAGTTGGTCATGGTTATTTGATTTTCCAGTATAAAAGGCTAGAGCAAAACCAAAGCTAATTATAGGAGGGGAAAACCAAGAGATCACAAGATTTCGATAACAGTATTATGAAAAAAAAAAAAAAAAAATTGAAAACAAATCATGTATAACTATTGACGTTTGGAGTGGACACTGCATCCACCATTAAAAAAAATTGATCGAAAACCCTACAATGCTTAAGGAAAATAAATACACTACTCTTCGATGTTCATGTTCACATGAGAAATTGAGCCCCACCATTACAAGATTAAGTGGCATTAGTAGATCGATCATAATATCTTCTCCAATAATAGTTTCTTCCCATCAAAATATTTTGGTATGTCTAGGATGTCCACATTTATTTCAAGCTCCATGTTACCAACTAGTTAGATGTCCAATTTTCTACAAATTCTCATCAAATTTTGAAACATTTCTTCTATTGAAGTTATTGGTGCATGTGGGAATGTGGCCATCTTTCTCAATTACTCTCAGTGAAATTGTTGTTGCATGTGAACAACTTTCTCTATGTCTCCCATTGAAATTGTTATCCATTGGTTCATGAAACAAATTTCCATTGTAGCATCCAAAATCTTGATGGATTTCTCTTTGAAATTCCATGGAATGAAAAAAGTATACAATGATATGGAATGTTGAGCCACAACCTATTCTCTTGGAACTAGAGTGAATTGGTCCCTCCTACCACCCCTTCTCCTAAACTGTTGATGACATATTGGCATGATGGAAAAAATCTTGATATATAGAAACTAGGAATAAGGAAAAAGGATCATCTGAGGATAGAAAACCAAACTTTTTCTCCAGATGAGCAGTGAAAACTACACACTACAAAAGAACCCACAAAAGAGAACCACTCAAATAAATTACCTAGAATCACAGACCTAGAGACCTCTACCCCAACAAGTGCAAATGTGTTATGCAACCAACTCACAAAATAGAAGAAAAGATAGCTCAACAACTTGATAAATAGCCTCTTCGAGGGGGAAACCTCCTTTACATCACATACATGAAAAATTATTGGATTATACAAATGACAAGACATCCTTTGTATATATAGGAGTCTAAGGTGTCACAATATAATTAGAGCCTACATAACAATAATAATGTAAGGGCACAACAATAACAATAGTGGGCTTCTATGGGGCACAACACTAACAATATGGGGGCTACATGGGCACAACAATAACAATAAGGGGGATACACTAGAAATAACAATAAGGGGGATACACTAGAAATAACAATAAAGGGGCTACACAAGTATTATAGAAACCTAACAAAATGGAAAAACCATGAAAAGAGGAAGCCTAAATCTTAGACCCAGAATCACACAAATTGTAAACAAGGGATGGGGGAGGAAATATTTGGGATGAGTGGCAAAGCTAAAAGGCCCATGACTACGAGGAATGATAGAAGCCAAAAGTTAAACAACCTAAACAATGACAGATTCATAACTAAGAATGGAGGGAGAACATACTTCAACTCACCTTTACACAAGGGCTTTCCGTGTAGAAGTGACAAAGAAGAATGTCGACTTGACAGGAGCCACCTTTACCCCAAAAGTAGAGAAAACCTTTTTAGAGTTGAGATTCCTTACTAAAATCCCAATTAATTCCAAACTTCTAACCTAACCAGGTAAATAGAACCTCGTAGGAGAAAAAATCTCAAAATTCTTTCCAAAACATTCAAACCAGTAGTAAAACTAGAAAGGTTACGATACATAGAAACAATAATTCCCATGTATTCCACTACCCAATTCATAATCTACCTAGAACTTAAAATTCACCTCCATAATTATGAAGACATCATTAAATGTACATGCATACAAAATCTTTAACTTGAAAGCTACCAAATTGTAAAACCAATCATCGCTCATCATAAAATCAACCATTAACACCATTGCATACATCCTGAAAATAAACTTAAGTCAAGTGTACAAGTTGCTACATCTCATCCTCTTACTTATTAACATATTAACCTACATATAATATCATTAAGGCCCTTCATAGAAATATTTTATAAATATATTTAAATGCACATGAAATTTTTTAGCTAAAATAAAAATTAACGATTTTTTTTAGAACATATATATTAAATTAATATTTATTAAAAAGAAAGAAATGATAAGTAAAATTTAAAAACAAGAGTCAGTCAATAAAATAAAATAAAAAACAACAACAACAAAAACATTTTTAAAAGGGAAAAAAAATGGACCATGGGAGCAGTATAGGGTTAGTGGGGCAGAAGATATGAAGCAGATCATATCTCCTAGGTTTTGATGGAGCACCATGCTTTGAGGATGACCACCATAAAAATAACATGTATAAATCTGACCCTTTACCATGTTTGACATTGGTATATAGAAATCATGATGAAACTACCACCCAAGGGTATTTCTCTAGTTCAAATTTGAATTAGAATTTGGTTTTATATTGAGATAAAAGTAAAATTGGATGTTGAATGCTGGGGTGCAATGTAATCTCTCCCACTGACATAGACACTCAACATGAATTATTATGCAAATATAGGAAGTTTGTCCTAACAGGCCATGTTCTAATTGACTCATTTGAGCATATCCACCTCCATGACAGTTGTGATCGGAATGAGAATTCTTACTTTGTAAAAAAAGTTTGCACATAAACTATGCATGGGGAAACTCAGCCTGAATATAATCTAAATTTGTATGCTCTACTTAGTCTCATTGTAGTATCCATTGTGCAACTTTCTAGAATTTATACTATTATATTTTTAATGTCTTATGCAATTAAGATTTGTTTCTCAATTAAGATTTGTTTCTCACTCAATTAAGATATCGATGTCAAGGATAACACAATAAAAAAAGGAAATTGTTTCCTTAAACTTCTACGCAACCAAGAGTGTAGTTATCTTGGCCTTTTATTTTAGCAGATATATTCAAATCTGAATAGTTGATAAGTTATGTTGCACATGGGACTTTATACCAACTGCATTAGACAAATGGAGGGTATCTACAATTTTTATCAATGGAAACATTCACTATAATACTAAATTACAGATGCATAAGCTTCTGGGTAATGATAATGGGCCATTAGATAAATTACAGATGCATAAGCTTTTGTATATTAAAAGGTGCTATGGTTTGAGATCTTTGATATTTTGTATTTGTCTTTAAAAGAGAATTTTAAGGCTATATTATAGGCAACAATAACCTTATATGACACGTGTACAAAGTAATACATTTTCAATTTTAAGGTAGTTACTTGAGTGATAATGCCATTAAATACAAGAGATAGTTCTGGTACATTTACATACCGAGTTTGATGACTTGATTTTACAATGAAAATTTTGATTAAACATTTTATTTTAGGATAATTCCCTTTGGGTAAAATTAAAGGAAAATAATAGGTCTATGAAACCATAGATTCTAGGATTCTCAGGTTCAACCAAGAAAGACACTTGTCACCATAATTCATCCCTAAAAATGATTGTGAAGGTGATGTGGAGCTATAGCATTGATAACATTGATGGTTAATGAGGGACAAAGTAATCCAAACAATATAGAGTATTCAATATCCATGGTCCTAAAAGTAAAAGTTTATACGTGCCGGGCAAACCACTTCCAAAGGACTTGATATATTATCTAGCATATGATCCAGAATATAAAAGATATATGTGCAATTCGAATATGAGAAATTGCAATGTTTTTGTATGAAATAAGTCAAATCATGGAGTGCCAGACACTGTAGACCATGGCAAGTATAGTTATTTTAACTATTCATGAAAATGCAAGATTGGAAGCAAGTGTTTTATCCATGGATCCCTTTAAAAATGTTGTTTACCACCAGTTGATCTTCCAAGCTTCAATATTGGTTAATCATCAAAACGGTTGGTTATTCCAGATTTACAATGCAGGTTCTAAAGTATCCATGTTTGAGGGATTTCAAGAGAAATTTCAAAGGCTTAAGACACTTCATGGATGTGTCATATCATGGTCAAATTGTTGTTGTTATTGGTTTGAAACTAGAAACTCTATTATTTGTGGAAAAAGTTCTAAGAATTCCTTTGGAGAATTTAAAAAACATTAGCCACCAAAGTAAAAGGGAAGGTAACTTATTCTATTGAAGTTTGAGATGAGTGGCCTACTAACCATATCCACTTTAAATATATTTCCCTTGGGGTCATATAACCTGCTAATTGGCATGGATTGGTTGGAAGCACATAGGGAAAAGTTGGATTATTATAACAAAACATTAGAATGCAAGGAAAATGAAAGAGAACAAAGGTTGCTACAAACACTTGATATATGATCTAGCATGTGATCCAAAATATAAATGGTAGTCATGTAATTAAAATATGAGCAATTGCTATTTTTTTGTATGAAGGAATTATACATCAAATTATGAAGGGCTAGATATTGTATACCATGGCAAGTATAATTATTTCTACTAAAAACCAAAGTAACACGTCCTTGCATGTTTTTTGCATTCCTATATTCAACTTGATCTATGCTATTGATTTCCTGTGGATAGTGAACCTTGTGTGCTTGTTTGGGTTTCTACATAAGATAGGAAAACTAATAAAAAAATCCTAAATCCCAAAATAAACATGTCAATGTCTCCTAAATCCTATGTGTGTTTCTAGATTAAGAATCCATGTAAGCCTTGGTACTCATCCATGAATTGCATCAAGGGACTTTTTGGTTTGAGATTTTTAGTGGACAATCGGATAGATATAATCTCAGTTGGATTATCGTTACATCAATTACAGTTTCGAATGTTATGCAACCAACTCATAGAACAAAAGAAAAGATAGATCAACGACTTAAAAATTGTCCTCGTCGAGGGGGAAACCTCCTGTACATTACATAAATGAACAATTTTTGGATGATACAAATGATAAGACCTCCTTCGTATATATAGGAGTCAGGGGTCACAATATAATCAGAGCCTACATAACAATAATAATGGAAGGGAACAACAATAATAATAATGGACTTCTGTCGGGCACAACAATAACAATAGGAGACTACACTAGAAATAACAATAAGGGGTTACACTAGTATTATTTTAGGCACCTAACATGCTCCTCTACTTTAGAAAAGTGATGTCCTCAATGCTTGAGTAGTTTTGAATGTTTTTGTATAAAAATTTCATCCTTCCATGTGGAATCTTCAACGGGTAAGTTCTTCCACTTAATGAGATACTCTGAAATTAATTGATTTCGTATTTTTCGGGTTCTTGTTTCCATGACTGCTTCAAACTCAAATATGATTTTTCTTTCTTCTTCAAGTTCTGGAAACACTGTTTGAACTGGGAGCTTATCACCGATAACCTTTTTTAAGCATGAAACATGGAAAACTGGGTGTACTCAGGAAGATGCCGACAAATCCAATTTGTATACCATAGTACCAATATTTTCCAACACCTTGTAAAGACCTTAGTACTTGGGTGATAATTTATTATTCTTCTTATCTTGATTAAGGGACATTTATTTGTATGGTTATAGCTGTAAAAATATCCAATCACCTACATCAAAACTTCTTTCATTGCAATGTTGATTTTCCTGTTGTTTCATTCGATTATGCGCCAAAGTGAGGTTGTCCTTTAAGAGTTGGAGAACTTGTTGTTGATTCTCGATGTGATCTTCCACTACTTGAACCTTCGAATTTTCTCTTAAAGATGTTGTGATGGATGGTGGATAATATTCATAGAGTGCCATAAATGGGGTCATTTTTGTTGCAGTATGGAAGGAAATGTTATACCACCATTCAACTAGAGGTAACCACTTAACCCCTTGTGTTTCCTTATCAGATACAACGCAACGAAGATATCTTCAAAACATTGTTCACTATCTCAGTTTTCCTATTACATTGAGGATGATAAGATGAGCTATGAGCTAATTGAGTACCAAGACAAGAAAATAATTTTGTCCAAAAATTTCCAGTGAGAATGGTATCTCTGTCACTTACAATAATATTTGGGTTTCCATGTAGCTTTTGAATTATTTCCATAAATGCAGTAGCAATTGTACTAGCTTTAAAAGGATGAGATAATGCACAAAAGTGTGCATACCTGGTAAGTATATCAACTACCACCATGATG
The DNA here is from genome assembly GCA_031772625.1 of Pinus tabuliformis. NCBI lineage: Eukaryota > Viridiplantae > Streptophyta > Pinopsida > Pinales > Pinaceae > Pinus > Pinus tabuliformis. The sequence goes on along the minus strand of CM062811.1, from coordinate 711,860,180 downwards.
ACATCATTTCCTTCAGACTTGGGTAAACCTGTGATAAAATCCATTGAGACATCCTCCCAACGTTGACTTGGAATGGCTAAAGGTTATAATAGACATGGGGTCTTAATCGTCTCAAATTGTTTTTGTTGGCAAACCAAACGTTCAGCCGCAAACTTTTCAATATCAAATTTAAGGCCATCGCAAAAAAAAACATTCTTAACCCTGTGATAAGTTTTTAAAAAGCCTGAGTGACTTTATAAAGGGGAGGTGTATAATTCCACAAGAATCTTTTATTTGAGTTGGGAATTATTACAAATATATATAAGCAATCTTTTTACCATAATGAATCATTTTTCCAGCTAAATGTATCAAATGTACTGGGATCTTGTTGCAGCATTTGAATGAGTGTTCATACATCTTCGTCATTCTTCCATTCTGATGCAGGAGCATCCGAGTGAAGAGGCGACAACTCAAAAATGTTTTTATTTTATTTTATTTTATGTTGTTGGATAGAGAGGAAAACACTTTGAGTTTCTATTTCATTTTGTTTCATTTAAAATTAAGGCTAACTCAGCCATTGTTAGTTTTTAAAATTAGGCAAACAGATCAAGATAGGATTAGTTAGGAACTTGTTTGAAGAAACTGGTAAACAACTGAAAAGTAACTGAGGAACAGTTCCTCAACTGTAAAGAAACTGCTAATAATGCATTGAAAAGGAAAAATCAGAGAGGATGGAAGGGCTGCCATCCAGAGAGGAGAGAGAGCCCAGAAGTTGTAATTCACAATTATTTGAATTTCTATAGTAGCAAACAATTCAAAATCTATCATTAAGGAAGTAGATTAATTTTTATTATATTCCCTGTGCTTAGATGTTTCAGGCATCAAAATGAAAGCAAGACAGTGAAACCATTTATTCAAAAGATCTGAATAAGCATCGACAAGCATTTGTAATAGGAAGCATTTCAAAACCGAGAACCAAACAGAGGTACACCAGCATATATATTTATTTTTTTCTCAACAAAACAAAACCCAGGTACTATTATATTCAGCATTTAAAATCATTTCCTGTACATTGCATTTTCATTTTCCATTCAACAAAATTCATTGTACAAATTCTATAACCTAGAAATCATGGAGGGTTCCAAACCCACGCAAACCAACAAAATTACAGTCCACAGGCTAGGCCCAAATCAAACAGCGAGGGCATGAACACCTTGGAGACCACATACAAACACAAAGGAACCAAAACCCCAAGGGCATAACCGAACACAGACAAGAGCAAGCGACAGAGCAAGTATCGATAGAACAAGCAACAAAGTAAGCAAGAAATCGCAACAACCACGGAAAGACCCTACCTGGGTTTTCCCTAAGCCCGCGAACAATCCCCAGGTTGAAGCTATGGAGCAGCATTCCCCTGGAAGGGCCTGCACACCACCACAGAGCAAGGCAGTGGTTAGTTGGAGCCACAAAACCAAAACAACAATGAATAGCCAACTGGAAGAGGAACGAAGGTTTTTCTTACCTAGAGGACAAACGAGTCTGTGATGGAGGATGAGAGCTGAGACCCGCAACAGAGGGTTTCAACCAGTAGAAGAGCCATGGATGCATTCTGCTTGCTCACCAAGGAGCCATAGCATTAGAACCTCAAAAACAAGGAGTGAAATTGAAATTGGAAAGAGAAGTTTACCTAAAAGCGAGTGCGCAAAGTCGTCCTGTGCAGCATCTAGGCAAGACCCTGTGATTGCAAAGCCAAACCATCACCAGACCAAACATCAACACACAAATCACCACAAACAGAGCAAAGATGAAGCTTGAACCAAATGACAGAGACAAATCAACTTGCGGGAGGAAGAAGACCTAAAACCCTCCAAAAACTAGAGCAGTGAATCACTACAGAGAACGAGCAGAGGCACAGCATCAACAGACTATAGAGAACGAGTAGAGGCACAGCACCAACAAACCACGGAGAAATAGCAACGCATAGTAAACCACCATATGGGACAAGCAAGGCACGAAACCTACCGACCATCGCAAATACCAGGTGAAAGCATTGAGCACCCACAGAGCCAAACCATCGCAAAGGATAAATGACTTCCAAACACCCTTGGCAAAAGTGATAACCCATAGTCGCAAGCCCGAGGTCAGTACAGAGGGCGGACAACAAACAATAAACCGCATTAAAGTCATACACCAAAACCCTGCCACCAAACTTAATTCGAAACCGAAAGAATTAAACAGTCACAGCTACGTGTCCCTCCTCGAGATCGCCACCAATTTTTGGTATCAGAGTAGATTGTTCCTTTCTCTCAGTAAAGATGGAGGTAGGAAGAAGGGGTCAAGGAAGAGCCATCAGAAGAGTAGTAGATGAAGGGTTACGAGAAGAAATTAGGAATTTAACTGCATATTTGGCAGCAGTGCAAGTAGGAAGGCATAGAGATCTGGAAGGTGGGGATGACAGTGAGGAGGAAAACATAGCCACAATGGATGGGTCAGATGACGAAGGACCAGAAATTAAAATATTGAGGTCAGTTTTGTTGGCTAGCAGCAAGCCAAGACCGAAGCTCTCTAATTATGATGGCAGTTTGTCCACAGAGGCATTGTTAGACTGGATAAGTGAACTAGATAAATATTTCGAGTATGAAGAAATCAGCAAAGACAAGAGGATCAGGTTTGTTGTCACCAAATTGAAGGGACATGTAGCACTATGGTGGGACATTATACAAGTATAAAGGAGGAAATTAAACAAACCATTGATTAAAAAATGGGATAGGATGGTTGCTAGAATGAAGAGCAAGTTTCTGCCTAAAGATTATTAAATTTCCCTTTATAAAAAAGTACAGAACCTGAAGCAAAGAATGATGACCGTGAAGGAATATAATGAAGAATTTTATAAAGTTAACTTGAGAGTTGGTTATGTTGAAGATACCCCTGAGAAAACAGCGAGGTTTGTAAATGGTCTACGGATGGAGATCCTAGACAAAATTAGTATCCTTTCCCCTAAAACCATAAAGGAAGCTTATCAAAGTGCTTTGAAGGCAGAGGAAAAGATTGCTAGGAAACAAAATGCCAACGGAGGATGTGGTTCTGGTAGAGGTCGGGGACAAACCTTTGGCAGAGGTAGGACTGCCAACAATAATGAAGATGGCAGTAGTTCGAAGACTTCGAGATAGAGTGAAAGGGAAGGTAACACCAAAGGAAAAAGGTCATACCAGTGAGGAAGAGGTAATGGAAGAGGTAGAGGAAATGCCTATCAGTGTTACAAGTGTCACAAGTGGGGACACAGTTCCTTTGAATGTCTTGAAAATGAACAAACTGGGCAGAGAGGAGGATATTTCGCTCAGCCCAATGAAGCGGAACCACCACCACATGAGGTGGAAAATATACCAGAGACTGGGGAAGCCTTGGTGTTGAACAAGGTATTACTAAAACCAGCTAAGGAAGTAGCTGATCAGACATAGAGGAAAGCATTGTTCTGGACTGTGTGCAAGTCACATGGGAAATGCTGCAAATTAATTATAGACAGTGGAAGTACTGATAATCTGGTAGCTACTGAAATGGTGGGAAAATTGGGTTTGAAGAAGTTAAAGCACCCAACTCCATATAGGGTGTCTTGGTTGTAGAAAGGTCACCAACTACTAGTCGATGAGCAGTGTGAAGTAGAGTTTCATATTGGCAAGTACAAGTACAAGGTGACTTGCGATATCATGCCTATGGACGTGTGCCATATTCTGTTGAGCAGACCATGGTAGTATGATAGGAAGATCGTCCATGACAGGGCAAAAAATTGTTACAAGTTTGTTAAAGATGGGATAAAGCATACCCTAGTTCCCATGAAGGAAGAGGATGCTACAGAAACTAGTGGGACAAAGGCATTACTATTAGGCGGAAAAGAGTTTTTGTGACAGATGGAGGATGATGAGGTGAAGTATGTAGTTGTGCGAAGGCCAAAACCAATATTGATCCATACTGAAGTCACTGACTTACCTAAAGAAATACAGAACATGCTGCAAGAATTTAGTGATATTGTGGTAGACGATCTACCGGACAAATTACCACCGAAGCAGAGCATTAGTCACCATATTGATTTTATTCCAGGAGCCAGTTTGCCAAACAAGGCTACCTACCGGATGAGTCCGAAGGATAATGAAGAAATCCAGAAGCAGGTGTAGGAGTTGTTGGATAAAGGACTGATTCAGGAGATTTTAAGCCCTTGTGCAGTTCTGACTGTTTCAGCTCCCAAGAAAGGAGGTGAGTGGCGAATGTGCACAGATTCCCAGGTCATTAACAAGATTACTATCAGGTACAAGTTTCCTTTACCTCGGATGGATGATATGATGGATTGTTTGAGTGGAGAAACATACTTTTCAAAGATAGACTTGAAAAGTGGCTACCACCAAATCAGAATTCAAGAAGGTGACAAGTGGAAGACAACTTTCAAGACTAATGAAGGCTTGTACAAATGGCTAGTTATGCCATTTGGATTGAGAAATGCCCCCAACACATTCATGCGGTTGATGAATGAGATCCTGAAGGAATTCATTGGTAAATTTGTGATTTTATATCTGGATGATATACTTATATTCAGCAAGATGAAGGAAGAGCATTTTCAACACGTGAGGTATGTATTGGAAAAACTACAGCGGAATAAATTACTGATAAATTTGAAGAAATGTTCTTCTTTTAAGAAAGATTTAATTTGTTTGGGAATTGTGATTTCCAAGAATGAACTAAAAATAGATCCGGAAAAGGTTGCAGCCATAATTAGCTGGCCATCTCCCAAAAATTTGTTTGAGGTACAGAGTTTTCATGGATTGGAGAATTTTTATAGGAAATTTATTAAAAATTTAAGTGGGATTTGTGCACCCATGGTGGACACCATTAAGAAGGCAAATCAGCCTTTCCATTGGATAGAAATGGCAAAGAAGAGTTTTCAGCTGCTCAAAAGGAAAATTACTGAAAAACTGATTTTGAGATTACCAGACTTTAACAAACTTTTTCAAGTTCGTTGAGATGCCAGTGGGACAGCCATTAGTGTAGTACTCAGCCAAGAGGACAAGCTAGTAGCCTATTTCAGTGAGAAACTAAATGAAAGTAGGTAGAAGTACACGTCTTATGACAAGGAATTTTATGTAATGGTTCAAGCACTAAAGCATTGGAGACATTATCTGTTGGCCAATGAATTTGTCTTATTTTTAGAAAATTATGCGTTGCAGTATATTACGCAGCAGCATAAGCTGAACCATAAACATGCGAAGTGGGTGGAGAACTTGCAAAGTTTTACGTTTTTGTTGAAACACATCAGCGGTCAAGCCAACAAAGTGGAAGATGCGTTAAGCACGAGGAATTTGATCCTACAGGAAAGTATGATACAAGTATTAGGATTTGAAAATCTTAAGGACTTGTATGAGGCAAATGCAGATTTTAAGGAAGCTTATGAAGCTTGCCAAAATCCATTGTTGAGAGATAACAGTTCATGGTTGGACTATAATATGCAGGAAGGGTTGTTGTTCAAAGGAGGGCAGTTGCGTATTCCAGAATGTTCAATGAGAGAGAACTTAATCTAGGAAAAGCATAATGGAGGTTTAGCTAGGCATTTTTGCATAGACAAGACCTTAGATCAGTTGAGCCACTTTTACTATTGGCCGAAGATGCACAGAGATGTACAGAGGTTTGTGACTAGATGCAAAGTGTGTCAGCTTGCAAAGGGACACAACTAGAACACAGGGTTTTATACACCCTTACCTATTCTGAACAAACCATGGGACTCATTCAATTTAGACTTTGTCTGAGGTCTGTCAAAGACACAACGGGGATTCGATTCCATCATGGTGGTGGTGGATCGTTTCACCAAAATGGCACATTTTATTCCATGCAGGAAAACCAGTGACGCCACACATGTAGCACATTTGTTCTTCACCGAGATCATCAAATTACATGGCTTGCCGAAGTCTATTGTTTTGGACCGAGACATTAAGTTTACAAGACATTTTTGGCAAACCTTATGGAAAGAAATAGACACCAAACTAAAATTTAGCTCAGCTTATCATCTACAGACCGATGGTCAAACCGAAGTGGTGAACTGAAGTCTGGGAAATTTATTGAGGAGTTTGGTTGGAGAAAATTCTCGACAGTGGGATCGCGTGCTTGCACAAGCGGAATTTTCTTATAACAATTCACCCAACAGAAGCACGTGCAGTAGTCCTTTCTAGATCCTATACGAAATGCACCCACGTGGAGTACATGAGTTACGGGATTTGGGATAGTTGGAGCGAAGGAGTGCTAATGGTGAAGATTTTGCAAAGGCAATCAACGATCTTTAAGAACAAGTGAAATTAAAATTTCAAGACAATAGCCAAAGATACAAGAAAAAAGCATATTTGAAAAGGCGGGAGGTACAATTCAACGTAGGAGACCTGGTATAAGCACACCTATGCAAGGAGAGGTTTACTAAAGTGAATACAACAAGTTGAAATGGAAAAAAATTGGGCCTTGCAGGATTCTTCGAAAGTTTTCTGTGAATGCTTATGAATTGCAGTTACCCCTAGGTATTGGAATTTCACCCATTTTCAATGTGGCAGATCTGTATCCCTACATTACGGAAGATGAACAAGATAGTTCGGAAAGACGAACACGGGACACCCAGAATGAGAATGATTCGTGGATTAAACAAATTCCCCCAACGAAGCCTCTACATATCATGATCAAGAAAAAAACCGTTTTCCCAAATTATTCTTGATTTGTTCCTAATTTTTCCCAAATTATTTTACCTTTACATATCATGATCAAGAAAAAATCCGTTTTTAAATGGGGAAATAATGAAAGGGAATCCTTTCAAGCAATCAAACAAGGTATACTTTATCCCCCCCCTTTAATAAATTCCAATTTTTCTGGTCCTTTTATTTTGTATACTTTTTCTTCTGAATTGTCTTATACTGCGATGCTAACACAAATTAACAATCAAAATGTAGAAGCACCTATCTCTTTCTTCAGTCTTAATTTTGAAGGAGCAGAACTCAATTATTTAGAAGTATAGAAGCATGCCTTTGCAGTCTTCAAGTCTATCAAACATTTTATACCTTTTTTACTAAAATCTCATATAAAAGTTATTGTTCCATTCTCAGCAGTGAGACAATTACTTATACAGAAAGAGTTAGGTGAAAAAAGATAAAACTAGGTAACATCTCTACAAGAATATGATCTTGACATTAAACCTGCTAAAATTATTAGAGGTCAAAGTTTTTGCAGACTTATAACTGGAGCCTCAAATATTTCAGTAAATGAAGATTATGGTAATACAATTCAAATATCTAAGGTATGTTTTACTGACATTGAATCTAAATATGTTGATTTTTTGTTCTATTTAAAAAATGGTTATGCTCCACCAAAACTTAATTATAAAAGAAAAAGGGCTCTAAGACTTAAAGCAAAACAATATGAGATCATTGATGGTGTGTTATTCAAAATAAATTATGACTCTGTTTTATTAAGATACGTAGAAAAATCTGAAGCAAAAAACATTTTGTAGGACCTCCATGATGGACCAACTGGAGGATATTTTGGAGGAGATACTACTGCACATAAAATCCTTCATGTCGGATATTATTGGCCAACGTTGCTCAAAGACACACATGCCTACATGATAAAATTCCAAATTTGTTAGACCGTTGCAGGAAGACAAAGGAAACTAGCCCTACCACTCCAGCGAGTTAACATTGAACATCCTTTCAAACAATGGGCACTAGATATAATAGGTGAGATCGTTCCTCACACTTCCAAGTAGCATAAGGTCATCCTAATTGCCACATATTATTTCACAAAGTGGGTAGAATAAATTCCACTGTAGGTAGCTAATTCTGATAACATTATTGAATTCATCAATCAATTTATTATTACCAGATTTGGATTACCTAATGCACTCATCTTTGACAATGCATCTTATTTCTCAGGAAACAGTATGACTGAATTTACATTAAAAAGAGGATTTAAGCTAAAATACTTTGCTAATTATTATCCTCAAGGAAATGGTTTAGCAGAATCTACCAATAAAAACCTCATTAGGATTATTAAGCATACTGTTGATCAAAGTCAAAAGAATTAGCATAAATATTTGGTGTTTTCTTTATGGGTTGATAGGATAACTATGAAAGCTTCTATTAGAACTACTCCTTTCAATTTAGTTTATGGAAAATAAGCTATTCTCCCTCCCAATCTAGCTCTTCCTTCATTGGCCTTAGTACAATTTATTGAAGAACAACCCTCCTCTTCTATACAATTAAGGATGTCTCAAATTCTAAAATTAGAAGAAGAAAGGGAAAAGGCTAAACAAACCCATGCACATCATCAACAGTTAGTAAAATATTCCTTTGATGCAAGCTTAGTTAGCAAAAAAACTTTTCAAATTGGTGACTTAGTTTTGAAATGGGACAAGGCATATGAGGAAAAAGGAAAGCACACCAAATTTCATAAATTATGGCTTGGACCATTACAAATCGTTGAACAATTAGGTCCATCGACTTTTCGTTTACAAGATCTACAAGGTAAGAGGGATGCTCTTCCTGTTAATGGACTAATTCTCAAACAATTCTTTTCGTAGGACTTCTGTTCTACTTTACTATATGTATATATCTATGTTTTTGTTATAAAATAAGATTGAGTAACACATTTTTGGCTTTCATTTAAAAATCTCTATTCATTTATAGCTTTAAGCTTGAAAAGTATTGATTTTAAGAGAAAGCAATACCAAAATTGAAGACCATATAAATAATTTAAAACTATGAAATTTTTATACATTGAAGTTGTATATCCTTATCACTTCAAACCTCATTAAATCTTCATTATTGATAATCAATAAAGAAAGGTTCCTTTAACAAAGTAAAAGGATGTTTTGAAATCTTAGTATCTTTAGCTTCAATTGTCATCCATTACTCCTCAGGAGTAGGTGAACCTCCCCACTCATTTTTCAAGTATTTTTAGAGTGTAATTCTAAAATATAAGAAACTTAGAAGATAAGGCATCTCATCACGAGCTTTCTTACCATGATCATAAGGAAATAACAAGTTGACATTATCATTACTGCCCACCAAACCAGGATAGTGGCTTATGCTTTTAAAAAAAAATGTATAAGGTAAGGAGTCTCATCACGGGCTAACTTGTTCAATTATGTTATCACTTGTGAATGGCATTATCATTATATTCCCACCAAACCAGGACAATGACTTCTAAATATCCTTGAAAAAGAAAGTGAATCCTCAAAATTACCTCTAATGTTTTACAAACATAGATGAGATATTGGTTCACCATTTGGAAAAATATAACCCTGACAAGGCTATGGATGCCTGCTGGAAGTAGTGGCTCTATCTATGACAAAATAAGTTTATAAAAAGCTAAGTTTCAAATATTCTTTTACTTTATCTTTTTACCAATTAAGGATTGATTTCAATGATTAAATATTTTTATCTATAAAATTGATAAGGAACTTTACTATTAAGTGAAACTTTTGATTCAGAGTAATTTTATTTATCTCGTTTTCAAAAAAAAATAAAAATTCTTAAGGTCCTTACATTTAATATTAAAATTTTGTTTTACAAATTTTAAGGTTCTTCTAGTGAATTGCCAATTGTTGTGGTACACAACAATCCCCTATTATTTATAGATAGAACATTTAAATAATGGGGACCCTTTTAATATTTTTTCTTTAGATTTATATTCCAAAAACCCCAAAAGATGTCATATTTTGTTATCTTTTAGGTTTAAGTCCTAGTTGAATAACTTAGGTTTACTTTTTAAATAAAATTGCACATCGCAAAATGATTAGAAGTCATGATAATATCCTTATCAAACGTTGTGATGTGAGATATCGTTTTCAAATAAATCTTCTCTTAATAAAACAAAGAAAAAAAGAAAAAACGCACTCCCACACATAAAGCTTCATTGGACCCGCCACAAAGACACGTCATTATTGCAAATCGCAAATTTCTAGTCGCACATCCTTATTGACTCTTGATTAGCTCATCCATCTCTATGTTGTGATTGCGATATAAAAGAAACAATTCCTGATCTTCAATGCATGTATGCGATATTGCATATCATAAATCGCAGATCGCAACATCACTTCAAATGAAATACTTCCAAATAATATTTGCAATGAGAAATTGTTGACTAAGCTCCACTTAATGAGAATCCGTGTGAACTTAGATTTTCATTAAATTCCAAATCTAACACGAAATTGATTTAATTGGAAAGTTTTTATTTGAAACGTATGTATTTGTCTCGCGTGTTCGTTCGTCCTTGGAGATCTAAAACATTCCTCCGCATTTCCTTTCTGCAAGCTAGTACTAATAAATGGCATTCCGCTGAAATGTCTAAATCAAGAAAGAAAGGAAAAGGGTCGTTTGTTCAAACAGAAGAAACTCAATACAAACCAGAAGCAACAGAGATGGATCTGTTATTCACAGACACCGCATGCACACAAGACTCTGTTACTTCTTCTTAGGAGTCAATGTATAATCTATTTGAAGAAGAAAACCCCAAAGTAGTAGTAGTTAAGTAAGCAAAATCTGATGCCTCATCATCATTTGAGGTTAACTTCTCTGATGTCACTAATTCCTTTCTCCACCGAATTGTTGCGCGACCTAAAATATTACCCTATGCAGATATGATTAAGTGGATGATTGATAATGTGAATATTGAAGACAGGACGTTCTTGACGTCAAGGAAAACGATAGTAGGATCCTTCAAAGCTTCATATTTGAAGAGGATGTATAATTTGACAGACCCTCAAAATATTTATGGCAAGCAATTTCTCAAAAAAATTCCAGAGAAGGACAAATTAGAGTCAGAGCCCATTAGACAATGGAGACAAGATGCAAACAAGCACAAGCATGATAGTAAGGGAATGTATTATTTAGCTTCTCTTGTTGGTCTATTCTATTATGCTACTACTATGATATGTAGATTGTTCGGTTCTCTGAACACACAAAATTTTACAATTGAATGGGTTCCCTTGATTCAAGCTACTTCTAATTTTGAATTAATGGATCGAGCTACTATCTTGTCCAATAATATTGCGTCCAAAATATTAGAATATAGGCAAAAGCACAGTGTCTCAGAAAGAATCATGCCATCTTTTTATATGAGTGCCTATATTATGGATGCCATTTGTTTCTCTTTTGATTTTCCTTCAATGGGTTGGAGATGGACACTCGAAGACCCTACACCAAATCACTTATATCATGATATCCTATGGGAATCTAAGTACCAACCTCATTTTTACAGAATTTGCAATAAGGTAATGTTTCCTTTGTACAAAGCCATTTTTTATCGAAATTCCCCCATGTTGTCTCAAGAAGCCACGACAAAATTCACTGCTATGGGAAATTGGTTTACTGAAGAAAATTTCACTTATGTCAGAGTATTTGGGAGTCTTGTTGCCCCACCTGTTCTTCCTATTTATGTTCCCGATAAGCTTCTGAACCCGGGAAGTTGCCTATCAAACCACAAGTCATGGTATATATAAAGTCTTGAAAGACTCCAAAAAGGCTATTTGGACACAATTTCCTATTCAATGTGGAGTATATGCTCTTGAAAATTAAAATCATGATGTCCTAGAAGTCAAAAAAATTGAAGGCATGCATCTCCCCACTATTCCTCCTAGACAATACAACCCCGAAAAGGTCATTCATGATTTCACTACTCAAGTTAAAATAAGGCCATTTGTTCATGAACTTGATGATTTTGATTATTTGTTTGAGACATGTGAGTCATATAGACAAGTGGAACTTTTAGCACAAATTCAATTGGGCCTCAAGGATTTTGTCTTATTCCAAGAGTAAAAAAATAAAAGGTTATAGAAACTTCCTTCTGAATGCCTAATTGCTTTACAGCCAAAATTTCCTACAGGAAAATCTTTGTCGTTGTCTACAAAGGAAACTGAAAGTACACCCACTACTACACTCTTAGAGAAAGAAATATAAGATCTCTTGTCTACTAGTGATCTTGATAAAGTCTGGATCAGTTCAACGAAGAACTAGAAAGCACACAAGAGAAGGAAGTGCAGGATTCAGCTTCAATGGAGATAGATCAGACTCTTGTAGCCAGTAAGATAAAGTCTCCTGTAAATGAGTCATCAAGTTAAATAATGGATAAATAAGTTATCCCGATAGCCCCCACCTCTGAGATCGTCCTCAAAGTAGAAGAGATTATGTCTCTTAATATTTTTTACGGTCCTGAACATCGTGTTGTTGTGAGTCGAAAGAAGAAGAAAAGAATAATGGAACATTCTAAGGAACCTCTTCCTCAAAGCATTCCATTAGATGTGGTATGGAAAGACTATCAAGCTAATCCATCTAATGATTTAGCTAAACTTTCGCAATATGTAGGAGCCTATGTTATGGCCACCATTTTCAAAGCTACTAAATTTCAACAACTAGTTAAAGAAAAAAATGAAAAAAATATGCAATTAGAACAAACAGTGCTTAATTCAAGACATGATATGGAGAAGGAATGGAAACTCAAGTTGTCAAAACCACAAACTGAGTTTGATCAATTGAAAGTTCAAAATGAAGTTGATATTCAGAGCCAAAATGCATAGATTGACCAGCTTCAACTTAAAAAACTCAGATACAGAAGGACACTGATATTGAAGGATTCAGAAAAGAAGTTGGAGAGATTAATGCTATCCTCACACAACAGCAAGTGAACTTCTATAAGAAGTTAAAGATCATCAATGACATCTACAAAAACAGTGACTCATTGACTAATCAAATGTTTGAATTGAGAACATACTATGAAGATATCAACAAAAAGATTTCTGATTTCATCACTTGGCAGGACAGTTCAGATGGAATAAAAACAATTCTTCCCAAAATATAAGAACCATACAAAGATCTTCTTTTTAGAGATTGGGATATTAGAATAAAGCAAGTTGAATAAGCAATTTACAGAGCAAGAGACATAGCAGGCCAAATTACCATAATTGTTAGAGAAAGTCTAACAAATGTTAATATTATTACTAAGTGCCCAGGAGAATGCTTTCTAGATACTCAAAGACTCATAGAGTATTGGGATAACAAATCAAAGGAAAAAGAAGATCGCATCAAGAAATTATATAAGTTAAATCTTGAATATCGTCATCAATTTTTGGTAAAGCCCTATGGAAAATGGTTAGTTATTTGCAACCTTGTTAATGCAACTGAATACATGCTCCCACCTCTTTTAGATGCCTTTTTTGCAGGACATATGCGTATCAGGCCAGCTCATCCCCCACAATTGAAGTTGATGGAAGTTATTTACAGGTTACGAGAGCAAATGGGAGAATAGTCAACTTCCTATCTTTAGTTTCTTGTTAAAACGGAAGCTATTTTTTTTCTTTTCATTCCTTATTCCGAGGAGTGTTTGTTTCAACCTCCTCAACAAAATATACAATCAAAAAACTAGTTTAAATAACACAAATCAAGATTCCACCTCAAATTTTTCCATCAAATTCCAACACAAAACTCCAAAAAATCAGACTAAAAACAACTCCCATATATAATAAAATATAATATACCTAAAATATACCTAAACTTCCACACACACATGCATTATACCTGATACCCATCCGCATTATACCTGACATCCATCCATATGAAAGCAATAATGACATAGGAGGCAACACAATCAACCATGAAAATAAATGGCAACAAAATGTGAAGATAGATAAACAAAAACATCTCACATCTTTTATCACAATGGAATTGTACATGGTACCATCTTGTAAACCAAGACACATGGTCACCCTCAGGCAAGAGCTATTTCCAACCCTATAGAAACATAAATGAGCACTAAGTACCTGTGACAGGACATTCGTGCATCCGAAGGCATGCCACATATGCATGAAAGCCATACATATCCATGCATACTCCGGCAACTCGATCACCCTACCTCTGGCAAGCTCCAGTATTCAATGTATCTGCGACCACTGTCAGACTTGTCCCGTCTCCTCCTGCAACCTCTGTTGGCTTCCTCGTCTACCACCGTTTTCCAAATTCTGTTTTATTTTGAATTTAGTAAAGGCGCTAAAGGAATTCAAGTTTGAATTTTGAATTTGTAATTTCGTTCTGTCCATATTTTATTTGGTTAGAAGGCGGCTTTTTGGCTCGTGGTTCATGTTTGTTTTTTTGAAGGGGAGTCGTTGAACACATTATTCCTTGGCACCGATTAAGTGGGTTGATTGCAAGATTTTTAGATTGGGATCTGCCTCTGAGCAAACCCCAATTCCTAGCTGCAACCTTGGGAAATTTCAGAAGAGCTATGAGGAAGAAGCTTACAGTGAGTTATTTAAACTAGAATAGTGTCAGTTGTTGCCATCCCATTTTACCCAGAGAACAGTGGTCTTGACGAACCAAGGTGATGATAAGGCAAAGGCAATGTTTTGGCATCTATTTGATTTTATCGATTTGCACATTATTTCAATAGAACTTCATGGAAAAATTGACACATTTCGGGCATGTTGTATTCATTTTCTAGTTATGTATTTGGGCATTTTTTTCAATAAAATAAGAGTTATCGTTCTATTGAATTATATTGATGGGTTCAAAGATCAATCTAGTGGTCATGGAGATTATGACCAAAAAACACTCTATGCTATCATAGTCAGCCTTACCGAACGCGACCGCCAAGCAGTCAAGTGCCAACACTAATCATGACAACAACATTGAAGAATTATTTCCTCTGCAGCAACGAATTGAGTCCACTAAGAGACACCATTGAAGAATTATTTTCTCTGCTGCAATGAATTGAGTCCACCAAGAGACACGGCTTGACAAGAAGTGGCGTTAATCGCTAAGAAACTGTTGCAAAATGCAGTGAGGTGAGGAAGGCCAATGATGCCAAAGCCGTTATGTGCCCTGCTAAGAAACTGCTGCAAAATGCAGCGAGGTGGGGAAGGCCAATGGTGCCAAAGCCGTTATGTTTCAGGTATTGTGGTGCCTTTCATTTGAGTGGCAGAATTTTTTACCCCACGACAATGAAAGACATGACGTCGACTGGAAGGCAAACTAATAGGACTTGAAGGGAGAGAGCGTGAGCGATAGAAAATTCTTGGTTGACACAGATCTAGAAGGGGAGAAAAGTTTCGATCTGAATTTACCATTAACGTTAATGGCCCTGTGATTACGTCAAGTAATACACTATTAATTGACATAATCTTTCAAACTAATATTTCATTATGCTTCAAAGTTGATTACATTAATTTAGTTTAATTAACAAAATTACTCTCTTACCGGTGGATAGCAAGATTGATAATTTTTCAGATGTTTGTTAAATGTTTAGAGCTTTTTTCTTTTAACGTTTTACTTAAGTTCCTTGAAAAAAATTAAATATATATTGCAATTTTCTTTTATTATCCATTATTAAAATATTTGTAAAAATCAATGGTAAATTTTAATTAAATATTTTAAATATATTTAACAAAATAAATGTGAGATTTATTTACAGAATTTGTTTCAATCAATTGAATAAAATTATTTACATTTTTTCATAGGATTAACTTTATATATAGTTTTTAAAATTTTAATATAATTATTTTATAAAAATATAATAAATTATATTAAAAAACATAATAACAAAAGTATAGAAAGGATTTATTTAATACTATTTCCATTAATAATATTTATTTAAATATAGAGAATGAAGTTATCTACACTATATTTTCATAATAATTTAATGTCAATTTTTTTTTCTTAATATATATACTTTCATATTTAATATAATTATCTATTAAAAATATATATGAATAGTTATTTATATTTATATTTATATTTAAAATAAATTTAATTTAATTATTTATATAGTGTTTTAAATATTATTTATATATTAGTATAGATTTATTTTAATTCTTGATTTACCAAATATTTAGAGGAATTAAATCTCTCAAATTGTAAATTTATTTTTGAATAATTTGGGGAAATATTTGGACAAAGAAAGATCTATTTTTTAATAGGAAATCTGAGGAAATATTTGCACAAAGCAAGATACAATTCCCCTTGAGGCCTCATAAATCCAAAATTTAAATAAATTTATTCTAGTTTTTTATAATATTATTTAAATTTATATAAATTCAAACCCTTATATATGGAAATATTCTTCTTTTTTATTAAACCCTGATAATACATATATTTAATATGCATATAATTATATGCAATATTTCTCTTTGACATATATATATATGAGAGAATTATTGTAAATATTGAATTTTTATATGCTTATTAATTATATGCTATATATATATATATATATATATATATATATAGATATATGAGAATTATTGTAAATATTGAATTTTTATATGCTTATTAATTAAATGTAAAAATGAAATTTATATATATAGTGGCTACACATATTTTTTAATAATGATTTTAGTTTAGTTTAATTTAAAGATTTTTTTTTCTCATTCTTCTCTGCAATTTCTAAGGTTTCTACTGCATAGTTGCCTATGTTTGGTTTGTTATGCTAGAAGGGGTCCCCCTCTTTTTAACTAAATTGTTTAGAGAATTCATAATGAGTTTGAATCTACTAGTATTTCTCGTCAATATCCTCATCATCGACATCCTTTTCATAGAGTGAAGTGAGGTTTCCAGTTTCACATCAAACTCTCCACTAGGTGCATCATGGCAAGCTAGAAATCCAAGGCTTTTCCTACCAAAAGCAGTGCAAGATCCAAAATATGAGGTTAAATCTAGCAAGATAGTGTCACACGGAAAGAGTCGACTTTGCGGACAAAGCCGACCTCCCTAGAAGCCTAAGACTTTCTAGTAACAAACAAGACAAATAAGAGCAATCCTTCTCTAAATATGCATTACAATATGAGAAATCAAGTGTTTAGACCTTACCTGTAACCCAACGTTGTTGTAGTAGTCCAGCTTCGTTGATCCGGATGAGCTCCTCCTTCTCTTCGAAACCTGCATTCACCAACAGTCAAACAATTAAATAGCACCTGAATATCACATAAAATAAAACATATTTAACATATAGACCAAGGAGTATATGAAACAACTCATAAATAACAAATTGTTGAGAAGAATGGACTAATTTGTATTAAAAGGTAACAAAAGGAACCATTACAACCTGAGCCTTGGTGTTGTGCAAGCTCCTCCCAGGGTCCACAAGAGTTCTCCTTTACTCTGATCAGCTCACCCACCTCCCAATGGAAACAAGCAAAGATGACAATCTCTCCTCACAAGCTCTCACAAGGAAGTCCTAATTCCAGCAGCATCTACCCTTAGGAATGTTCAGCTTTCAACCTCCCTCCTTCTGGCCCAATGCCTGTATTTACAGTGCTCTAGAGGAAGTTAATTAGCTCCACCATGGATGGGATAAGCCCCTCTTTCAATGGGATAGGCTCCCCTCTTCATGGGATAAGTTCCTCTTTCTTTGGGTACATGAACCATCTGGAGGCGCTTCATACACGTCAAACAAGCTTCTAGAATGCTCTAGAAATAACCACAAGTAACTTTTTTAAGATGAAACTCGCGCCTTTTGACCTTTACAGGGGTACGCACCCACCCCTTTACATACAGAGCGTACAAGTACGCAGGTATTGTGAACTTGGGTTGCGTACCCGCAGGTAAGGCTAAGAGAAACTGCGTACCAGAGATAATTGACTTTAAATGACTTTTCTCTCTTTTCTGGAGTTTGACATGAAGAGCAGAGGCATGAGACTTGCCAAGGAGGATAGTATGACAGTGGATGGAGCCATACTAACTGCAAATAGTCATGGTGACATTTTTTAGTGTAACAGATTGCCCCCTAAAGTGTGAAGCCTGTAGTAGATTAGGGTTTCATAAGATTTAGGAAGGGTGAAGTAACTTATCATTTCAAGGAGTATCTTGCGGAGAGCCCGGTCAGAACCTGCAAATATTCAACACAAAATACATATATAAGATGATATCATCGCTGAGGTAGGCATTCCCATACTCAAATTGAAAACTTTAACTAACAATCTAACTACTGCTCTGATACAAGAATGATTTTGCAGTACATCACAATCATAGACTTTTGTAGACACAGTATGGACGCAGCCATCTGTTTATGATAAGTCTACTATATAATGAATACAAAACTCCTCGCAGCCTGGATGGTGGAAACTAGATCCAGGGTCTTCATTTCTACTTCCCGAATTGGTACGATTCTATCCATGCGAATAAATGAGTTGATGTCGAACATGGTAGAAACCACTTGATTACCAGTCGATGATGTAAACTGTTAACAAGTGTGAGAGAGACCACCAGTGATGTCAATGGTTCTCAAAGTACCCAGTACAATCCATGAAATGTGAATGAATGGGTTGATGTCGAACATGTCACGGAATCCTTTGATCGAAAGTCAATGATGTAAATTGTCGTCAAAGGCGAGAAACCTGCCATTGATGCATGCAGACTTCAAGGTACTGACGATTTCTAAGTCATCTTTCTAGATAATGTGCTGATGTCGATAGAAAGCGACCCGTTGCAGGCAAGCCCACAACACGAAATCATTGTTCAAGTTGAAGAAATGTTGCTGTAAGGACTGACTCAGGGATGGTCAAAATGGATGACATGTATTTTGCATATGAATGGTTTATTTGCAGAGACCTCTTGAACACATAACAACACGACAGATGGTTTGGTGACGATTGACCCAAAGTTAATACCCGGAAACGGTTGAAGATTTTCAAAGAGGTTTGATCAACTTTAAGGCAAAGGATTTCCCAACCCAGGTGAATGAAAAGTGTCGTGTTCAAGAGCGGTGATAAGGTTCTTCTGTAACAAAGGATAACAAATAGGTTCATTCTTCTCTCTTTTCCCCCACCATTTCTGGCAAGTACCTCTTTATTTTTTTACAAGCTTGAGGAGGATAACATATGCTTGATTATAAGCTCATCCTTCGGATGAGTCCAACTTAGTTTAGATTCGGACCCTAAGAAGGAGTGGTCCGTTCCTGTTTGTAATCGAACAGGTCCTTTACTGTGAAATTTTAACGAGTCCAGTATAGGAGAAACTCGGTGTTTTTCATTTTTAGAGAGTCTGAAAAAACTAAAGAAGACTCCAAGGTGAAATTTTTTGTAAATTTGTGTCTCTCAAGCCCGAAAAAGTATAAAATCATACCTGAGAGAACCGCTTGATCTTGCGACCAAGGAGTACTTTCATGATTAGTGCCTTTGACCTGAAAAGTAAAAAGCGATCAAGGACACGTCGTTTTATTTCCAATATCGAGTTTGAAACGACAAAAACCTGGCAATCTTTTCTTGTTTTTGCAGTCAGAAAAGGGTTATAAGAGGACCGTCTTTTAATTCCATTTTAACGAGTGTAAAATAAACGCTCAGCAATCTTTTCATGTTTTAGGAGTCAGAAAAGGGCTTAAAAGATGACTCGAATTTCTTGGTTCGTGAAAAATGATGATTTTACCCTAAAGTCCCTTTGTCCTGCACAAAAACAACACATTACTCATACCTGTTTAAGATAGGCAAAAATTAATTGAAAAATATCCTTTCATGGTGAAAAATAAACAAACTTAGCATTCATTTATCCAAAAAACCTATAAAAAGACTTTTTACCATGTCATTTTTACCATTTTACTGTTGAGGTTGAGAAAAGGGCTTTTGACAAGAAACTTCCCGTGGACATTGCGGAGAATCCGACCGTCAGAATCGAGCACCGTCTCTTTCAGGTATTTCACAACATCCTCCTCTTCAATTTCATCCGTTTAGAATTTCATTTCAAGTCCTAGTTTGATTTTTTAGAGGGTTTTGGGTTTTAGGGTCCGCTTTTCGGGGTACGCAGGTGCCCCATGGGTGACCTGCGTACCCCGACTTTTTCGTATATAGGAAAAAGGTCGGAGTACGCAGCCCACCTTCAGAACAGCTGCGTACCCCCGCTCTGTTTTCTGAACGCGGGGTGCGTACTCCGCGCAAAGCGGATTTTCAAACCCCAACCACAAAAATCAACCATCAAAATTTTATTTTATGAATTCTAATCAATGTTTTTTGGTGTGTAGATTGCCCACCATGCTAGATTGGCGTGAAAGAGAACACGAAGATGTTGATTTGGCCGCAATAGGTCATCAACCTTCTATTGATGCTTTAAAGGCATGCAGTCTCTACAAGTACTGGGCCATACCTGGCATGAGGGCCCAGGTGCCATTCTTAGAGTGGTTGGTTGAAAGGTGGAACATTCAGGATCAATGTTTCTAAATCGGAGAGCACCAGCTCGAGATAGAGCCCTCTGACATATATTTTCTCACTGGCTTGCCTAACAGGGGCGAGCAACTGTCTCTATTCGGGACTAGGCCGGGTGGCCAATCCCTTGCTAATCTCCGGCTAGAGTGGTGCAACAATCAAAACCAGGAGAAGGGGATAGAAATCAAATACATATCCCGACCTGAACTTATGGTGATAGCCTTTACTGTTACCAGACTTTGCGGTGCTGCCGCTTTGCACATAGCCACTGGTTCCCAAATGCGGATGGCTATAGATTGCTTCCGAGGCACCATTTTCAACTGGTGCGATGCTGTGTTGGCCAATATGAAGGGCCAACTAACCAGGGCAAAGAACAGACAACTGAAGACCTTTGGATATGGGCCTTTAGTTGTGAGCTTTGCCCTAGAGAGAGTTCCAATGCTGATCCCCCAACATCTTACAGTTCCAGTAGGGCCTCCTCGGGAGCCTAAGTTAACGCGGTGGGTTGCGATAATGGCCCGGCATCCTGATGAGGGAGCAGCAGTTTTTCAATTTCCTGATGGTTACTTTCACTGGCTGGAGAGCCAGGTCTTTGCGATTCAGGATTTTCCTTATGCCGGAATGGATTTTCGAAATGATCCGGACATGGTTCTTCCACAGGGAGAACAATGGGATGACAGAGGTACTTCATTTTTCACAAGTTTTTAAATTATCTATTTTTTTTTTGTTTTTTATATATATCGTCTCAAACTGACAGTAAAAATGTTCAAAATGCAGATGTAGGCCCACGGCGTCCAGCCAATCTCCGGGCTTTTGAGAGGAGACATCCAGCTGCACCGGCACCGGCCCCACAGGACGCGGCCGCAGAGACACTAGCTGAGTTGGAGCAGGATCTAGAGCGTCTGACGGCGGATATACCAGAGACGACTATAGATGATATTCCTATCAGACTGCAGCGCTATGTAGTCGCAGTCCCGGGACCTTTTAGGAGGTTTCTGTGTAGGGTAGCCCGTGCAGTGGTGTCGTATAGAGAGCACCACCAGTGATTGGATGGTCATTTGTAGATACATGTGACATTTTGACTTTTTGTACTTATCATTTTTGCCGATCATAAGGTGTTTTTCAACCTATGATCGAAGACGATGTATATTTTTTGACACACTCCTATCTATATATATCATTATTACCGGCTTATTTTGTTAAACATGTGTGATGAAATGTTTATAAATTTACATTTATGATTGTTACAAATGTCTATTTAACATTCGAGATGCCATTGCATCTGCTAATGTATTTAAAGACCTTGGAATATGCTGATATTCAATGTAATCAAATTCACGTTCCAAGAGACGCACCCTCAAAAACAACCTTAATAACACTGGATTTCTAATGGCGTAGACTCTATTAAGCTGTAATACAACGAGTTCAGAATCTAACCTCACTATCAAACTCCGAATCCCAAATGAAATAGATTCAGATAATAATTCAATCACTGCACTGTATTCTGCAATGTTGTTTGTTGTTTAACCGAGGCTCACCCCATGCATAGAAACTAACTCGTCAGAGGGCGAATAGATAACCCAAGCTGCGGAAGAGATATTCCGTGTACTACGACAAGCACCATCATCAAATCCAATGTACGTTTGGAGAGGCGTCGACATTTGCAATATCAAGAGTAAAACCAAGATAAGCCAGAATAACGACAAAAACACACTCTCTAAACTAAAGCACACTATCTAAACTAAACACACAGTCTAAACTAAGCACACATACCAGCTAGAAAGAGAAAACTAATCCTAACTAAAATCTCCATACCCATCACTTAAGCATAATACCTCTTTAGGTAAAGTCCATTTCTGGGTTTACCCAAAGAGTCCCCGTCAAAGTCTACCAGCTCATAGGCCCCTTTTGCTAGCTTTCGCTTGACAATGTAGGGCCCATGCCACATAGGAACGAATTTACCAGCACCTAACTTATCATTAGCTTGATCATATAATAACACTAGGTCTCCTTCCGAAAAATTTCGAGGGGTCACATTCCGGTCATACTGAGCTTTCATTCGTTTTGCGTGAGTCTCGATTGCTAAAGCAGCTTCACGTCGAGTCTCATCTAATTTAGCTAAGTATAACAGACGCTTCTCCTCTTCGGAAGTAGCTGGGAGTAATTCGATGGCCATTTGCAGTGACGGGATTTCGCATTCAATGGGCAGCACGGCTTCCAAACCATAAACTAGTTGGAAAGGAGTGAACCATGTTGATGTTTTCACTGAGGTTCGGTATGCCCACAGCGCCGAAAATAACATGTTGTGCCAATTCGACCGATGAATACCAATGATCCGTCGGATCATGATAACTAGAACTTTGTTGATAGACTCAACCAGACTGTTCGCTTGGGGGTAATAAGGAGTAGAACTATCATGACGTAAACCAAGCTGGCCTGTAAGTTCTGTCATCATAATGTTTCGAAAATGGCGCCCATGGTCAGTGATTATCGCTTGTGGGACACCAAACCTAGCAATAATGTGATTGAATACGAAAATTGTTGTTGTCTTGCCGTCTGCCTCGAATGTAGGCATCGCCTCGGCCCACTTAGTAAAATAATCAACCGCAAGGATGATATACGCATGCCCCCCGGCCGAGTGAGGGTTACAAGTAATAAAGTCGATACCCCATTTAGCGAAAGGACCAACAGCAATTACAGGGTGGAGAGGAGCAGGTGGCGCGCGCATCTTTCGATCAAACACCTGACAGTTGTGGCATTTTCGGACCGCAATAATACAGTCTTTAAATAAGGACGGCCAGAAATAGCCAGCGCGCAATATCTTTTGGGCAGTGGCATACCCAGACATATGACCGCCACACGCTCCAGAGTGACAGTCATTCAAAACCCTTTCAGCTTCCTCATGAGTTAAGAAACGTCGAAAAATCAAGTCCGCCCCACGACGATAAAGAGTATCTCCAATGATTTTGTATTGTTGGGACTGGAATCGAATTTTCCGACGCTCCGACTTTGAGATTTCGGGCCGAAAGGATTGGGTCTGGAGATAGACAATTATATCCCCATACCACGGATCTAAAGTGCTGATAAGAAACAAAGATTCATCCGCAATGGGCTCCTCTGCCACTGTTTCCGTGTCAGCACGTGGGAAATCACACATTAACTCGGCAAAGACTAACGATTTCTTAGACTTGGATTTCTCGAACTCCAAATCGAACTCCTGCAGGATAACGATCCATTTGGAATACTTGCCCCCTAGCAGTTGTTTAGTCATAATATAGATCATAGGGTTGCAATCCGAAATCACTGTAGTTTTACGGAGAAGAATGTAGTGACGAAATCGCTGGACAGCTTGAATGGCTGCCAGTGCCAATTTTTCCACATGTGAATACTTTAACTCGGTTGGATTTAAGGTCCGACTAAGATAATATATCACATGTTCCGTTCCAAATTCATCTTCCTGAACTAAGACCATTCCAATGGTGGAGTGGGAGGCGGCGAGATACAAAAAGTAGTCCTGGTTGTAGTTGGGAGGATGCAGCAACGGTGCATGGGTCAACGCGTGCTTAAGTGCATCAAAAGATTTCTGAGCTATCTCATCCCAAGAGAATTGAGCGTTTTTTTTCAACAACCGGGTGAAACCCTTTGTAACCTCGGCGTAGTTAGGAATGAATCGACGTAAAAAGTTTGCTTTCCCTTGCAAACTTTGGAGTTGGCGCAGACTCGAAGGAGGAGGCAGCTTGATGATAGCTTCTACCTTCGAGGGATCGACGCGGATACCGGCTTTTGAGACGACAAATCCTAGCAATCGTCCCACTTCTATGCAGAAGACACATTTGTGTGGGTTCAACCGAATTCGATAATGCCGACACCTCATAAAGATAGCTCGTAAGTGGACAAGGTGATCAGCTCGATGTAAAGAATGAGCAGGCAAATCATCGAGATACAGTTGCACAATGTGTTTGATGTCGTGAAACGCATAAGACATTGCCCGTTGGAAAGTGGCTCCGGCATTCTTAAGTCCAAAAGGTAATTTGCAATAAGCAAATGTCCCCCAAGGACAAATGAAAGCCGTTTTTGGTTGATTGGCAGGTAGAATATTGATTTGGTTGTAACCGGAAAAACCGTCCATAAAGGAAAATATTTCACTGCCGGCACAATCATCAATTATTTGATCGATATAGGGCGTGGGATAGTTGTCTTTTGGACAAGCACGATTTATATCCCTATAATCGATGCATATTCTTATTGTTCCTTGTTTCTTGTTAACCGGAACAATATTCGATACCCAATCCGTTAACGGGATTGGATAAATGAAACTTGCTTTCAACAGCTTCTCGACTTCTGCTTTAATCGCAGCCGCTTTCCTAGGGTGTATCTGACGCAGACGTTGCCGAACAGGTTTAGCGTCCGGGTAGGTCTTGATTTCATGAACAACAATGGAGGGATCAATTCCTGGCATTTCCTCATAGGACCAGGCAAACACGTCGCGGAATTCTTGAAATAGGGCCTTGTATTTTTGAATTTCATCATCTGTACACGAGGCACCTATATGAATGTTCTCAATAATTCCGGTTTTGACTGAAATGTCAATGGCAATAGTTTGAGAAATGTTTCCCAAATTCAACTCTGAATCAGGATGTTTCATGGGATTCTGAGCGTCCTTGACATATTCAGCTGTAAAAATTGATGAAAAATCGTTTTCAAAGTCATCACCCTCAGGTAAAAACGAAGATCTGTGATGGAGATCTTCCCATGGTAGATCGTCTACACTTAGGATTTCGCGAAGTTGTTCGTCAGATGACACAACTTCAGGAAACGCTATCCGTTCCGAGGTTGATGTGAAAAGTGATTCTTCACCGACCACATTCATTTGGTCAATTTGGGTTGAACGCGGGTCGGAAAAAGACTGCACGGCTTCATAAGCAATTTCATATGGACTCAAAGGCATAGCATCACCGAATGAGTCTATCTCAGATTCAGATGGGACAATCCAAGGATCATCGTAAATAATAGTGTCTGAAGTAATCATATGAATGAAAGCAAATGAAGGGTCTGCGTTGAGTGGAGGGAAAGGAAAAGTTCCCAGTAAACCGGAATCTTTAACTAATCCTACACCAACATCCTTGTAAGGGATAGTCGTTTTACCGACATGCTGGATACTCTCTGAAGAGGCTGGGTCGGATGAAAAGTAAGCCAGCTGGTCTATGGTCACGATCTTGCCATTGTGTGGAAACTTTATAACTCTGAAGACCGATGACACGACCGCTGTCATAGCATAAGACCAACTGCGACCCAAAAGAAGGTTGTAGTCTAGAGGGGCATCAACCACTTCCACATCCAGACTAACGGTTTTTCCTTCAACCCCTATAGGCAAATCCTGTAGAATGCCAAACGGATGGAACCCACGGCCATCAAAGGCCTTAAGAATCGTCGGGGATTGGTTCAGTGAAGGAGAACCAAGCGATCTCCAACACTAAATCGACATAATACACATAGAAGCTCCTTCATCAATTATAGTCCGATGAATAGGCCTGTTCTTGACTATCACTGGAATCTGGAAAGCCATTTGATGAGGGAGACATGGTGTACTATTTTCTAGATCAAAGATTATTAGGTTCGGGTCCTGAATATCAACAGCTCCTATAGCCGACAAAAGTAATTTTCGTTGTGCTGGACACGATTGCAGCACTTCCAAAGCCGACATTGCTGAGGGTGAAACAGCTAAGTCCTCAACAATGTTATAATTCTGAGCTGCTCTCGCATGTGGATTAAAAGCAGACTTTCGAAGTATACCCTTGGCAGGCGGTTTGATTACTAAGTCCGAGTTAGGTTTCTCGATCTTTAGTGGATCGGAACCGAGAGTTGAGGTTGATGGATTAGAATGAGAAGATTCTGCTTCTTTGCCATCAACAGGACTCTTACTACCGTAATCTTGCGATCGAGTCGCAATCCGTACATGAGACATCATCAATATGGGTTCTTCACTGGCACTCGAGGAAGAACCTATCATCTTACTCTCCTGCTTTGGAAATGGATTTGTCAAAACAGCAGGAGTTGGGGAACCTTTAACGATTTTCACAACCTCTGCCCGATGAGGGCAATCTCTTGTGAAATGATCTTCTTCACAAATTAAACAAGGATAACGAGGTTTGCGCTTCTCGTCGTTAGATTCTGACTTCTCTTTTTTCTCCTTTGGAGCCTTGTCTGCTTTTTCCTTCTTCTTACCTTTCTTCTTACCACCGTTTTTTGATTTAGCCGTAGATGACTCTACAGCATGAACGTCGGTGGTAATTTCAGGAGAAGACTCTCCTGTCGGGGAGTCTGGTAAGGTTATTATTGGAGAAGAATTCTTTGAGGATTTCTTCTTACTTTTAGTATTTACCGTACCAATCATGCCATCAGCAGCATGAGACCCCGAAGGAGCAGCAGCGATTTGATTCGACTTAGGAAGATCTGGGATCTTCTCGTGCAACGTACCCGACTGAGTGTAAACTAAGTCAAGGTACTGGGCTTGAGCAATGACTTGCTCCTCAGTAACTACTCCAGCCTTAGCTACATCTTCGGTAATCTTCGGTAACAATGATTTTACAAACCATTCAGCTAAGATTTGGTCCGGGATAAAAACTTTCACTAAACGTCTTCGACGTCTCCATTCATGAATATGATCGGAAATATAAGTGGACGTCGATTGTTTTAATGAAGTTAATAACTCAGTACCATTATCATATCTGACCGGCAACTGAAAATGAGTAAGGAACGAAGTAGCTAACTGGCTGAAATTATAAAAAGAGGACCGTGGTAACTCAATGTACCACTTGGCCGCGAGACCAATGAGCGTACGCTGGAAAAGACGTAAACGGATTGAATCATCCGAGATGGAATTTGAGGCACACCAGAGGTGGTAAGTCATCACATGATTGGACGGATCCTCTCCAGACTTACCTTCGAACTTGGGTATATCACTGGGCAACTTATTTGGCATTGGTGGCCAGAACGGAAGATAATTGATTGGGTCGTTTGTTAGGCGCGTCAAGTCGGGTAAATCCAAAGTTGCGATAAACGGTAATTGCCGGTTAGGATCTCTAAAACTCTGGGTCACAATACCAGTTCCAGGAGGAGGATATCCAGGATAACTAGGAATAGGAATCGCATTTGGGATATTATATCCTCCTGGAAAACCAGGATTAACCGGACCGTACTGGGGTTGTTGAGGTTGTTGATAAGTGTACCCAGGATACGGTTGATACTGGTAAACCGGTTGTTGGACAGCAGGACCGAATTGGTACTGTCCCTGGTACTGTTGATACGTAAATTGAGGTTGACTTGTTACAACAGTACTTAAACCAGGCTGCCCTACAGGCATCTGAACCGTGGTTTGAATCGTGGATCCGGACAACGGTAAAGATGTCTGAGGGGTGGTTGCAGAGACAGTAGAAACCGGAGCTGTCGATACTCCAGAAGTAAGTGCGGTAGACTACGCGGATGGTGCGGTAGTTACAGCAGTCGTTTGAGATGGAGTACTAGGTGCAATTGGCGACTAAGTAACTACCGAAGTTACAGAAGTTTGAATAGTTGACTGGACAGGTTGCGGTTTCTGGGGTGAACCAGAAACTACGGGTTGTCCAGTTTGAGGTAACAACTGTATACTTGGTTGCAACACCTGTTGACCTTGTGATGGATCCCACACTATCATCCCGGGGTATTGACCCGTAACAGGTTGAGGATACTGAGATCCGTAACCAGGTTGAGGGTAGGATTGATAATTGACAGGTACATTTCCTATACTTTGAACATAAGCTTGACCTTGAGGTGGTAGATAACCTTGAGTCGAGTACTGACCTTGGGATTGATACCCTTGAGGCATGTACTGATACTGGGGTTGACCTTGACTCGGGTACTGACCTTGGGGTTGATACCCTTGAGGTAAGTACTGATACTAGGGTTGACCTTGGGGTACATATTGAGGCTGGGGTTGACCTTGAGGAATGTATTGTACCACAGGTATATACTGTCCTTGAGGTTGCCCCCCAGACGCAATTTGTGTACCTTGAGGTTGCCCCCCAGGCGTTACTTGAGGTTGCCCCCCAGGCGGTAATTGCGCACCTTGACGTTGAGAACTAGGAGTTGAACCTGACACCATATAGATGTCTCCTACACCCAACGGCTTATTACCATTGTTTCCAGCTAATAACCCATGTTCAATGGGTTGAGGAGATGCTCCTGCAAAAGTACCAGCAAGTGACTGATACCCAGTAGGAACAGAAGGACCGCCATACAAAAATGATTCAGGTGATTGAGTGAAAATGGACGACTGACCAGACATATTTACAGGAGTATAAATACCTCTAGGTGGAAAAGGAGTACGAGGTGGAGAAAAACTTGTACCTGAGTTGTCTAAATAATTAGTTAACGAAAGATACCAAGTAGTACTTCTAGGTGGACTGTAAAAGATAGATTCACGCTCTCTTAGATCAATAGTAGGTTGATCTTCAAGAAAAGGGCCTACTTCTTCTTCTGGAGCAAGTTCTTCAATAGCTATCAAACCAAAAGGAAGATTTTCGGTTATGACTCTTTCTACCCTAGGTGAATCAGGAACACTAGAAGTTGGAGTAACAGGTTCAGATATTTCAGGTTCTTCGCCTATACCACTAGCAGATGAAAAACTACCAGCAAGCTCGGAAACTGCAACAGCTTCAGGATTATAACCTGTCTCTAGACTTTGGTAATCTTGATGGACTACCAACGAAGACTCTCCTTCTTCAGGTGAACCTACTCTACTGCCGCTAGGAGGAGTTACAAGGACTTTCAAACCTTTGTAATGACTCAGAACCTCTTCGGGAGGTTCACCCCGAATTCTATGGGATGTCCTCAACAATTCGGCCACGGAAACAATCTCAGGAGACTGGCCCCGAAGTCTACGGGACTGTCTCGGTAATTCCGCCACAGTTAAAGACTTTTAACTACTGCACACGCAAACAAAGTAAAATCTCAAAGAAAACTGCCTAAAGTCTCTAAAGAACCAAACAAATTTGAAGCACACACCTAAAGAATCTAGGGCGTCAAACCAAGCACAAACAGTAGCCTTCCGGACCGAAAGCGCTAGTTGGAGATGAAACCCAACATCGCTGGATTCAGTATAGAAGTGGCGGGTGGAACAGTTACCCCGGCAACCTGCTTAATGAATAGACCGGCACAAGTTCCTCCACTTTAACCGTCTCGAGTGAAGTGAACCCCCCGGAAAATCCAAGTGAGTCTAGCCGACGTCTGCTCCAGGTACAGTGGGATCTTCCCTCCACCGTCACCTCGGTAGAATCCTAAAGATTATGGTCACTAAGGTTACCAACAGCAACAAGTACACCTGGGGGAACAGTCTACACTCCGACAGCACGCAAGGGCAGAGTATCAAGCTCAATCCCCTTGCCGGCTCCTTGACAATAATCCAAGGTTTACCGACAAGTGACCCCTGGCTCCTCGACAATGGTTAATCCGAGGTTTACCGTTTGTAATACGTGCGTGTCTGGCGTCGTTCCCAACGAGGGAGGATTGATCCCCTCACTGGTTCGGACACGAGCTCGTGCTTCTCCTTTAAGAGGAGCTTTCCCAGAGTATAAATGAAACAACTGGATTTAATCTATCACAAGATAAGCTACTTGTTTGGTTTTGTTGTCTTGGAGAGTTTATTACTCCCCTACTCCAAGACACTAGCCTGATCTATATTGGTGTTTCAGAGCCCTAGTAAATAAAAAGTTACTAAGTTGATTTTACTTTAAGCGTTAATTTTATGGCTTTCTTAAGACAAAAGGTAGTGGAGATGAAACTGGTGGTGTGTATACTCGACTCTCAACCACTACAAAGATGCACCTAAGATGATTTACAGTACTTTTCTTTTTCAATGAATCTCCTAGCTAAGAGAGTTGGAAGAATGCAAATTTTATAGAAAACAACTTTCTTGGCAAAGACAATCAAAGAAACAATTCTCTTTATCTTTTCAAAAAATGCAACTCATGACCACTAATTATTCACGAAATTTCCTTTTTCTTCAAAAGACTACAAATGCTACCAAAGCAAACTTGTTTCCAAAAGAATTTTTGTATTTTTCCTATATTAATCAAGCATGTAAAACTATTTATCAAAAATCAAATTTAACAAATCTAAGGCAATCAAATCAAAATCACACAAAACCAAATTAAAGGGAAATTTACCTAAAAGTAAAACTAATGAGGACAAAAGCCTACAAGGATAATTCCCGGATGTTTTACTCAGTCAAAATGCAACTAAGGATCAGTTCATGTAGAATCATAAACTAATCGAAAAACAAAATCGAAATCTTTTTGTTCTTTTTCACAAAAATGAAATTCAAAGCTTTAATCAACAAACTTTTCGAGATTCGCAAAGAGAAGACACAAAGGTAGGTTTCTCACAAGGGTGAATTCTATGACAGACCCGACTCCTAAGAGGGTTGAACAAAACCAGGGAGATCCAAAGCTTGACAACCTCTAACGCCAAAGTCACTACAGGACCAGTTAAAAATCAAACCCTAAGGCAAAATCTCTATGAATTCCACCAAAAACTCTCGACACTAACGGAACAAGTTCAGGTGAAGATCTCTGACAGCAAACTAATGGATCTGGGCAGTAAAAACAAATTAAAAACAAAATCTAAAGAGCAAAAAAGGAAAAAATGAAATTTTCTCAAAATTGACAGGGGTACACAGGTCATCTGTTCACACAGGTGCGGGTACGCTCTGTGCGCAAAGCCGCAGTGCGTACAAGTACGCATTGTACCTAACTCAGAGGCTGCGTACTGCTGGCAAAGCTAAGAAAAATAAAAAACTAATTTGACCCTAAGCTAACCCACCCAAATACACAGTCAGACAGCCAAAAACCAGAAAATAAGCGAGTTTTCTCAGATCAAAATATGAAATCAAAAAGAACTCAAACACATCCATGGTTTCCCCAGTATGGTCGCCATTTTGTCACGCGGAAAGAGTCGACTTTGCGGACAAAGCTGACCTCCCTAGAAGCCTAAGACTTTCTAGTGACAAACAAGACAAATAAGAGCAATCCTTCTCTAAATATGCATTACAATATGAGAAATCAAGTGTTTAGACCTTACCTGTAACCCAACGCTGTTGTAGTAGTCCAGCTTCGTTGATCCGGATGAGCTCCTCCTTCTCTTCGAAACCTGCATTCACCAACAGTCAAACAATTAAATAGCACCTGAATATCACATAAAATAAAACATATTTAACATATAGACCAAGGAGTATATGAAACAACTCATAAATAACAAATTGTTGAGAAGAATGGACTAATTTGTATTAAAAGGTAACAAAAGGAACCATTACAACCTGAGCCTTGGTGTTGTGCAAGCTCCTCCCAGGGTCCACAAGAGTTCTCCTTTACTCTGATCAGCTCACCCACCTCCCAATGGAAACAAGCAAAGATGACAATCTCTCCTCACAAGCTCTCACAAGGAAGTCCTAATTCCAGCAGCATCTACCCTTAGGAATGTTCAGCTTTCAACCTCCCTCCCTCTGGCCCAATGCCTGTATTTATAGTGCTCTAGAGGAAGTTAATTAGCTCCACCATGGATGGGATAAGCCCCTCTTTCAATGGGATAGGCTCCCCTCTTCATGGGATAAGTTCCTCTTTCTTTGGGTACATGAACCATCTGGAGGCGCTTCATACACGTCAAACAAGCTTCTAGAATGCTCTAGAAATAACCACAAGTAACTTTTTTAAGATGAAACTCGCGCCTTTTGACCTTTACAGGGGTACGCACCCACCCCTTTACATACAGAGCGTACAAGTACGCAGGTATTGTGAACTTGGGTTGCGTACCCGCAGGTAAGGCTAAGAGAAACTGCGTACCAGAGATAATTGACTTTAAATGACTTTTCTCTCTTTTCTGGAGTTTGACATGAAGAGCAGAGGCGTGAGACTTGCCAAGGAGGATAGTATGACCGTGGATGGAGCCATACTAACTGCAAATAGTCATGGTGACATTTTTTAGTGTAACAGATAGAGAATATATGCAAGAACTTGCTCTGATCCACAAATTTATTGGATTATGGCCCTTTGAAAAGATTTTGATTGAGTGGATTTGAAATAAAAGGAACCCCCAACATAAAATATAATTAGAGTTAGGGGCCAAGGGTTTTTTTACAATAATTTTCTCTAACTTAAAAGATATATCAAAGGTTTTTGAAGGGCCATATTTTTTCAATAATGCAAGACTCTTCATGCAATTTTGGAAGGAGCAATATAATTCAAAGAAGGATGATTTCCTTGGATCCCTGATGTTTGCTTCTATTTTTTCTCTCCCTAATAAATATTGAGAGGAGGAAACCCTTGAAGGAATAGATAATGCCATTAGCAACTTTGTTAAAGTACCAGAGGCTACCAAGAGAGGGAGGTACACTTCATATGCACATATATGTATTTACATGAATATCTCCCAACCTTTTCTAGATGCCATAGATATTTACTATCAGGATAGTGTTTAGAAGCAGTAGCTTGATTATGAGCAAGTCCCCTTTAGATGTAAATGCATGAAATTCCCTTTAGATGGAAATGTTGTCATGCATTCAAACATATTATTAGGGACTTCCAAATGAATACCAAGGAATTGTTTGAAGAAAACCATTCTAAAAAAGAACTAGTTGATTTGGGAAAAATACCCTGAGGAAGAAAAAAATTGAATCCTGAGGGTACCTTAAATCCTAACTAGATCCCTAGATCTGAAAATAGGTGTGAGTCTATTTCCTCTCTAAAGGAGTATCCATAGCAAGTAAACATTTATTCAAGCATGCAATCAACATAAAGTGAATCCCTTAACCCTATAGAGGTCATACAAAAGTCTCTTGAAGAGTTATTTTCTTATATGTTGATCGTGGCTGATGTGCCTTATGGTTTCTCTTTCTATTGGCCACCTTGTGAAAACCATTAGTTAGTCCCATTTCACCTTCTTCTTGTACTTCACTTTTCTTGAGTGGATAGTCTTTAAACAGGTGTCCATGTTCATGAAGCCTCTAATGCCTAAATTGTACATGCTCATAATCCAGAGGTTGAACTAAAACTTCATCTTGATGCTTGAACCCTATAAATTCAGAAAGTCGCCAAAAGATATTCATGTACACACATTTTCTCAGATAATTCATATAACGCCCCTTTCTTGTTGCCTCTGTACCCTTCACAAAATTTCCTATGGAATTTCCAATTCTTTCCATGATTTTAGGATCCCATAAGTTTATCGATAGGAAGTACAAACAAACCCATACTAGAGCTGCCAAAAATTCCTCTCTATCAAAGTTGAAGCACTCTTCCCAATGTTTCATGTACATACCAACATTGCTCAATAAATAGGGGCCTCCTTCAAAAATCATAGACTTATCCTCCACGTTTAAGAAAATAACTGTGAAAAGCCCTTTTCCTGCAATCTCATATCTATCTCACCTTTGGGTTGCCACTTTAGGTGCATCCACTTTATCAAGTCCTTCTCAGTTGACCATCCTTCTATGATCTTGTAGATGTGCGCATGGTCCTTCATATGCTTTCACTATATTTCCAACCTATCTAGTATAATCACAAATTTAGGGTTAGTCACAGCCTTTGGCAAGACATCTACTATTAAACCAAGATTACCATTAGCTCCCAGAACTGGATTATTTGGTCTCCTGTTATTTCCCAACTGGCTACCAGAAGCTTCGAAATTTCTAGACTGAGTACCTATTACCATGTTTCTATAGGAGGGGATTTCGCCCGTCACCCTCGAGTCTCTCTCCTATATGAAGGAGTATCTAAAGCATGTCAACATTTAATTAAGCATGCAATCAACATAAGGCCAATCCCTTAACCCTATACAGGTCATGCAAAAGTCTCCTTAAGAGGTATTTTCTTTTGTGTCGATAGTCGATGATGTGCCTTATGGTTTCTCTTTCTATTTACCACCTTGTGAAAACCATTAGCTGGTCCCATTTCTCCTTCTTCTTGTAATTCACTTTTCCTGAGTGGACAATCTTTAAACACTTGTCCATGTTCATGACACCTCTTACACTTGAATTATACATGCTCATAATCCAAAGGTTGAACTTAGACTTCATCATGGTGCTCCAACTCTATCAATTCAGGAAGTGGCCACGAGATCTTCATGTAAACACATGTTCTCGCATAAGTCATATAACATCCCTTTCTTGTTTCCTATGTACCCTTCACAAAATTCCGTATGACTTTTTCAATTCTTGCCAGGATTTTAGGATCCCAAAAGTCTATTGATAGGGAGTACAAACGAACCCATATTGGAGCTGTCAAAAATTCCTCTTTATTAGGGTTGAAGCACTCTTCCCAATGTCTCATGCACAAACCAACATTTTGTTGCCATTGTGGTGTTGGCATTGATGTCAACAAGCTCTTGGTTTTTCTCGTCATATGCATGTCTGATGTGT
The DNA here is from genome assembly GCA_031772625.1 of Pinus tabuliformis. Classification (NCBI taxonomy): domain Eukaryota; kingdom Viridiplantae; phylum Streptophyta; class Pinopsida; order Pinales; family Pinaceae; genus Pinus; species Pinus tabuliformis. Next base: position 711,825,564 of record CM062811.1, on the reverse strand, counting down.
GATGAGTGCTTGGTGACGGATGTTTGGCTTGATGGTCTTGTTAGTTGGCATTGATGTCAACATACTTATTACTAGACCTAGTGGAGGTGATTTGATGATGTTGTGGTTATTGACTTGGAGATGGATTCCACATGTGATGTTGATTTGAGGTTGGCATGTTGTGATTTGAGATGTTGTTGTTGCAGGTGATTGGGTTGTTTCTCTAGATACTACATATGTCTCTACATGTCTTAGAGACATTGGATTGTTGCTATATGTGTTGAGTTGTGGCTGCTTTTGTTGGAGGTGCCTCTATCAGTGTTGGAGGCAGTGTATGACATGATGTTGATGCTACAGGACTTGGAGATGCTGCTACAGGAGTTAGAGATGCTTCTACAGGTTTTGGAGGTGTTTGCACAAACTATGGTTGTTGCTTGAGGAGCTGGAGGTGTTGATCTTGGTCCTAAGGTTAGCAGAATAAATGGCTTGATGAGGACATCCACAACCTAAGGAATGAAGGAAATGTCCTTTTTCTTGGGGACTTTAATGCTCGAACTGCTATTAACCAAGCTATTATGTTAAGTAACAACTCTAACCTCAACCCCTTGTGGCTTGATGAGGATGGTAACTTATCTAATAGATTTAAGAGAAAATATAAAGACATAATCGAGAACTTATTCGGTACCGAGCTCCTCAAAATTTGTAGTTCCCAGGACCTAATCATTTGTAATGGTATTAATAAATGGCCTCTCTCTGGTAAGATGACGTGTTTCCATGGACTGGGTAGCAACGTCATGGATTATGCGATTTCTGACATCCATGTCCTCAACCATATTACAAACTTTGAGCTTCTTAATGGGTACGATCCTGACTTTGACCACAAACCTTTGTTTTTATCCTTGAACGTTGCTATGCATACCACCCACATGTAGGAGAACAGTGAAAGAAAAAGTCACATTCACTTCGATAGAAATAATGTCGACCTTTTCTTAAGGGATTTGGAAAGGGATTTAGGGTCCCTGACTTATAATAACAACATTGATCAATTATATTACCATTTTACTACTACCCTTTCCACCACCATTAGCAAATTCTCTACTGAAACTTCATATAAGAAAAATAATAGAACTCCCAATCCTTGGTATGACATAGACTGTAAAATTACCAGGAAAGCAATCAGAGATGCCCCTAATGAAATCATTAAGCTACAAAATATAAGTATATACAAAGCTCTCATTAAGAGGAAGAAGAGGTCATATATTAATAAAAGACAAGAGCATATTCTCCACCTTTCTAAAGTTGCACCCAAAAAGTTTTGGCAGAATGTGCTTGTTCGTAAAACTAAAGATAATCATTGTATCCCGCTAGAAAATTGGGATAGCTATCTTAAGAAGTTGTATGACTCTCTGGACACCATTGGCACCATCTTAAACACTGCTATTAAGGATGATAGTTTTTCTCTGAAAGACGTTGAGTCTAGGATTAATAAGCTCGCTAATGGGAAAGCCAAAGATATTGAGGGTTACCAAGCTGAGATCTTTAAAATGGGAAAATTTATCCTCATTCCTCATCTCCACAAGCTTCTCAATTTGGCTGCAAAGCATGGCTTCCCTAAGCTTTGGACGCAAAGCCTTATTGTGCCTATCTTCAAAAATGGGGACAAAAATGTTCCCTCTAACTACATTACCATTATGATTAGCCACATCTTAGCCAAGCTTTATGGGCTAATTCAGGAAAAAAGGCTTAGCCTTTGGATTGAGAACCAGGGTAAAAGGGCTGAAGGGAAAGTTGGTTTTAGGAGACATGACTCGAGAATCGACCAACTTTTCAGTTTTAGGATCATCGCAAAGGAATTCCGTAATTGTAAAACTGATATCTTTTGTTTTTTTGTGGACTTTAGAACAACTTTCAACGTTGTCCCCCGAGATAAGCTCTTGGAGAGGCTTAAAGAGATCATGGTTCCTCATGAACTAAGGATTGTTGTGACCCATCTCTATGAGACTGTCATTTCCACACTTAAGACCAATGAAATATGGTCTAAAGATATTAAATGTAATATCGGGGTTAAGCAAGGTTGCCCCCTTTCCCCTACCCTTTTTGGTATTTACATCGATAAACTAGGGGAGTGTCTGGAAACTCCAGGTTGTAAAGGCATCGAGCTCACTGGTAGTATCATTAGTCTTCTCCTTTATGTTGATGATATCATTCTTCTTGCAAGGAGCCATGATGAACTAGACGAGTAGCTTAAGACTCTTCATGTTTACTGCTCCAAGATGGGTATGACTGTTAATCTTGATAAGACTAAAATCATGATCATTAAATCCAAAAAAATTACCCATGGAAGTTTCATCTATGATAGCCATTGTCTTGAGCATGTTTCTTCTTATAAATATTTAGGTAATGACTTTCCTCATCAGCTCTACTGGAATTACAACATCAAGAAGAGAATTATTGGAGGTTGGAAATATTATTATGAGCTTGAAAATAATTCTAAGTGAGCTGATCTTTACATTTGGAGTAAAAAAAGATTCCTCTTTGAGACTCTCGTCACCCCTGTCATCTTATACGGATGTGAAGTTTGGGGGTGTAGTATATCTAGGGAGTCATGGAGAAAGATTGAGATGATCCAAAAGCAATTCATAACCTATCGCTCAAGATCAATGGAAATAATCCGTACCCTATCCTCTTGATCGAAGATGGCATGTCCCCCATTGGAAGTGCAGCTATGTTTAGATATATAATGTATAAGAAGAAGCTTCACAATATGGAATCCAAGAGGCTCCCAAAATTTTCATGGGAAGCAAGGAAAATACAATTTTAAGGACAAGATGTGGGATACTAAGGAGCTGGAGGGTAAAAAGAAGCTAAGGTAATATAAGGAAGTGATCAACCCCACACTTGATAACCATAATTATCTCTCTACGTTGACTAACACTACGAAGAAAATGAACATCGCTAGGATTACAACTAACTCTCATGAGCTTCGGAGTGACACGCGACAATGGTTTACTCCCAAGACTCCCTGAGACGATAGAATTTGTCAGCTTTGTAATACTAAGAAGGTGGAAGATGAAGAACACTCCCTTTTAGACTACCCGACTCTTGCCCACATCCGCTCTCAATTCCCTATCATCAGCCACACCTCCAATCTTCTTGACTTATTAAGCCATCCCAACTATAGCGATCTTGGAACGCCTCTTTCCATGCTCTTTGATCACAAAAGCGAGATTTTGAAGAATGACACTTAGGCTCTCTTTTCTTGAAGTCCGATAAACCACATTGATCTTAATGGATGTTAATCATTATCATCATCATTATTATATTTTTATAAAATAATTATATTAAAAATTTAAAAAAAAAAAAAAAAAATTATATATATATATATATAATTAATAAAAATATAATTAAATAAATCCTTAAAATGATAAGAAAATAAAATCCTTTATTATTAAATATATTATATTCCAAATTTAAAAATAAAATATAAAGATAATGATATGAAGAAAATGTATATAACTCTATTCAATTCAAAAATGTAGATAACTTTATTCCATCCCACTTTTGTGAATAAAAATGTAATGGGTAAATCTTACATATACTTTCTATTTATATTTAAAATATTTAATTAAAATTTATTATTGATTTTTCTAAATATTTTAATAATGGATAGTAAAATAAAATTGTAATATACATTTACCTTTTTTCAATGAACTTAAGTAAAATGTTAAAAGAAAATCTTTTAAACATTTAACAAATATTGAAAAAATCATCAGTTTTGCGATCGATTGGTAACAGAGAAATCTAGTTAATTCAACTAAATTAATGTAATCAACTTGAAGCTTAATCCAATATTAATTTGAAAGTTTACATCAATTAATATTGCAATACTTAACGTAATCACAGGGCCATTAACACTAATGGTAAATTTTGATCGAAAGTTTTCTCCTCTTCTAGATCTGTGTCAATCGAGAATTGCTCTCACTCACAATCTCTCCCTTCAAGTGCCAGTAGTTGGCTTTCCAACCAACGTCATTGATTTCATTGCCATGGCGTAAAAAATCCTGCCTATAATGCCTGAAACGTGATGACTTTGGCATCATTGGCCTTCCCCACCTCGCTGCATTTTGTAGTAGCTTCTTAGCGATTAGCCCGGCGACTCATCAAGCAGTGTCTCTTGGTGGACTCGATTCATTGCAGCAGATCAAACATTTCTTCAATGTTTTCGTTGTCATGATTAGTGTTGGCACATGGCTGCATGGCACTCACATTCAATAAGGCTGACTATGATAATATAGAGCGTTTCTTGGTCATAGTCTCTAGGACCACTAGATTGATCTTTGAACCCATCAATATAATTCAAGGGAGAGATAACTCTAATTTTATTGAATAAATGCCCAAATCTATATCTAGAAAATGAATACAACATGCCCCAAATGTCTCAATTTTATTGTGAAGTTCTATTAAAATTATGTACAAATCCATAAAACCAAATAGATGCCAAACCATTTCCTTTGTCTTATCATCATCGTGGGCTGTCAAAACCATTGTTCTTTGCGTAAAATGGGTCGGAAACAACTGGACCACTATTCTAGTTTAAATAACTCACTTTAAGCTCCTTCCTCATCGCTCTTATGAACTTTCACAAGGTTGCAACGAGGAATTGGGCTTTGCTCATAGACAAATCCCAATCCAAAATTAGTGCAATTGACCCACACAATCGGTGCCAAGGAATAATGTGTTCAACAACTCCCCTTAAAAAAGAAAACATGAGCCACGAGCCAAAATCCTGCCTTCTAACAAAACCAAATATAGACCAGAGAAAATCCTTACAACCATGGAGCCTTGATGTTGCAAGTCCCTTCTACAATCTCCAACCCTCTCCCTTGCTAGATAAGTCTTCCAACCTAATCTCAATAGAATAAACCTACTTCCAACAATCCTTCCCCAATCTTCCGACCTATAGTAGCTTTATAGGGCAAGAATGGGAAGTTATGGATCCATTCTCCAAGGGATGAGATCCACTATTAGTGGGATAGAGGTTCCACAAAGGAAGGGGAGTTACTCCATGATCGGAGGGATCAATATTAAATAGGCACTCATTCAAAGCTTGTTGGTTGGGATAGATGCTACCAACAATGCTTCTAGACTTTACTTTTTATTTTTTCATACTTCAAGTCATGTTTGCAGGTCATAGTGGAAGACAATGTGTACTTATGCACAAACATTACTTGTCTTCTCTATGTGTGCGTAACAATTAGCTAGGAAACTATGAATATAGCCAAAATAAAGGTTTTGTACCATAGGGTCCAGAAATTCCACTTTCTTAAAGATATTTTCGATTCAAACTTTGTAGAGGAATGTTCTTGGGACACATTTGTGAATGGTGAAAGATCCAAACCGATGGTCATTTGCCTAATGTGACAAAATGGCATGTAATACCTCATCCTTACTTTTATCATTAGAGTAATCCACCATCACTCGAGAAATCTATGTGTTTCCCCATTATTATCATTGATGCCTCCATAAAGAGCTAGAAGTAAGAAAGTTACAAGCTACTATAGAGGATTTGGAGGTTCATGAGGCCAACAACAAGCTAAATATTTTGTGCATTTATATTGAAACCAAACATCTCATCATATTTAGGATGAAATTGTCATAGAAGAACAAGACATTGCAAGACAACATTTTTGTCTCATTGATTTAGAAGTTGTAGACTGGGTGCCTGACGTAGGGCACACTAGAGGACCGTTTAATTAATAAATGAACACCGTGGACACTTACTAGCATATGAAAATTCTTCTAGGTAGAGTCATGATAGATGTAATTGAGGGCGAGGACGGAATCGTCCTACTATTGGATGAATTACAATTACTCTTGAAAAGTTTGGATAGGCACCTAAAGTGGATATAAGACCACCTTATCTTGCCTCTAGATCTTAGAAGCTCACCTCGGAGTAGTAAGGATCCAATCACGGTAGACTTATTAGATACCTCCAAGTATGCATGATTAGTCATAGTTTTTTAGGCTTCTTTAGTTCTATATTGGTTTTTTATTTCCATGTTAAATGATCGATTATGTTGTAAATATATAAATCAAATTCTCTTTTTTTATTAATATTTCGTGAATTATGTTTGAATGTCAAAAAAGTTATAGTTTTACCATGAATCTGGTTTTTCGAGGATAAACCAGAATAAACCAAAACCAATACATATGAATAAACCAAAACAAATATATCTTTTTAATAAATAAGTAAAAATTAACCCCAAAAAATTAACAAAAATTCAATCTGTATTTCAAATAAATCAAAACTTTTAAAACCACAACTTCATTCCATATTTAAACTTTTTAAATTCAAATTATCTCAAAATTTTAAATTTTAAATAATATTATATTCACCATCGTGGTAAAGAAGACAAGTCAATGGAAACTTTTCAGCATACAAACTTTCACAATGTTTTAATGTAATTACATTCGTAATGCGTTTCCCTTTGAAAACAAGTCTGAGCTACCACCGTGTGCAATTGTGTGCCTTCCATTCTCTATATTAGAGGATAGAACTATCTTATACTTTCCTATTGATACTTCCATTGACATATCAAGGGGTTAATAACTCCCAAGCAGCTATAATGGTAAAGAAATCACCAAAAACAAGAATTAAAGGGGGAGCGTTTCAGTAGACCAGCCATGGCAATGGCGATGAAAAAGGAGGACTTTCTAAGTAGCCTACAAATAACAATGTTGGCTCCTTTTGTTGTGTGTCCAACCAAGATTTAAGTTATGTTTCTTGAACTTGATATTGTTAAATTTAATTTATGTTTCTTGATTAGTTTAAGATGTTACATGGAAAAGCTCAATGAAAAGTTCTATGAAAAGATAGCAAAATAATACATCAAATGAGAAGAAGAAGAAAAAGAGACAATATGCTAACAATCTAATCTGGAAAAACAACAAACGAAAACATCATTGGAGACTAAGGTATTTTCCATTAATGAAACAACTTTAACATCCCTATGGGGGTCGAAACTTATGTGGATGATTTTGGAGGAGTTTGTAAATCATGGTATAGTTGTATGGACCTCACAGCTTTTTGCAGCTTTTTGTAGAGGAATTCCTGATGTTTTTATTCTTTTACGTTTTCTTTAGACACCCTACTTTCCAATAGCCTATTTAAATCTAGACTGCTCTCGAATGTGCACTTAAATTAATTTAAAGTTTATTACAATTTTTAAATTGAAAACTACATCATGAACGAATTGTTGGAGAGTGATTTGTCGTTGATGCTAGAGCCATGGCAGGATTATGGCATATTGTTTTAGCATTTGATTTCTCAGATTCTTATAATTTATTTCTGAGAATGAATATATATATATATATATATATATATATATATATATATATATATATATATATATATATCCAATATTAAAAAACATTGTTTTTTAATAGGAATTATTTTTTAAGAAGCAGGGATTGTTTTCTATTATTGTATGTTATAGTTGTGAGAGTGACATATTTTTGTCATAATAGTCAAGATTTAATCTCTACCCTAATGTTGATATTGAGATTGAGGGAATACTTTGATATATATGTTAATATGACATTGCATTTGCACATATTTATATCTAAATATCAAAGGTTTAATCTCTACCTTAATTTTGATGTTTAAGGTTGAGGGAAGTTGTGATAGCTATGTTAATATGGAAATTAAATGTTGTTGTTAGCTTTGACGTTAAGGTTGAGGGAAATTGTGATATTAATGTTAATGTGGAAAACAAATAACAACTTAGTTCATCCTAACAACTTCCATGTTCCACACTAGAGACATTTACGAAATCTTCTTATCAACTCCAACATTATCACACTATCATGATTCCATGTCCATAAACTCATCATAGTCTACTATCTTCTCTAACATATATTGATTTAGTGGTCCTCCCCATTCTAGATAGATTCTCTATTTCATCATTTTGGAATGACATTATGGATAGATTCTTTACTTCGACATTTTGGAATGAGATTGAGAGAAATTGTGATATTAATGTTAATATGGAAAACAAATAGCAACTTAGTTCATCCTAACAACTTCCATGTTCCACACTAATACATTTATGAAATCTTCTTATCAAACTCACAATAGTTCCCATTATGCACCAAATATTGTTAGAGTACCATGCCACCAAACTTATAAAGTATACAATAGTTCCCATTATGTCATTATGCACCAAATATTGTTAAAGTACCATGCCACCAAACCTTTAAAGTATGAAAGCATTTTACTTATTTTGTTTTTGAATGCTTAGAAAATACATTTTTCTTGTTTTATTTTTGAATGCTTAGAAAATACATTTTACTTGTTTTATTTTTGAATGCCTAGGAAATACATTTTGCTTGTTTTATTTCTCAATGCTCAGAAAATACATTTTACTTGTTTTATTTTTGAATGCTTAGAAAATACCTCGATATCTCAGGTTAGAGGTGTGCAATATGATGAAGTCTTATCATTAGATGATTCCAAATTCTTGTGATTAGATGATTCCAAATTGTTATCAAGTTGATGTCACATCAACTTGAAAACTTGCATTTGAAAGTTAATTTCCAAATTAACAAAAAAATTGTCATAAATGATGTCTTATATCACCTTTATCTCACAATACTTATGTATATAGAAGTATTCACAACACACTTAACACACCTAACATATAAATTGTACACACCCAACATACAAATGGTTTGTTATAGCTTAGATATATCTATTAAATCAACAAAATATTAAATTATTAATATTAACATTTAAATAAACATGCATATTTACATTAGAAAGCTTACCATTTTGCAAAAAATCAACACTTGTGTAATAATTTTTCATTTAAACAATGACCATTTGGTAATACATTGGAGTAGTCTTAGTAAGACTCAAAATCAAATCTTCGAGTTGTCACATAAAACCATGAGTATATCCAACTACCTACAAGTTAGATATATCAATAATTTTTTGGTTTAATAAGAGCCGAAATATTGCCAAAAAAAATGGTACCTACTCTTATTTTATCATAACAAGCTAAACATATCTCCTTATAACAATAGAACCATAGTGGAAAAGAAAATTGCTTATAAGTCTCTTATTCACCCAAATTCTACCAACCTAAGAAAACCCTTATACAATAACAAAAACAAAATTTATAAACTTAAACATTTTAAAATTAAAATTTATTATTACTCAAACAAAATTTTAGAACTCAAGATAATCTAAAACTAATATTTATTAATCCATTTTCACTTATAATTACTATTTTTATTTGAGAAGCCAACATAAGACATTTGAAAACATTTTATTATGAAACACTCAATGATCCTTTTTATTTTATTTTTAAAAGAAAGCATAAAACATTTGAAAAAAGAAATTACTAAAAAGCCTTTAATCTTTTTTTTTTACTAGAAATTATCTAATCATTATGAATTATAGTAATTATCTCTGATTTTATATACAACTTGACATTTGCCAATATTCAATTACCAAAATTTTTCATTTTTTTTTCTTTTTTTCTTTTTTTCAGTATTATAGAAATTATCTAATCATCATGAATTATTGTAATTATCTTTGATTTTATATAAGACTTGACATTTTGTGAATATTCTATTAAAAAAATTAGTAATCCACTTTATTCTTTATTATTTTATTATAAAACTCATTATATAAGAAAGAAATATAAGACATTTCAAAATGTTTTAATACAGAGATTTGAATTTGAATTTTATTCTTTATTATTTTATTCTAAAACCTGATGTATTATCTGATGTATTATCTTGATAGAGATAGTAATTATATCATATTTTTAATAGTTAATATTATATAATATATTTATTTTAAACCCACATCAAGTAAGTTGAAAATATATGAAAAAGGGGTATAATAGTGGGTCTTAAAACCCATCATTTATTTTGATAAAGATAAGGAAGATTACATTAATTTTTTAGATTCTCTTAATATATAAAAATATATATATTTTTTATTTTGATATTGTTTAAAAAAATTAAAACCCATCATATATTTCCATAAAGAATAATTTTTTAATATTCTTAAAAAAAATTATATATATTTTTATATATTGATATTTGCTATAGGAAATCTCTAGAAAGTTTTTTTAAATCATTTTCATTTTATAAAAATTATTTATATTGATAATTTTGTTAAAGATGGTTTTTATCAAATCACTTCTTATTTTGGTGAATGATGAATGAATAATTCCACGATAATTCTGGTGAATGATTGATTGATAATTAATCATTTGTTGGAATAATTTGAAATAAACCCCAAAATCAAACTTCCAATTACTATAACGCCCTTCGAATCCTTTGAAAAGGATTTAAAATTTCTTTAAGAAATACATTAAGAAAAAACAATAAATACATTTGGCAACAACCAAACATGAAAATCAATTTGGAAACCGTAATTTTCAGAGAAATGATTTACCTAAAAGCTCACTGTAACATAACATTTGGGCCTCCCCGAACTAATAATCCGACTTCAGATTATTCAGCCATGGGTAGCATCGAATAATGATAACTGGACTACATATTGTCGCGATCGCGAACACATTCCGGAGGCATTTGCTTGTTTCTGGGCGTCTCAGTGCAGTAATTGTAGTGGTGTAGTGCTTCCTCACCCATTTCAAGTACCGCCATTGGCGCCCACATCCAGTTCTCTGAACTCCTCCTGATCCCACCACTGTCGCCCCTACGTAGCACACACCGATTATGGAGTAGAAGCCTCACAGGCATCAACATGGAATTCCCTGTAGGAGGCGATGAACGGCGCCTTGGCCCAGTCGGTTTTCTCCAGACCCCCTCGGGTGGCCCAGTCATCAACATTCCACAGGATCGAATAGATCTTCCTCAGCTGGTTAAATGGGTACCTCACGCCCAGATCCTTGCTGTTCTTGAACACCCGGATTGGTACCTCATCTACCAAAAATATGCGCCCCAAAAAAAAACATCACACCAAACCATATTAAACCAAAAGAGGTTCATTGTAAAATTACATGCTACATTTGCATTTGGCTCTGGTTCGATAATAAATAATGGGCTCGGGAATGGGGGCTTACATAATTTGGTACATGTTCCAGAGCACAGCATAGGAATGGTAATCCTTGGTGGGGTCGAACCAGAGGTATATTCGATGTTCTCTCTCACCCTTCCCGCCTGTAAATACATTGGTCTGAAGAATGTAGGGTTCCTCGGACTTGTTCCCCAAGAATTCAAAGTCTATCTCATCATGTTCTGCAGTCTGAGAAGAAAGTTGCCCACACCAAAAGAAATATAGATACATAAACAGGTAGAAGCAGACTTAGACCCCCAAAACCCCCAAGATTATTGTGAATACTTACATAAAAGGCGATGATAGTGCCAGCGAAATCGTCATGAACTAGCTTTATCTTCATACTAAAATGCCCAAATAAATATGTCCCCTTAGACTCGAACCCGACACCTGCCAACCCATATTTCATCCCACATTGTTATTCCCACAGCTCGTAAAAGGATAAAACAACCCAAAAATATGCAAAAACAAATCCAATGTATAATAGCTTACCATACTGTTTGTTGAGGAGAAGCTCGGTTTGTTTGATGTGATCTGAGCCCCAGCGGGCGACATAGTTGTTGTGAAAGGGCACACTCACTGACTTCCTAGGAGTGGCAGCCATGGCAGCAGAATGGAGTAACAGAATGAGAAACAGAACAAGAAACTGTGTCCTCTTCATGGCTTCCAATGACCTTACTGGCGCTCGAAAATGAAGCTGTGCAGAGGAAGGCAAGCCTTATTTCCTAAAGAGGATCCTATGTATCTTCCCATTGAACGCCAAAGCTGCCAAAACACTGCCTTCTAACCAAATAAAATATGGACGGAAAGAGATTACAAATTCAAAATTCAAATTTGAATTCCTTTAGCGCCTTTACTAAATTCAAAATAAAACGGAATTTGGAAAACAGTGGTAGACGAGGAAGCCAACGTAGGTTGCAGGAGGAGACGGGACAGGTCCGACAGTGGTCGTAGATACATTGAATACTGGAGCTTGCCGGAGGTAGGGTGATCGAGTTGCCGAAATATGCATGGATATGTATGGCTTTCATGCATATGGAGCATGCCTTCGGATGCACGAATGTCCTATCACAGGTACTTAGCGCTCATTTATGTTTCTATAGGGTTGGAAATAACTCTAGCCGTCACCCTCATGCTCCACGTGGTATCGAGTGACCATTCACACCTCCAAAAGGTATAACAAATGATAAGATTGATTGACACATTATAAACTTAGAAAGATGGAAATGAATTTAAAAATAAATTGGATTGACCCCTGGCACAAGAAATGGTTGTTTAGATTCTGAAAAGTTAGGAGTCAGAATAATTTTTTAAATTAGAAGACAACATAAGTTTTGGATTTAGCATTATTGGGTATATGGGTCAAACATAATTCCCCACATGATACTCATGTTTTTTCCATCTAGGGATTTTTGTTGGAATATGTAAGGAAACTATCTCATATAGATGTGAATTTTTTCAAAGTGTTAAAGAAGAAAGAGTGTGTATCTCACCCTATTTTCCTAGTGGATTATGCCTTCACTACCCTAAGGGAAGACAAGGGGTTTCTAAAATCCTATAAACCGTTATTTTCACCTTCGACAAAACATGTGAGTAAGGCCATCATTTTGTCATACCCCAAGCATGCAAGTATCATTGTCATTTTTTCATACTTAAAGTCATGGGTAGAAACATTGGGCTTGGTCCAAGAACAACAAAAGAAAACCAAACGATAAAAATTGGAAAATGGGGAGTTTTGAGAGGAAGCGTGGTTAATTATCACGACTAATGGGTTGAATTTGGAGGAAGCTTTTACATGTGCCCTTCTTACCCTGGAGGTGATAAAACCCTATTCCCCCCTTACTACACATTTTACAAGAAAGGAAATCAAAGGTCATATAGAATACAATGCTAGGTTTGTGACCCTACCATAATATTGAAGGATTGTTGTAGTAAATGAAAAACATAAAGAGGTGCATGGAGGGTAATAATGACCTACTTTAAGAAGGAAAATACACCATGTGACATAATCCCATAAGATGTCGAGCTCTCTAAAATAGATGATGAGTTCCATGAAGATGATGACAATGAGGAAAAAATTGTGAGAGCCTTGTTCCCACAAAAAGAACGATTGTACAAGCAAAAGAAGATCTAAAATCCTAGGTAATAACTCAAGGGTAAATGATGACAACATCATATATACAGATGGATTTAAATTGGCTAAGGCCATGGGTTTCAAAGGCATTTGAAAGTTAGGGAAATTTGAGTAGGTCTTCTAAAAGATGTCAAAGGTAGAATAAGGGCCCAAAGGCATAGGGTTAGGCTCTACTCAAAGACTTATATCACTAACAAGGCGGATATCTAATCTACTTCCAACATTCCCAAGAGTAGCCATAGCAATTTGATAAGATAATGATAGAATTAGGTAAGGGGAACATATCTATTGATCCCATGGGCCTAAGAACCTCCATTGTTGTAGGAGAATAGAATTGAGGTCCTTAGGGAAACTATTAGAGCTTGACAATTCCATAACAAATTCTTTACTATCTTCTCATCTGTGACTTCTTATATCCTTTTCTAAGCTTCTTGAAATAATTTGAGCTAATTTCCTTTTACCAACTCCTCCTTCACTATCTTCACATTATCTTGATTCACAGTTTTTCAAAGCATAAGTCTTCTCATCTTTTCCCAATCTTTGTTTCTAAAACTTGACAAAACTCCCTAAAAAATGATAAAATATACACTTAGAAAGGGAAAATGAAACTAATTTAAGTATACCTTTCAGTTTCCTTTCGCAAACTTGAAGAGTTCCATCCTAAACTTCTTCATGAATTTCTTTAATGTTGTCTCCATAAACTATTGTTGAATTCCATTTTCTTGTGAAAATCCTTTGAGCCTGTGTATCTTGAAACTTTTCTAACCTTGGTTGTTCTCCATAAGAAAATCTCTATCTTTCTACTTTTTCCATCATCTCTGATATTTGTTAAACTCCTTTATCTTTGGTACCTACAAATACATGTTCACAAAAATAATTAAAATTAAAACCATGAGACCCTTCAGTCTCTGAAGATGCCTCTAGCATCCTTCTTGTCATTCCATCGTCATTGTCTTCTTCTCCAAGGATTGGTCCTTTCTTTGGTTCACAAGTGGATTCTCTCATCTCATACCAAGCTTATATGAGTGCCTTCTCTCTCTCCACTATATGCATTAACTTCTTAGTAAATAACTCCTTAATAGGCCACTTGACCCATTTCCATACATACAATCCATGTCTCAATTATTCTTTGATTCCTTTCTGTAGAAGCTTCTTCAGGTTGTTGAGTTTTACCTTTATCTCAACCATCTCTTTGTCAAACTCTTCATCACTCATTTTCTTCTCTTTCTTTCCAAATGTTTTAGCATCCTCTTTCTTCTTGTTATGGATCCCTCATGAAATTTTTCTTTAACTGTTTGTACTCATCTTCATTTTCTCTTATGTGATCTTCACCATTCCCACTGTGAGATACAACCAGGCCTTCTCTCATAGCTATACTTTGTTGCTACTACCAATACCTCACCAAGCTTCCTCATGAGCTTATACTTTTGGTACTATTGGTTCTTTCCTCCAGAACCTCTAATCACTCCTTTTCTCTCCTCTAGTTTCTGAATTTTGCTCACGATCTTCTTCTCTTGAGAACTTCTATTATTCCCTTAGTTTCAGTACCCAACTTAAATATGCTTACAACATTCCTTACTACAACGTTTCCTTCCACAAGCTTTACTTTAAGATATTTATTTGCCCTCTTCCTCTTCTATCATAGCTTCTTAGTCATAATTGTTACGATTGTGTTTTTATTTATGTTGTTGCCTACTTCAACACTTCCAAAATAATTGAAAACAAAAATCCATTACCTATTATATGATTTCATTGACCATTGTTGCAGTCTCTCAGTCCTCTTTGCTAACTGCAAATCTATCTTGATCAGTTGTCTTGCTTCTCTACCATCATCTTGTACTTCGCTTCGCTTGTTTCAATCTGCTCCAAAACTTATGATCGAATTCTCCTCTACAATTCATGCTCTATAACTAGCATTCCTATTCCATAGCCTTCGCACTATTATAAGAGCTTTGTATACCTTGGCTTGAATTAGAAATTAAATTCAAATAAGAAGATCACTACTATAAAAAAAATTCTTTAATTCCAAAGAATTCAATCGAGTGGGCTATCCCACTATGATACCACTAATTATGCATGCCTAGAGCCTAAGTCTATATCTGTTCAGATCTAAATTAGACCCTCAAATCCATTCGAGAACCACTGCGACCAAAACTTTGTACCACGTCCCAAGTTATGATGATATCATAATTAAAAATGAACCAAGGGAGGGCTTCCTTTATAAATCTACCCGGCCCAAGCTATGTCAAATTTGGAGTCAAAACTCCCCAAATAACCATTGTATTCGAGCATTCCCTTCATATCAATTTCCAATCATAAATCCCAACCGATGGAAAGATATCGGGTTCTGCAACCCAAATCATGATTGTGGAAAGAACTGCATATATATCTCACAAAATGGGAAGCAGAGTTCATATATTGTACTTAAAGGGAAGAGAGGGATATTACCTCATAAAGGAGTGGAACCACTTTAAACATAAATTAGCACTAATTCCTACAACAGCAACCCATATGATTGTGCCCATGACCATAATGATTAACCTCGAAAGAAGTGGGTCTGAACTTTAACACGTTACCTATGCACATGACGTCCAGACACTTTCCTCATTAGCTAGATGCCATGTCTACCTGATCTTTATCACCCTGACACTCTCAAATAATGCACAAAGGGCTTTCCTTCCGGGAGACGGACTCCAAAAAATCAAAATTATTCCAGTCAACTATCATTCTCGGCTCCCGTTAATTGTCATCCTGACCATGCAAGTCCTTTTACCCTCGAGAGGAGTCAATAATACTCGAGGTCCCACTTTTCTCTTCTTCTTCCATACAAGAGGCTCTCATGTCACCCCGACGCTCTTTATATTGGTCAGCTTCACATGTCAGCACAGATCCAAATCATCCCGACGCTTTCCTTACTTGCAATTATTTTGACCTTCCGGGGAAAAGGACTTCAGGCACATGTCACCATGAACCTATCTCTGGATGATTATTTGTTGACGAAACTTTGGTTCCATCTCACAGCTTCTGTCAGGTGACAGACTTCTGTCGAAAGGGAAATATAACTAAGTATTCGCCTCCTTTTCCCATGTGTTCTAATCTCGGCATCTCGGCTCCTTCGTGCTTACAGGCCCTCGTAATTCCTCCATTGTGTACTCCAATCTCAAATCCTCAAGGGCTTCAACATAAAAGTATCTAGGGCTTACTACATGGACATGAATACTTTTGTCTCACTTACGGGAATTCTATAGAACTCGACCACAGCACAGTACCTTGCAATGTTCGGAATGTACAATTGTGCATATATATATATATATATATATTTTGTAGAAGGAATGGTTTGAGGCATAAATTAATTCAACTTTCTCCACACACACTACTTATTTTATTAAACTCAAACAATGAATAAATATAACAACATACTTTCTTCCAGATCCATGAATAGTGGATTGGATGGCTCAATATAGATTACACGACAAACAAGGAATTCTCCTAATCTAACCAAATCCACATTGAGGAACCACTCCTCTAATAAAAGTTTTTGACCTTCAAGGTAAATTGAGTTTTACAATGCTCTTCCATCATAAGTGCAGTGGGATAATCCAACTTACCAAGAACAACAAGATCAACCATTAGACCAAGGGGAGCAAAATCAACAAAACAATAAAAAAGGGCCAGAGCATCAAGATAAGGGCCAACCAACCTCTGATCAACAACACAACCATGAAGAGGATGACAAATTGAAAGTTTATGAATGAAGTACTAACTGCAGTCCTAAATTATCGATGCAATGCAAGTCTAATTTCTAGAACTCCTAGCTAGGATTTAGAACTTAAAGAAAATGAATGCAAAAATGAAATTTCTCGCCATTGGGCATAAATATAATTTAGAGCTTACTATAATAATAACTTCATCCTTACACAAAGCATAATTTTGACAAATCAAGAAAAATACAAATCATATTTGTATTATTATCCTTGCAAGCATAGGATATTGAATTAGTCAAACCCATATTGGTTTGGGTTTGACAAAAAATTTGCAAAATTTCCATAGTTTAACTCTGCAAAATATTATTTGACAAAATTTTAATTTATTTTTTTGCAATCTAATTGGCTATCAAAATGAACATGTTATTGGTCATTTTATTTATTAATGAGCCAAGGCATACAAGTTCCATCAAACATATCATAATATTATAAATTTACAAGATTTTTAATTGTGGTGTCTTTACACAGTAACGATAATTAGTGATATATAATGTCAATTACGTCCTTGGTTGATTCTAGAAGCTCTCGTTCTAATATTAATGGAGCTAAGGGTGTTGCAATGAGCATGTAATCTTTATCTAACAACCTGTCAGGCTAAGAAATCTATATCACATGCAAGCAGAAATTTTATACTCAAAAATTTTGTCACGATCAAATAAGGTTAGAGAAGAAATGATATATCATAAATGTTGGAAAACTTCCTATGACACTACAAAAACTCCACGTTGTACCAACTAATAAATTTGACCGAATTTTTGTTCCATTGGGAGAAAATGGGGCGATGAATGTTATTTATGGAACTCTGGTTGGAGTGAGTTTGAAACTCTTTGTACATTTGAGAAAATGGGGCAATGAATGTTATTTATCAAACTATGGTTGGAGTCAGTTCGAAGCTCTTTGTACATTTGAGAGCTCTGTATGCATTAATCTCACTTCAATGCTTCTAAGAACTGTCATCTTACATTGATAAATGCATGATAGCTTCATTTTTATAATTTTGAAAGCTTGATAATTTGATTTTTATATTATGGAAAATATTAAAACAAATAATTAAAATGTGTTTTTAAAAATATTTTTTATTATGGAAAAGTAAATCAATAAATACTATTTTGGTCACAAGTTAATCTCAACAATCAGATAAATATTTGTGAAAATTTTCCAAAAATTACAATCTTTATATACTTTTTTCACATTTTTAAATTAAGAGAGATTCAAAATTTTATTAAATATTAAAACAACTAAATATTTGTCATCTCTTTTTCTTTTTCTTTAATTTTACTTTTATGAATAAACAACCAAAAAATACAACTTAAACATACAAATTCTATACATATATCCTGAATAACCAAAAACTTTTCTCTATATAACACTTGTACTATATGTGTTTTCTTTTTTACTATATAACATTTTTACTATATGTGTTTTCTTTTTTACTAATTTCAAGAAAAGGTATGAGAAAAAAAATAATAACAATAAAATTTTAAATTAATAATTTGAATTTAATATGTTAATAATTTCATTGATATATAATAAAAAAAAAATAATGGTTATTCACAGTTACACACACATATATATATATATATAAAGAGTTGCTTTTAATGTGATTTTTTGGAAGTTTTTCGTAGATTTTTCCGGTCTAATTTCTCTAAAATTCCCCTAAGTATTTTTCAGGGTGCTGAATCCATATATTCAATTAAAAAACTAATTTAAATAACACAAATCAAAATCCCAGCTCAAATTTTTCCGTCAAATTCCAACACAAAACTCCAAAAAATCAAAATAAAAACAACTCCCATATATAATAAATAAATAATAAAATATACCTAAACTTCCACACCCACGCATTATACCTGATAGCCCTCCGCATTATACCTGACATCCATCCATATGAAACACAATCAACCATGAAAATAAAAGGCAACCAAAACGTGAAGATAGATAAACAGTGGAATTGTAAACCGAGACACATGGTCATCCTCATGCTCCACGTGGTATCGAGTGACCATTCACACCTCCAAAAGGTAGAACAAATGATAAGATTGATTGACACATTATAACCTTAGAACATGATAAGAGTACCATTGGCATGAATTTAAAAATAAATTGGATTGACGCCTGGCACAAGAAATGGTTGTTTAGATTCTGAAAAGTCAGGAGTCAGAATTATTTTTTAAATATCGGCGACGTGGGTTTCCCACAACCTCACGAGTGCCAATGTTCTATGGGTTGAGGTGCCGTGTATAATAATCTCACGTGTGACATATATCAAATATGTACACTTGAAGCATCTAACAAAATTAGGTAACCAACTATGTTAGAATGTTGGTTTACAATCTCAAACTGGATGAGTTGCATTCAAAGACCTTTCCAAGGGGCTTCTAGAATGCATAAGTTCTTTATAAGACGAAGATATGGAAGACATAGTATAAATGCAGGAGAACACATGACTGGTATTCTTTGTGCTTGAGTGAGTGGCCCCATATAAATTTGGGCTAGAGAGTAGATAGCTAGCCTTGTCCTAAATTTTTCTCCGTTAAAAAATTGATTGGGTAACTTTAAGTGATTTTAAAAATGAGGGGGAATTCATGTTTTATGGTTCTTAGAGTATGTTTATTGCATAGTTGGTTTATCTATAATTTTTTATGAAGCTCTTTCACCAGTTCATTTGGAATTAGAAAAGTAAACGAGAAGAGAAAAAATAATAGGTGTAATGACTAATTGTTAATTACAAAAATTATGTTTTTTGAGTTTTATTAATACATTTATGTACATTGTATTCTCAACTGTCAACGGTGAATTTTTAGAAAGGATTTCCAAAAAAGCTAAGTATTACCTCCAAGCAATTTCTAAAATTAGAAGACAACATAAGTTTTGGGGGAGGATTTAGCATTATTAGGTATATGGGTCAAACATAATTCCCCACATGATACTCATGTTTTTTCCCTCTAGGGTTTTTTGTTGGAATATGTAAGGAAACTCTCTCATATAGATGTGAATTTTTTCAAAGCGTCAAAGAAAAAAGAGTGTGTATCTCACCCTATTTTCCTAGTGGATTGTGCCTTCACTACCCTAAGAGAAGACAAGAGGTTTCTAAAACCCTATAAACCCTTATTTTCACCTTCAACAAAACATGTAAGTAAGGCCATCATTTTTTCATACCCCAAGCATGCAAGTATCATTATCATTTTGTCATACTTAAAGCCATGGGTAACAACACCGGGCTTGGTCCAAGAACAACAAAAGAAAACCAAATGATGAAAATTGGAAAATGGGGAGTTTTGAGAGGAAGTGTGGTTAATTATCACTACTAATGGGTTGAATTTGGAGGAAGCTTTTACATGTGCCCTTCTTACCCTAGAGGTGATAAAGCCCTATTCCCCCCTTACTACACATTTTACAAGAAAGGAAATCAAAGGTCATATAGAATACAATGCTAGGTTTGTGACCCTACCATAATATTGAAGGATTGTTGTAGTAAATGAAAAACATAAAGAGGTTCATGGATGGTAATAATGACCTACTTTAAGAAGGAAAATACACCATGTGACATAATCCCATAAGATGTCGATCTCTCTAAAATAGATGATGAGTTCCATGAAGATGATGACAATGAGGAAAAAATTGTGAGAGCCTTGTTCCCACAAAAAGAAGGATTGTACAAGCAAAAGAAGATCTAAAATCCTAGGTAATAACTCAAGGGTAAATGATGACAACATCATATATACAGATGGATTTAAATTGGCTAAGCCCATGGGTTTCAAAGGCATTTGAAAGTTATGGAAATTTGAGTAGGTCTTCTAAAAGATGTCAAAGGTAGAATAAGGGCCCAAAGGCATAGGGTTAGGCTCTACTCAAAGACTTATATCACTAACAAGGCGGATATCTAATCTACTTCCAACATTCCCAAGAGTAGCCATAGGAATTTGATAAGATAATGATAGAATTAGGTAAGGGGAACATATCTATTGATCCCATGGGCCTAAGGACCTCCATTGTTGTAGGAGAAGAGTATTGAGGTCCTTAGGGAAACTATTAGAGCTTGACAATTCCATAACAAATTCTTTACTATCTTCTCATCTGTGACTTCTTATATCCTTTTCTAAGCTTCTTGAAATAATTTGAGCTAATTTCCTTTTACCAACTCCTTCTTCACTATCTTCCTCTCTTCCCAATCTTTGTTTCTAAAACTTGACAAAACTCCCTAAAACATGATTAAATATACACTTAGAAAGGGAAAATGAAACTAATTTAAGTATACCTTTCAGTTTCCTTTCACAAACTTGAAGAGTTCCATCCTAAACTTCTTCATGAATTTCTTTAATGTTGTCTCCATAAAATATTGTTGAATTCCATTTTCTTGTGAAAATCCTTTGAGCCTGTGTATCTTGAAACTTTTCTAACCTTGGTTGTTCTCCATAAGAAAATCTCTATCTTTCTACTTTTTCCATCATCTCTGATATTTGTTAAACTCCTTTATCTTTGGTACCTACAAATTCATGTTCACAAAAATAATTAAAATTAAAACCATGAGACCCTTCAGTCTCTGAAGATGCCTCTAGCATCCTTCTTGTCATTCCATCATCATTGTCTTCTTCTCCAAGGATTGGTCCTTTCTCTAGTTCACAAATGGATTCTCTCATCTCGTACTAAGCTTATATGAGTGCCTTCTCTCTCTCCACTATATACATTAACTTCTTAGCAAATAACTCCTTAATAGGCCACTTGACCCATTTCCCTACATACAATCCATGTCTCAATTATTCTTTGATTCCTTTCTATAGAAGCTTCTTCAGGTTGTTGAGTTTTACCTTTATCTCAACCATCTCTTTGTCAAACTCTTCATCACTCATTTTCTTCTCTTTCTTTCCAAATGTTTTAGCATCCTCTTTCTTCGTGTTATGGTTCCCTCATGAAATTCTCCTTTAACTGTTTGTACTCGTCTTGATTTTCTCTTATGTGATCTTCACCATTCCCACTGTGAGATACAACTAGGCCTTCTCTCATAGCTATACTTTGCTCCTACTACCAATACCTCACCAAGCTTCCTCATGAGCTTATACTTTTGGTACTATTGGTTCTTTCCTCCAGAACCTCTAATCACTCCTTTTCTCTCCTCTAGCTTCTGAATTTTTCTCACCATCTTCTTCTCTTGAGAACTTCTATTATTCCCTTAGTTTCAGTATCCAACTGAAATATGCTTACAACATTCCTTACTGCAACTTTTCCTTCCACAAGCTTTACTTTAAGATATTTATTTGCCCTCTTCCTCTTCTATCATAGCTTCTTGGTCATAATTGTTACGATTGTGTTTTTATTTATGTTGTTGCCTGCTTCAACACTTCCAAAATAATTGAAAACAAAAATCCATTACCTATTATATGATTTCGTTGACCATTATTGCAGTCTCTCAGTCCTCTTTGCTAATTGCAAATCTATCTCGATCAGTTGTCTTGCTTCTCTACCATCATCTTGTACTTCGCTTCGCTTGTTTCAATCTGCTATAAAACTTATCATCGAATTCTCCTCTGCAATTCATGCTCTATAACTAACATTCTTATTCGATGGCCTTTGCACTATTATAAGAACTTTGTATACCTTGGATTGAATTAGCAATTAAATTCAAATAAAAAGATCACTACTATAAAAAAATTCTTTAATTCCAAAGAATTCAATCGAGTAGGCTATCCTACTATGATACCACTAATTATGCGGGCCTAGAGCTTAAGTCTATATCCATTCAGATCTGAATTAGACCCTCAAATCCATTCCAGAAGCACTGCGACCAAAACTTGGTACCAAGTCCCAAGTTATGATCATATCATAATTAAAAATGAACCAATGGAGGGATTCCTTTATAAATCTACCAGGCCCAAGCTATGTCAAATTTGGAGTCAAAACTCCCCAAATGAACCATTGTAGTCGAGCATTCCCTTCATATCAATTTCCAATCATAAATCCCAACTGATGTGAAGATATCGGGTTCTGCAACCCAAAAAATGATTGTGGAAAGGACTGCATATATATCTCACAAAATGGGAAGCAGAGTTCATATATTGTACTTAAAGGGAAGAGAGGGATATTACCTCATAAAGGAGTGGAACCACTTTAAACATACATTAGCACTAATCCCTACAACATCAACCCATATGATTGTGCCCATGACCATAATGATTAACCTCGAAAGAAGTGGGTCTGAACTTTAACACGTTACCTATGCACATGACATCCAAACACTTTCCTCATTAGCTAAATGCCATATCTACCTGGTCTTTATCACCCTGACACTCTCAAATAATGCACAAAGGGATTTCCTTCCGGGAGACGGACTCCAAAAATCAAAATTATTCCAATCAACTATCATTCTCGGCTCCCGTTAATTATCATCGCAGTTGTCTATACCGCGACTTTTTGAAAGCCTTTCCGGCAGGTTTTTCCGGTCGAAATCCGGCAGGAATTTATTGGAATCGCAAGTTTGATAGCTAGTTTCTGCACAATGAAAGCGTCCCAGGAGTTTTCGAGGGTGTTGAATCCAAATATGCAGTTAAAAAACCATTTTAACTGCAACAAATCAAGATTTAACCTCAATTTCTTCCGCCGGATTCCGTCACCGGAATCTCCAAAAAGTCGCATTATAGACAACTCCATTATCATCCTGACCATGCAAGTCCTTTTACCTTCGAGAGGAGTCAATAATACTCGAGGTCCCACTTTTCTCTTCTTCTTCCATACAAGAGGCTCTCATGTCACCTCAACACTCTTTATATGAGTCAGCTTCACATGTCAGCACAGATCCAAATCATCCTGACGCTTTCCTTACTTGCAATTATTTCGACCTTCCAGGAAAAAGGACTTCGGGTACATGTCACCATGAACCTATCTCTGGATGATTATTTGTTCACGAAACTTTGGTTCCATCTCACAGAATCTGTCAGGTGACAGACTTCTGTCGAAAGGGAAATATAACTAAGTATTCACCCCCTTTTCCTATGTGTTCTAATCTCGGCTCCTTCGTGCTTACAGGCCCGCGTAATTTCTCCATTGTGTACTCCAATCTCAAATCCTCAAGGGCTTCAACATAAAAGTATCTAGGGCTTACTACATGGACATGAATACTTTTGTCTCACTTACGGGAATTCTATAGAGCTCGACCACAACACAGTACCTTGCAATGTTCAGAATGTACAATTGTGCATATATATATATATATATATATATATTGTATAAGGAATGGTTTGAGGCATAAATTAATTCAACTTGCTCCACACACACTACTTATTTTATTAAACTCAAACAATGAATAAATATAACAACATACTTTCTTCTAGATCCATGAATAGTGGATTGGATGGCCCAATTTTGGTTTCAAGCACAACCTCTCGAACTTATTCAATCCTCTCTTAACAAATTGAGGAACCAACTCCTTTGATAAAAGTTTTTGACTTTCTTGGTCAATTGAGTTTTACAATGCTCTTCCATCACAAGGGCAGTAGGATAATCCAACTTACCAAGAACAACAAGATCAACCACTAGACCAAGGGGAGCGAAATCAACAAAATAATAAAAAAGGGCCAGAGCATCAAGATAAGGGCCAACCTACCTCTAATCAACAACACAACCATGAAGAGGATGACAAATTGAAAGTTTGTGAATGAAGTACTAATTGCAGTCCTAAATTATGGATGCAATGCAATTCTAATTTCTAGAACTCCTAGCTAGGATTTAAAACTTAAAGAAAATGAAGGCAAAAGTGAAATTTCTTACCATGGGGCATAAATATAATTTAGAGCTTACTATAATAATAACTTCATCCTTACACAAAGCATAAATTTGATAAATCATCCACAAATATAGAGCATAATATGATCTTACATTCATCAATGTGCAACCAATGAACAGAAGCGGTAACACAATGCATTAGATACAAGAGAGCAATATATAATATATCTTTACACTAATATCACTAAACACTCAATATATACATATAACATAAAATAGTTCATGCATAAACACACATGTTAAATGAGACTTCAATAGACTGGTCCTTAATGGCTTATCAATTAATCTTCTCAAAAAGAGTTTTGTACAAATTGTATCTCAAAAAGCCTCTTTTTCTCCTTCCTTGTCTGATTTATACAAAATGAACGATGTAGGGAGCTGAAGTGACTCAACTCCCTAACCATTGATCTCCTTTGCAATTCCTTGAAAGTCATAACAAAAGTTTTCCAAGCTCCAAAAAATAAGTAATTAAATATAGAACTCAAGGTTGGAATAACAAAGCAAAAAGTTCAATAAAATCAACTATTTTATAAATTCTTCGATAGCATAATTATGTATATAATTCATGGATGCATAATTACATATGCCCATGCAGCGTTGCTAAACCATAATTTACATATATAATATAGGTGTTGTATGAAAAAACATATTTACTAATTGAAATACATAATGACATCAGTGGGCCTAATGGTTAAGAGCATGTGTTTCTTCCTAAGAGGTCTCAGGTTCAAAACCAGAGGGGGGTAGAGTATGTATGCCTTCATAGACTTAGCAGTCAAATCGTTGCGCAGAGGTGAGTCCCTTGTCCCACAAACAAGGGGATCTCATACACCAATTTGGTGACAAGGGGGTCTCATACACCAATTTGGTGTCTGGCTTGGCTTGGCCGTGACCTTAAAAATGGATATTATTATTATTATTATTATTATTATTATTATTATTATTAACAACATTGTTTGCTAAAGTGTAATTACATAAAGAATGGCCTCATTTTTTACATTCGAAGGGGTGTGTACGATGCTTCATCTATAATTGTATTTTAATCAAGAAAAATACAAATC
The DNA here is from genome assembly GCA_031772625.1 of Pinus tabuliformis. NCBI lineage: Eukaryota > Viridiplantae > Streptophyta > Pinopsida > Pinales > Pinaceae > Pinus > Pinus tabuliformis. The sequence continues at coordinate 711,799,755 of CM062811.1, read as the reverse complement.
ATATTTGTATTATTATCCTTGCAGCAAGCATAGGATATTGAATTAGTCAAACCCATATTGATTTGGGTCTGACAAAAAAAATTGCAAAATTTCCATAGTTTAACTTTGCACAATATTATTTGACAAAATTTTAATTTATTTTTTTGCAATCTAATTGGCTATCAAAATGAACATGTTATTGGTCATTTTATTGATAAGTGAGCCAAGGTATACAATTTCCATAAGACATATCATAATATTATAAATTCACAAGATTTTTAATTGCGGTGTCTTTACACAGTAACAATAATTAGTGATATATAATGTCAATTACGTCCTTGGTTGATTCTAGAAGCTCTCGTTCCAATATTAATGGAGCTAAGTGTGTTTCAATGAGCATGTAATCTTTATCTAACAACCTATCAGGCTGAGAAATCTATATCACATGCAAGCAGAAATTTTATACTAAAAAATTTCGTCATGATCAAATAAGGTTAGAGAAGAAATGATATATCATAAATGTTGGAAAACTTCCTATGACACTACGAAAACTCCATGTTGTACAAACTAATAAATCTGAGCGAATTTTTGTTCCGATCGGAGAAAATGGGGTGATGAATGTTATTTATCGAACTCTAATTGGAGTGAGTTTGAAGCTCTTTGTACATTCGAGAAAATGGGGCGATGAATGTTATTTATCAAACTATGGTTGGAGTGAGTTCAAAGCTCTTTGTACATTTGAGAGCTCTGTATGCATTAATATCACTTCAATGCTTCTAAGAACTGTCATCTTACATTGATAAATACATGATAGCTTCATTTTTATAATTTTGAAAGATTGATAATTTGATTTTTATATTATGGAAACTATTAAAACAAATAATTAAAATGTGTTTTTAAAAATATTTTTTATTATGAAAAAGTAAATCCATAAATACTATTTTGGTCACAAGTTAATCTCAACAATATAAATATTTGTGAAAAATTTCCAAAAATTACAATCTTTATATACTTTTTTCACAGTTTTAAATTCAGAAAGATTCAAAATTTTATTAAGTATTAAAACAACTAAATATTTGTCATAGAAAAACTCTAATTATATTTAACAAAAATATATTATATCTTCTCTATATTAAAAATATAATATTAATATTTAATACACAATAAGTATTTTGAAAAGAGATAATAAAAACAACATGCTACAGAGTATTTATGGTAGTTTTATAGGTGGATCTGCCATCACATCCCATTCAACTAAGCAGTGAAATTAAATAGCTTTTGATTCAATATTAAACTTCCATTATGATTCCATAGCTTTTGATTCAATTCAATTTTCTATCATTTAAATCAGATTCATAATTTGTTCTCTGTATTATGTCATTTACATGCAATGATATTAAATTTACAATATTCCAAGAATTTTCTTTATGTACTAAAAAAATTAAGTCATCTCTTTTTCTTTTTCTTTAATTTTACTTTCATGAATAAACAACCAAAAAATACAACTTAAACATAAAAATTATATACATATATCCTGAATAACCAAAAAAATTTCTCCATATAACACTTTTACTATATGCGTTTTCTTTTTGACTATATAACTCTTTTACTATATGTGTTTTCTTTTTTACTAATTTCAAAAAAGGTATGAGGAAAAAATAATAATAATAAAATTTTAAATTAATAATTTGAATTTAATATATTAATAATTTCATTGATATATAATAAAAAAAATAATGGTTCACATTTACTCTTATATATATATATATATATAAAGAGTTGTTTTTAGTGCGATTTTTTAAAAGTTTTTGGTGGGATTTTTTGGTCTAATTTCTCTAAAATTCCCCAAAAAGTTTTTCAGGGTGCTGAATCCATATATACAATCAAAAAATTAGTTTAAATAACACAAATCAAGATTCCACCTCAAATTTTTCCATCAAATTCCGGCACAAAACTCCAAAAAATCAGACTAAAAACAACTCCCATATATAATAAATAAATAATAAAATATACCTAAACTTCCACACACGCATTATCCTTGATGGAAACTCCTATTTCCACCACTATAGCCTCATTAATGCGCGGCTACATGCGCCGGAGATAGCCACTGATGACTAGATATTAAAAAAATAGCGTGTTACTCCCGCGCGTGTTATAAACTCCTATCTCCAGTGCATGTAGCCACGCATTAATGAAGCTATAGAGGTAGAAATAGGAGTTTCCATCCCTAATACCCATCCGCATTATACCTGACATCCGTCCGTATGAAAGCAATAATGACCTAGGAGGCAACACAATCAACACATCCATCCGTATGAAAGCAATAATGGCGACAAAATGTGAAGACAGATAAACAAAAACATCTCACAATCTTTTATCACAGTGGAATTGTACATGGTACCATCTTGTAAACCAAGACACATGATCACCATCATGCTCCACGTGGTATCGAGTGACCATTCACACCTCCAAAAGGTAGAATAAATGATAAGATTGATTGACACATTATAAACTTAGAACCATTGGCATGAATTTAAAAATAAATTGGATTGACCCTGGCACAAGAAAGGGTTGTTTAGATTCTGAAAAGTCAGGAGTCAGAATAATTTTTTAACTATCGGCGACGTGGGTTTCCCACAACCTCACGAGTGCCAATGCTCTATGGGTTGATGGATCATAAGTTAAGGACATGGTCAACGTGGATAATGTAGGTACCGTGTATAATAATCTTACATGTGACACATATTAAATATGTACACTTGAAGCATCTAACAAAATTAGGTAACCAACTATGTTAGAATGTTGGTTTACAATCTCAAAGTGGATGAGTTGCATTCAAAGACCTTTCCAAGGGACTTCTAGAATCCATAAGTTCTTTATAAGACGAAGATATGGAAGACACACTATAAAGGCAGGGGAATAAATAACTGGTATTCTTTGTGCTTGAGTGAGTGGCCCCATATATATTTGAGCTAGAGAGTAGATAGCTAGCCTGGTCCTAAATTTGTCTCTGTTAAAAAATTGATTGGGTAACTTTAAGTGATTTTAAAAATAAGGTGGAATTCATGTTTTATTATTTTTAGAGTATGTTTATTCCATAGTTGGTTTATCTATAATTTTTCATCAAGCTTCTTCACCAACTCACTTGGGATTGGAAAAAGTAAATGAGAAGAGAAAAAATAATAGGTGTAATGACTAATTGTTCGTGGTTAAAAAAAATTACAAAAGTTATGTTTTTTGAGTTTTATTAATACATTTATGTACATTGTATTCTCAACTATCAACGGTGAATTACTAGAAAGGATCTCCAGAAAAATTAGCTATTACCTCCAAGCAATCTCTAAAATTAGAAGACAATATAAGTTTTGGGGGAGGATTTAGCATTATTAGGGTATATGGGTCAAACCTAATACCCTACATGATACCCATGTTTTTTCCCTCTAGGGTTTTTTTTGGAATATGTAAGAAAACTCTCTCATATAGATGTGAATTTTTTTCAAAGGGTTAAAGAAGAAAGAGTGTGTATCTCACCCTATTTTCCTAGTGGATTCTGCCTTCACTA